>JAKNDB010000098.1:3157500-3757500 GCA_024305405.1 Dirofilaria immitis
TCTTACTTTTTTTATTCCTCAAAATATTAATTAATAAATTTATTATAAATATGTTGCCATTTATATATATATATATAGAATATTTGTTTATAAAAATATTATATATTCCAAAATAAAAAAACAAAAAAAACGATCGTACTTTTAAAATTATTTTCAATCTATTCATCCGACTAATCTATCATGATTAGAAATTATAAATAGACATAGATTGATGGAACAAAAAAAAGAAGAAGGGAAAAGAAGACGAGAAGAAAAAAAAATGTGGTAAAGTGAGAAAAGAGGAAGGAAAGAAAGATATCAATATATAAATGGAAATAAGTTGGCCAAGAATTAGAGAGCCAAGAAAATATCACAGACATCACACCATCATCATCATCATCATCATCATCATCATCATTCTTATAGATGTATGTATATATATATAAATATATACATACACACATATACACATACACACATACACACACATACACACATACATATATGTCTACTATTATTTCTCCTTTTCGCTGCGATTTTTCTATAGATGAAGAAGGAACAAGAAGACTGAATCTCGACCACATCAACCACAACTATTTAGCTTATTGAAGTATGTTGCAGCTTATGTCTGTATATTTGTCTGTCTATTCATGTGCACTACTATTTTACTAGTTATTATAAACATCAAGAAATATATATATATATATATATAGATTCATCATATATCTGTGCTTGGGAGACTAACATTTTATGCTTTGTCGTTTTGATCTTTGACATTAATCTCTCTCATCAACGATTAAAAACAATCGAAAATAGTAGTAGAAATGATTGAAGTAGCTTTAAAGATTAAAAAAATCAATTGGATTTCGTAATTTGAATTCATCAAATATCTCTTCTCTATTTTTTAATGTATAATTAATTAATTATTTATTATCATGTAAAAGTAGTTAGTTAAAGTAACCGAAGAATCTATCTATCTATCTATCTATACATGGATATATAACAACATATATTATATTTGTGTATTTGTTCAAAATTTTAATCCTCTTTGTTATATATAATCATTAATTATTATCATTATTAATCGTTATCAATTTTAGATCATATTAATAGGAATGATTGAAAATAATTCCTATTAATAGAATAGATATCTGAATTTTATGATCTAAATTCCTAATAATCATCATCTATTTCCTATATAATTTATTATTATTATTATTGATTTTTGAATCATATAATATAAATAGTAAAAATAGATGATTTTAATAATAATCCTCTTTGTTATATATAATCATTAATTATTATCATTATTAATCGTTATCAATTTTAGATCATATTAATAGGAATGATTGAAAATAATTCCTATTAATAGAATAGATATCTGAATTTTATGATCTAAATTCCTAATAATCATCATCTATTTCCTATATAATTTATTATTATTATTATTGATTTTTGAATCATATAATATAAATAGTAAAAATAGATGATTTTAATAATAATCCTCTTTGTTATATATAATCATTAATTATTATCATTATTAATCGTTATCAATTTTAGATCATATTAATAGGAATGATTGAAAATAATTCCTATTAATAGAATAGATATCTGAATTTTATGATCTAAATTCCTAATAATCATCATCTATTTCCTATATAATTTATTATTATTATTATTGATTTTTGAATCATATAATATAAATAGTAAAAATAGTTGATTTTAATAATAATCCTCCTTGTTATATATAATCATTAATTATTATCATTATTAATCGTTATCAATTTTAGATCATATTAATAGGAATGATTGAAAACATTTCCTATTAACAAATAGATATCTGAATTTCATGATTTAAATTCGTAGTAATCATCGTCCATGTTGTGTTGACTTATTCATCCGAACTATTGCTCCGATCTGATTGTCGGGTCGTCATCAATTTGTTCCCCAAACTGTTGCTCCTATCTGACCCATCGAATTTCGATCATAAATAGTCAAAATAGTTAATGCTAATAAACCAATCGAATTTTATAATCTCATTTTGAAGATATTGTTTCTCAGTTTGGTATATATGCTTAATTATTATTCGTTACTAGTATATTGGATTACATATAAGAAAAATGTTTTAGTAATAATTAATGTTAGCAAACTAATCAAATTTCCATAATTTAAATTCGAAATATTGATTCCATACCATTTATTATATATGATTAATTAATACTAATAATATTATTTCTCATACAGATCATATTACTCTTATCATTTCCATTCTTATAATATTATATCATTTATTATAAATATTTTTAGAAGATCATTATTATTCTTAAAATATTATATCATTTATCATAAAACATTTTTAGGATGTAATATTTTAAGAAGAATTGTTTTTTTTTTTATTTATTTCTAGAAACGGATTAATTCTATGCCATACAATCCGTCCCAACAACAACAACAACAACAACAACAACAACAACAACAACAACAACAGCAACAAAAATCTATCGATCAACAACCAGGTTTTTGTTTATTTTCAAAATTTTTTTTCGTCGAAATTTTTTAAATATTTATTTAATAATTTTATTCCACTCATTCATTAATCATTATATCTTCAATTCAAGTCTTTTATTGAGTTACTATTTATACTAACTGAATTACTATTTAGTGATACATTTTATGGAAAATATCAATGATTTATCGCAATCCGCAAATACTACTCAGAATTGTTGATTAAATTTAGTTAGTCTAATAATTTAGATCATAGATCAAATGATTTAAATCGTTAACAAGAAGTAATAGTGAGAGTTATAATTGAGTAAAATAAGTTCTAATCTTTGTTCTGCTCATTTACTAAAATTACTCAATGATTATAAATATCTCAAATCGATTTATTGCTCCATTATCTTAGCAATCATTTTACAATCAAAAAATAATAATAATTATTATTATTATTATTGTTTATCTGTACATTTTTTCTTTCTTCTTTTCCCTATTTACTCTTTTAATTATTTTGTTATTTTTTCATTTAAATATTTTCTTTTAATTTCAATACTTATATATCTTCTTTTCTTCCTCGTATTTTTCATGTTTCATTTATCGATCATTCGATCATGTATTAATTCGTTTAATGTCCATGTTTTTGTTTTTGTTTTTTTTTTTTTTTTTTAACTCCTTCCTTTATCCATTTTATTTCTTTCTCATCATTTATCTGCCTCATTATGTTCATAAATCCTTTATTTATTTATTATTCACAACAATTTATTTGTCAACATGCTGCCATTTATTAATTGACTTCTTTGCTTGTTTATATTTATTTGGCAATACGAAGAGATATATTAAATGCTCTAAAATAAGCATAATAAAAATAATCTTTTACTTTCATATCTATTTGCCGCCTAAGCTTTTTATTTTATTTCCATAAGTAAATTGTTTTCCTTTCTTTTTTTTTTTTTCACTTGTTTTTTACTTCCTTTTTTCACTTATTTCTTTTATACCGGAACAACATTTGCAAAAAAAAAAAGAAAGTTTGAAATGAAGCTAATAAAAAGCTAAATATAAAAATGGCAAATTTTTTTATATTTATTTATTTTAAATTTATTCTATTCTCTATTGATATGCTTATATTTTCATACATTTGAATATTTACTTACCTATTTATTTATTTATACATATATATATATATATGCTGGTTCCCTCTGAAGTTTCCCTCAGGATAGCTGGAGTACGTAATTAAAGCAGTTATATTCGGTAAAGCGAATGATTAGAGGAATTATGGGACGAAATGTCTACAACCTATTCTCAAACTTTCAATGAGTATGACGTCTTGCTTGCTTAAATGAAGCATAGACATTAAATGTGTACTCGAACTATTAAATGTATGCCTAAAAAATTTATTTACATTTATCCATTTATTTTGTTTTATCTGCTGAACGGAATTTATTGATATTTTTTCATATCAATTTATCCATTGATCATTATTTGTATTTTTATCATTTTATCTTCATTTTCACTGCTATCATTCCATAAATTTTTTAATGCTTCTTTCTAAAATATTCTGTATTAAGTAAACATGATAGTATTTGGTATGAAAAGTACCTTATCCATTCTTGAATATATCATTCTGAGATGATGTATTATGTTTCAAAATATTTCATTAATTTTGTTTGCAAGTAAATTAATTTTAAAAAAACAGAAATTTCTTCTATTATCTCGAATATATAATTTAAAAAATAGATAAATGCAAAGTTTAAAAATTGATTGATTTGCAAGAAAATAAAGTTTGTTTAAGAAATCAATATATATATATATATATATATAGTATATGATCCTCGTAGATAGATAGTATGTATATTGATTGATCAAATAAATAGATAGTATATTGATTGATCAAATAATTCGATTGTTTCACCTTAGATAAATATTTGTTTTTGTAAATAATTGATGTTTAGATTACTAACGGAACAGATAATCGTTTTTTTTATTATGTTTTTTTTCTTCCTTTTTCACATCAATTAATCATTAATCTTTTCAACGAAAAAAATTTGAAATATTTAGTTTGCAGTGATAATGATGAAATGATATTGATTATATGCTATTGGTTGAATTGCTTTAAGATAATGTTAGAAAGAAAAAGGATGAAGGATGAAAAATTTGCATATTCGATTGTACATTATAATTGCAGTCATTAGCAAACACTATTGATTATTACTATTATTATTATTATTATTAAATATATCATATGATTAATACGATAAGCCATCTGTTCCTATCATTTCATCCTATCAATAAATTTTGTCATCCAAAATTTCAACGAACATATTATTCGATACATTTTATTATCATAATTTTATGCTAATTCTTTTATAATTTTTATGCTAATTTTATCATCGTAAAATATTATAATATTTTTTTTTTAAAATATTTCAAAATTACAATCTCAATATCATATACTGCAAAAAATAACCATAGGAAATAATTTACATATTCATTTTTATTATCATTAAACTCTTCCTTTAAAGTTTTTTTTTTTACAATTTTGCTCAAAGTACTTGTTTGCTATATCAGTCTCGTAATCGTAATGTTTATCACTTTCTTTGAGCTGCAATCTTAAACAATCCGTCCCGTGTGGAAGAATAATTTATACCGTAAATTCTCTCACTCATACAGGTTTATTTAAAAAGAAAGAAAAAGAAAAATAAAAAGAAGGAAGGGAAAATTTATTCAGAGATTTTATTTGTGAAAATTTTTAGAGAAAGTTAAAAGTTTTAAAAGTGGCAGCAGAAGTTGAAATTTAAAATATGTTATAAATATGAGAAGAAAAATGAATAACGAAATAATTCTCGAGGGAACTCTTCTTATTCATGCATAGTATTCGTATAACAAATGGTTGCTATCAATTGTTCCTCCTCTATTGCTTATACTCAATTTTCACAATTTTCAATTTGAATTAATTCAAAAGCACAAAAAAGAAAAAATTCCACCAAAAATTGATTAAAAATTTTTTCATTTTATACTAAACAAATATATTTATAAATTATGAAGAAAAAAAAAATCATCCAATAATTTCCTAATAATATTTCATTTTTAAAGAAATAAATATCGTATTGCTAAAAAAAAAAAAAAAAAAAGGAAAATTAATTTTGAAATGATAAATGAAAAAGTTTAATACTAATTTAGATTAAAACAATAATTTTTTTTTTTTTTTGCTCTATCTTAAATTATATTCAATAATTTAATTTCAGGATGTTCATTACCAGCAGAAGTTGTACGAAAAATTCATCAAGTAGATCAACAATGCTCCACACTTACTGCATCTGGCATTACAGGCTTTTCAGCTCGTATTCTCGACAAGTAATTCAAATTATCCTATTTATTTGTGAAATGCGCTCGTAATTGTTTTGAAATTTAAATTCAATTTCTAAATTATTTGATTCTGCTATTTCATTAGTAGCTAAAATTTCTTTTAATGTTCCTTGTCTGATTTTAGTTTAATCAATACGGTATTTGTCATTTTTTTTCTTTATGTATTAGCTGACAATTTGTTGTAGCAAATAGATCATCATCGATTAGCTGAATTTTATTTCCTAGCCTTATAGTGAGTAATTTTCAACATTTATAATCGCCTTTGCTTATTACATCTTTTATAGAGATTATAGGGATATTCTTTGACAAGGTTAAAATAATACTCAGTTAATTCCTCTTTGGTCAGCTTTTCATTTCTAAGTTTTGTAAATTCTCTTTTCATAAAAAGTAGATGAAGCAACATTATGATCCAAGTGTAAAAAAGGTGATTGTATATTGAGTAATCAAAAAATTCTATAATATATATGATTAAATTAAGTTACTTCCTTTCGGTGCTCTTAATATTTGCTGCCAAATCACCTTCATCTCCTATATTTATGCTGTAACCTTTTTCCTTAAGAATATTGCGCAAATTATGAAATACTTCTGCAAACATTCTGATTGCTTCACTGAGAGCATCAACGCCAGTAGGAAGAATCATGAATCCTTGAAAATCAATTTCAGTATTAATTTCCTTCGTAAATATTATCAAAATTCTATTTAATATTTTAATAATATTAGTAACGGTAGTAGTGTATTTTTCTCTCATAACATATAGAAAACAGAAGTAATATTGATCTTTTTTGGTTTTGTTTTCTATAGAAGAGAATCTTATGTTAAAAGATTCTCTTCCTAAAAATCGAATAAAATAGGAGCAATTTCTTAAAATCTATTTCACTCGATCGATATTATCATTCAACCAAATCAGTCAAATATGATAAGAATAACATTTATGTACATTTGGATCATACAATCTTCCTAATTATTCAATTTAATAAATAGTATTTGAATTAATTTTTCTGTAAATAAATTTCTTGAAAAAATTATGAAAGGAAAATTTTTAAATTATAATTCAGATCAGAATATCGAATGGAAAAACGAGGTGCTGCTGGTGCTGGTGATATCATTGTTGTCCAATTAGTGGAAATTATCAAAAACCAGGTCAAAGTCTTGGCTTATATCTTCGGGAAGGTAACGGTACTGACAGGTATATATCTAAAATTTTAATTTTTTGCTTTAAAAATTACCAATTGGTCTTTTAATAAATATATCAGACACTATTTATCAATTATTAGTAAACCGTTAAAAATAATACTAACTGAATGTTATTTGTAAAAATTACAAAAAAACTTGGATCATGCAGTTTTCCTAATTATGCAACTTAATAAATAGTGTTTACCAATTATTACCGACTAATTGTATTAAAACAAAAATTGAAGGAAAAAAAGACATTGAATTCAAAATTGTCGCAAAAATTCTAAGATTCACATGAAATCTTTTATAAATCAATATTACAAAGATGACGATAACTTGGAATATTTATTTCTACTGCTACTTTGTTTTCTTGTTTGCATAATTTTTTTTTTTTTGCAGATATTTTGCTAAAATTTACCAAAGAAAAAAAGTAATCAATTTTAGGCCATCAGGTGTATTTGCATCTCGTTTTGGTGAGAATTCAGAGTTGGAGAAATACGGTGATATTATTCGTCCAGGTGATGAAATATTATCGGTTAATAATGTAGATGTATCTACGATGAGTATTGATGATGTTGTATTGGTACTTTCGATACCACGTCGTCTTCTACTTAGGATACGTTATATTAAAAATAAAAGGTATTTTTTCTGCTTATTTTTTGTAAGATAACATTGTTTATTTAAAAATGATCAAACTAGAATGAATGATTCATGTTTATATCTTGAACATAAGTTATTCTTATCTAACTCATTTTTTCTAGCAGATTTTTTTTTCTTATAATTTTGAAATTTTTTTATTTTTTTCAACTTATCATTTATGCTTCATTAATTGATAGTCTTTAACAATGCTGATAGGATAATCAGCTATAAAATACATACAACTATCTAAAAGATACTCATTTACGACAATTATCCAATATATTACATCAATAAGTCAATCATTGTTCAATAATTATGATTGCGTAATTGCTAATTTAATGTTAGGGAAAGGATGACACAATCACATTCGATGGTAACACGACCGGTGGTCGTTTTCAAAAAGTGATCAAGAGCAATATGATGATACACCTACATCTACCTTACTAAATCATCCAACCTCAACCGCCAATACATGGCTTGGCAAAAAGCTCGTCAACAACAGGTATTTTTGTACTTTTTACATCATCTAAAAATTTTTATCATTTCATTTTATCATTTGAAATTATTTATGATTATTTAGCTTCATTATAAATATAATGTTACTTACGAAGGTTGAATATTTCTTAAGATATAAATTAAATTAGTAAGACAATTTTTAAGTGATATTATCGTTTTTAGTTGAAGTTATTATCAACTTCTATTCAGTCTTCTTTGTATATTAAATTGAATTTTAATTTTGGTTTTCATTCTGATTTGTATATCATCAATTAAAATCATATATTTACTAACATATGGACAAAATTTTTGAAATGTTCGTCTTTTTATGATTGAATTTGAGAATTCAAAATTTCATTATTACAATAGCATTAGTTGTAGCTATATGATTATTAATAAATTTTCCATATTATTGTTATTTTTGATCTAATCTACAATAAAAATGAAGAGCTGTTAAATTCTTCATTCTATTCGTTTAATTCATTCAAAATATATTCTAAAATCTATTTTTAGGATTCTTTGATACCAAATCAGGATGTGAAATTCATAATCAAAAATATTCATCTAGTCTATATATATATGTATATGGATATCATATATACATGTATATGGGGATGAATATTTTTGATTATGAATTTCATATCCTGATTGGGTAATAGCTTTAATATTACTATGCTATTTGCATAATTAAATTGATGATGATTGTGTTAAGAATAGATTACTTATGCTTTTCCTTCTTTTTTTTTTTTTTTTTGTATGTGTATGAAAAGTTATTGAAAAAGAAAGCCTAACATCTAAATTGCCTACTATAAATCAGCCAGAATTATTGCTATTCCTACAAATTGTCTCTTAGCAACTCATGAAAAAACGAAAGGAAAAAAAAAAATCTACTCTTTCTTTTGTCAATTTTTGGGCCAAAAATATATATTATTTCGTTTTGTAAAATATTTCATTGATAATAGCAATTAAAAAAAAAATCTATTTTATCTAAACTTTCTAAAAAAAAAAAAAAAAGAAAAAGAAAGAAAAACCTTGAATTAATCATATGCTAAAGTTTTAAAGCCTTGAAAATTTTTCAACCTTTTCGAAATTCTTTTCAAATGTCTAGCATTTTTTTTTTTTTTAATCACACCTATTTTCTCTTTCTTCTTTTTTTTTTCTCTATATCATTCTTCTTTTAAAATTAATTTTTATAAAAGTAATAATTTTAATCAGTTTATTTAAGTCTTATAAAAATTATTATCATGCATTGTAAGTTGAAACTTTTTTTTTGCCTAAAATTAATATTTCATTTGCTACTTTCATTTCTTTCTTCGCATTACTGATGGAGCTTATTTTTTATAGCTTTTTACTTCTAGCTGAATATTTTCGAAATATTGAAATATTTGAAATTGTATTTTGGGAAATAATTTATTCCTTAAAATTTTAATCATATAATTTCATTTCAAGTTATTAAGTATACTCGATTTATTTTATAACAATACATGCCTATTTCTCATATAAACTTTTGCAATTTCAAATTATCAAATTTGTTCATTTCATAATGTAGCAATTATTATATAAAAATTAAATTTAATTACTTGTAATGATAATGAAAAATTATTATTAATGATAAATATTTTTATTATCAATGCTATTTTAGGAAATGGCTAAACGATGCTCACAACCATCTTCTGCTTCAACATCTTCCGCAACGGTAACCGGTTTATCGTCCATGATGACCTTAAGTCCACGACAGCATTTTACCGGTCATTCATCTCGTCTACTAAATAGTCAAGCGGAAAAATTGGAAGAAACCGTTTCACGAACTGCTCGTGTGCCACCTCCGAAATTATTGCCTTCTGCGGTACGTCGTACTGACAGTTTTACCACCACTGCTCAATTACCCTCTTCTATCCAGGTAGAAATCTTAAATGATTCTATTTTAGTATCACATATTCTAAATGATTCTATTTTAGTATCATATCACATATTCTAAATGATTCTATTTTAGTATCATATCACATATTCTAAATGATTCTATTTTAGTATCATATATTCGTAGGTATATCATTTATTAATCACATCTATGATATATTCGTAAATATATCATTTATTTTATCATTAAAATGATTCCAAAATATTTCTAGTTCGAACTGATTTTTTTCTATAGTTTACTCTAATTTATAGATAGTTTTAGATTATAATATTAATTAGTTTTCAGATGCTACCTTCTGCATATACTTATTCAATGCCTCGATCGTTAACCCAACGACCCGTGCCTATGCAATCTTTTCCTGGACCATCAACTGCTCCTGATTACCTTCCGGCATCATCTAGCTACGGTGCTTTTCCGGGAAGTCTTGGTCTTTCACAATTCCATGTGCCATCCGGTACATCTCGTCCACTGCCTATCAATCAACGTTCGCTTAGTGATGTAGCTGGTTATTCTATGCATCATTCCCTTTGCTCTCCACCAGGAGCTATGGATCCAAGGTATATGTTACGTGGTCAATCAGCTTGGCATCCGACTGATCCATCAAGTAGGAGTAATTCATTGCCACGTCGACGTGCTATCTCAGGTACTGCACCACCACGGACCGTAAAATGGCGAAATGATGTTATCGATGGCGCAAGTTTGTTCATATTTTAATTATTAAAATTTTATGCATTATTCATTTAAAAAATTAGCTTTAGCATTTAACCTATTACCTTGAATATCTTGATTAAAATGCAATTAAAATTCATATAATATATGATGAAATTTAATTGCAATATTTTGCTTAATTTACATTTGTCTAAAAATCACAATATCTTCATTTTTCTATTTGTCTCCTTTTTTTTTAAGTGATAATTTTCGTTATTAGATTTTTTTTCCTTAAAACACTCATTCTTTTCTACAATATATCACTATAGTACTGTATCCTAAAAAATCTCTCCAAAATTACTTCCCTACAATATATCTATCCATCCCTTTTTACAGTATATCTTTACAATACTGTATCCAAAAGATCTTTCCAAAATTACTTTTCTACAATATATCTTTACAATATTGTATCCTAAAAAAATCTCTCCAAAATTATTTTTCTTTAACACTTAAATTTCATATATTACCATTAATATTTCCTCTTCTCTTCTTCTTTTCAAAATATCATTTCTGAAGGCATTTTTGCTAATATTTTTAATTTTTGCAATAATTGTTAGTTTTGAAATATTCTAAAATTATTTTCTTAAATGAAAGAAAAAAAAGAAAAAAGAAAGCGAACGATAGATTGTCTCATTTATTATTTAAAATTTATTTCAAATATTTGACAAGCAAATATTCATTGCTTGTCAAATATTCTAAATTAAGCCATTCATTATATATTAACAAAACTAACAGTTAGTATCAAAATTATGAATAGCTTTTTATCAACCCTTATCAATTTATCTTTTATCAATTCTTATTTCATTCATCACATTGTGTATAATGTTAAAGTCATTCATCATATATTAACAAAACTAACAATTAGTGTCAAAATTATGAATAACTTTTATCAATCTTTATCAATTTATCTTTTATCAATTCTTATTTCATTTATCACATTATGTATAATATTAAAATCATTCATCATATATTAACAAAACTAACAATTAGTATCAAAATTATGATTAGCTTTTATTAATATTTATCAATTTATCTTTTATCACTTCTTATTTCATTTATCGCATCATGTATAATATTTAAATCATTCATTATATATTAACAAAACTAACAATTAGTATCAAAATTATGAATAACTTTTATCAATCTTTATCAATTTATCTTTTATCAATTCTTATTTCATTTATCACATTATGTATAATATTAAAATCATTCATCATATATTAACAAAACTAACAATTAGTATCAAAATTATGATTAGCTTTTATTAATATTTATCAATTTATCTTTTATCAATTCTTATTTCATTTATCACATTATGTATAATATTAAAATCATTCATCATATATTAACAAAACTAACAATTAGTATCAAAATTATGATTAGCTTTTATTAATATTTATCAATTTATCTTTTATCACTTCTTATTTCATTTATCGCATCATGTATAATATTTTTAATCCTCATTTTAAAAAAAAATCCATCTCTTTTATTCTTTAATGATTTTAAATTTGCTTTATCATTAAAATTCGAGAATCTTTTTTTTTTGCGTAATTGTCTATTTCATCGTTTTTAGTATTTGAATTTTTTTCCTCAAATTAAAATTATCTTAAAATTTTTGTATTATTAATATTTGTTAGTAACACTAATGGAATAAATAAATAATAATATATTCGAAAGAATTTTATGAATTACTCTTCTATGAACTTTTATGAAAATAATTATAATAAATATTAAATAATCATAAATTTTATAATAAATTTTAATCTAACGCTTTCTTTTCAAATTCATTTGCATCGTATTTAGGATTAATTTAGTACTATTGAAATTTACAAATTGATTATTAAATTCTATGCAATCCTATTCAAAATTGTTAGTTTTATCAAATTTTCTAAATTAAATCAAAAAATTTTTATCTATTGATTGCCTAATTGCTTTCTTCAAATTTTCGACCCGTAGAAAAAGTAATTTAATAATTGATTACTATTATTGATTATTTAAAAATAAAATCAGTAATATTTTTATTATAGGTTTTTTTTCCTTTTTTTTACAATGAAATTTCATTTATCTTTGCTGTCCATTTTAAGTATATCATGAAAAAAAAAATTGAAATATTTAAGAAATAAAAAAAAAAACAACAACAACAAGCAACAAACAACAACAATAACAATATTCTCATTAAATAACATTTATTAATTAAATTATTTAAATTTGAAATATTTTTGCATTAATATTTTACGAATTCAATTTCGAGAAAATATCGTAAAATTTGTTTTGAAAAGTTTAATATTTTTTTTTGGAATTTCAAAAGTTTGATATCTTTTTTGGAATTTCAAAAGTTTAATGTTCTTTCTTTGGAATTTCAAAAGTTTAATATTTTTTTTAGAATTGCAAAATTTCATATTTATGAAATTAGATGAAAGAAAAAGAGAATAATTAGCACAATTTTGCCAAAGAGATATGATTTGAAGAAAAAAAAAAGTTTAATGAAATATTTTAAATTTATGAGTAGAATTTGATTGATTATTTTGAAGTTAATATTCATAGATGAATATTTTTTTATAAAATTTTAACAAATCTAATTTAAAATGAACTTTTTCTTTTTTTTTTTTTTTGAAGAAACTTATCTTTAATAATTTTGCAAAAAAAAAAATGAATTTCAATTTTTATTTTAGTTTAAAATATGATAATCCAATAAAGACCTCTTTTTTTATTTTTTTAATTTCTATCATGATGATATTTTGGATTTTTCATAATTTTTATTTTTATTTTATCGTTGCAAATTTTTATTCAAATTTAGATGCTCGAATGCGTTTTGGTAGTAGTAATGTTAGTGGTCAATATGGTCGTACAATTGATGATATATTTTCGCGCAAGAATATCGTAATTGGGCATGTATCGATACGGGAATTAGACCACAGGAAAGGCAATCAAGATGGTCACATACATACGGTGAAAAACCTGGTACTTCAATTCGAAGTTCTTCACTTCCTTCTCGAGCTATTTTAACTACCGTTAGTTGTTTTAATTTATTATCTATTAATTAAAAGGACGAAAAAGATAAAATTATCTTTTTTTTTAGTAAAATCAATAATGATAGATAAAGTTTGATAAATTTCAAATTAATAATGATAGATAAGGTTTGATAAATTTCAAATCAATAATGATCGATAAAGAATGATGGATAAAGTTTGATTAAAAAAAGAAGTATAAATTTTTGCTAATTTTTTTCTTTCAGGCTGATAGATTTTCACTTGGTCATGAACGTGGTGATTTATTAGATAGATTACATGTATCACCATTAATGAATAGACGAGTACCATTACGAGTAGCGGGACCAGGTTTTGATGTTGATACTCCATTAGATGTCACATCACTTACTGGAATTCTTGTTGTACAGGTTTTTATTTACTTTTTTTTTTTTTTGAATTAAAATTATTGTATCATAAATTTTAAAAATTATATGAATATCCATCCATTTTTTTCAAGAATCTTTTTTAGTTTTTTACTCTTATTTATTTAGTCCTATCAATTATTATTTAATTATTATATTTCTTTATTTATTTACTTTTTATAAAACAATAAACAAATAAATTTACTAATATCCTAACATATTTACTAGTTTTTCATTCTATTATTTTAGTTATTATTATTATCATTTATTTACTTTTTATAAAACAAAATAGATAAATAAATAAATTTACTAATATCCTAGCATATTTATTAGTTTTTAATTCTATTATTTTAATTATTATTATTATTATCATTTATTTACTTTTTATGAAACAAATAAAAAATAAATAAATGAATTTACTAATATCCTGGCATATTTATTAATTTTTCATTCTATTATTTTAATTATCATTGTTATTATTATTATTACTGTTATTATGATTATTATTATACTTGTTATTATTATTATTATTATTATCATTTATTTACTTTTTATAAAATAAAAAATAAATAAATAAATTTACTAATATTCTAATGTATTTATTAATTTTTCATTCTATTATTTTAATTATTATTATTATCATTTATTTACTTTTTATAAAACAAATAAGAAATAAATAAATGAATTTACTTATATCCTGGCATATTTATTAATTTTTCATTCTATTATTTTAATTATCATTATTACTATTATTATCATTATTATTTCCTATTATTTAATTATCATTTTTAAGAGCGATTTTTTTCTTTTTGTTTATTATTAACTATTTGTTGTATTTGATAATTAGTATTTTTATTCCTTTCTATTTTCATAATATTATATATATCTTTCTTTTCCTTATTTATTTATTTATATAAACAATTTATTAGTAATATGATTAGATTATCGAAGGACGAGGATTGAAAATGCCAGAAAAGCAAAAGCATTTACGGAAGAGATGTATTGCGTATTAGAAGTTAACGAAACACATCGTGCTCGAACAGGTGTTTCTACAGCTGAGCAAAAATTTCGTTGGCGTGAAACGTTTGAAATTGACGTACAACATGCTACACATGCTAATTTTTCGTCTATTCATGGCATCCACAATATAGGTTAAATTTTCTTTCTTGCTTTTTTTTTTTTTTGACCTTTGAAAAATAATGATAAAATTATAATTAAGGTAAGGTATTTAAATTAGATAATTATTTAGGCATAAACTATGTCATAAAGGATCGTTAAAATTATTGGAAGCATTTGTAGTGGATCGTTTAAATGGCAATAGAATGTTTGCGTTAAATTTGGAACCGAAAGGTCAACTAATTGTTAAAATTGCTTTTCATAGTATTGCTGTAGCATTTCGACGAACTGTTAATTCCAGGTTTATACTTTTTTTTTTAATATAAAATTACGAATTTCTAAAATTTTAATTTTTAAATAATCAAAAATTCATCAATGTACCATCATCGTATGATAATAAATATCTATTTATATGTTGAAAAAATTTTTAAAGATATGATGGATTATTTGGAATACCGTTGCAACGATTAGTTGCACGTGAAGGCCGTGAAACACCTCTGATACTTTCTCGTCTCTTGCAAGAAATTGAACATCGTGGTGTTGATTATTCTGGTCTTTATATATGTATGTTTGAATTTTTCCTTTTTCTCATCTTCAATCGAAATAATCCAAATTTTTTATTGGACTAAATTATGACAAATATTTTACAGTATGTGGATCATTAGAGAAGAAGCGTATATTACGTGAAGAGTTGGAATTAAATGTTGAACGTGCACGATTAAACGTTGAAGCTGTTCCAGATACTAACGTATTGGCATGTTTAGTAAAGGATTTTTACGTGAATTACCGGAACCGTTAATATCAACTTCAATTTATAGCATGATTGTTGAAGCATTTTCTGTTGCATTACCAAATGATCCACAAGGAAATCGTCGTTTGTTACTCAGAGTTATTGATTGTTTACCTGTACCAAATAAGGTAAAAATATCTTTTTCATTTTTGTTTATATAACTGAAAAAAATGCATTTTAAATTTATATCCGTCTATGAACTTTTAAACAATTTGAAAAAGATATGTTATTGGCATATTTGATCATTGAAATTGATCAAAAATCTAAATCTCATTGTTTGATTAATAGATTAATTGATAGTAATATTTAAAAACAATCAATAAATTAATATCTTTTATAGAATACACTAATACAAATAATGGATCATCTAAAGATGGTGATAAGTTCGGAGCAGCATAATGGTATTACTACTGCACGTCTAGCGGGTATCTTTGGTTGTTTACTTTTTGTTCCTGTAATACACCAATAGAGAGTAATAGTAGTACTCAGGATAGCAGTGGTATTTATCAATCAAAAATTATTGTCAATCCGTTAGATACGGATCAAGCAACTCGAACATTTCGCTTATTGATTGATATTTGGCCAAGTCGAGTTAGTAAGTTTATTTAAATATTTTTCTTCCTTTTTTTTTTCAATCTATCAATTTTTCTTTTTTCTTACTCTTCTAACTATTATTATTATTATCATCTATCTTATCTATTTGATTTATATGGGATATATTTTAATTTTTATGATTGTTAGATTTTGTTTTTTTCTCTTAAAATTTGCAGATGGCAGCGAGAGTAGTGGTTCCGGTTCCGCAAGTAGTAGTACGGATGTAACAAATATAATAAATCCCGTATCAGAATCTCAATGTTAATCAAATGGAATGATTTTTTTTCTTTTATTCAATAAAATCTTCTAACTACTATTTATACAATCGCTACCGTAATCATCATTACGCCACTGCTAATATCGATGTTACAGTAATATTAATAATTACAATACTATTATTACTAATGCCAACTATTACGATTACAGTTGCTATTATTATAATTATTATTACTATTATTATCATTATTATCATTGTTACTTAATTAGGATTAATAATTTATTTTTAGCATTGTTTGCTTCTTTCGTATTATCAAATATGGGATATATTCGTAACTGCCTCTGCCAAAAAGTGTTACTGTTGCTTATTTTTGTTATTAGTTGATTAATTTATGAGCTGATTGATTAATTGATTGATTGATTGATCGATCGATCGACTGATTAATTGTTTAATTGATAGCTCAAATGGTTAATAATTGAAATGATGCTTTAATTCATTGATTAATATGAAATTGTTTGCTAAAACTGCCTATTCCAATAAGCCTAATTATTATCAAATCTACTCATTTAAATGATATCAAGGTCACTTTAATCTGTATATTCGTTCGTATATTCTCTTTCCTCTTTTCTTTTTTTTGTTATCTCTCTCTTTCTCCCTCTTCATCTTATCACTTTTCATCCTGTCACTTTACTCTTTTGTCATTTTAATTCTCAAAAATTGTTTCAAAATGAGCAATTAATTTAAAATCTGATTATTTATACTAATTTATTCGAAATTTAAATTTCATCAAGAAAGCATCAATCGATTAGGACTATTATTTACATTAAAAATTAGGGCTATTTATTTACAAAATTTGCATATTTAGAAATGAAAATAAAAAAACCCTTCACGAAATTTTATTAAAAAAATGTGATTGTATTAAAGTTCGATAAAATTCTATCCTAAAATTTAAATTATTTTTTTTTAAATTTTTAAGTGATGTAATTTTTATTTTGGCTATTTTAAATTAATTCATGCAAATAAGAGTTTTCTTTTAATCTTAAACTTTGCTCTATTTAATATAAACTTTTTTTTTTTTAAATTAAACCTATTCATCGATTTATTCATATTATTATATCATTGATCGATTGCAAAATCGGAAGTATTTTTTTTCATTTTTGATATAAAAAATATCGAAATATTGAAAATTTGGTAAAAGATTTTAAGAAGAAATTTTGAGCAAAAGAATAAACAAAACTTTTAACTGATAATGATATAATCAATAATACATTCATGATAATGTAATCAAGAAATATATTTCGAACGAATATGATCAATGTTATAAAATTTTCAAAATATTTTTTTTTCTTTCCTTTTTCCCTTCTTCATATTTTTGGCAATATTTCCAAATATCAACGATCTCTCTGATTAAAATTGTTTATATATATATATATATTTTTTTTCTTTGTTTATTTATTTATTTTATGAATTTTTCATCTTGCTGCTATTATTTATTTAATTGTGTACGAGCTCACTTATAATTAATTTTTTTCTTCTTCTTCTTCTTCGTTATCAAATTCATTCATATTATCACTTTTTTGTTTTTGTTTTTTTTTTTAATAAATGATTACATATATTAAAAATAGGGATATATTTGTGATGTTGATTTCTTTATTTATTTGAAAATTTTCGAAAAAAAAAAATTTTTTCAATAAACGTTCATATTATCTACAAATGATATCTATCATACATTGAAAAGTATATTTAATATTTAAGAATTCAAAAGCTTTCAAAAGATAAATTTCTGGAAGGGAATCGAAAAATAACAAATACAATCTTCAATTCGATGAATTTTTAAATTTTTATCCGAAATTTTAAAATTCTTTCAATTTTTTTTGCATACATCAATATTTCTACAATTTCATTCTATCATAATTGAATCAAATTGAACGACAAATTCTTAAAACATAAAATATTTCTTGAATTTAACAAAATTATTCAAAATTTCATACGAAATTCAACATAAACACTTAACGTACTATCACAGTGATATGATATAAATAAATTTACGATGATGATATTTACGCTCAATAGATTTTCTATCATCATCTATGCTCGTATCAAAATATTTCACAAACGTATTAAACTTATTCCTTCTAAAGTATTTACTTCTAAAACTTTATAGTATGTTTGTTATAATTCGATAATTCAGAATAACAAAACTACTATATATAAGCACTCAAACTGATAACATCACTTCTTCCCCTTCGCTTCGCATACTGATTTATTTATCAGTATACGCAGATTTATTTCGCTATAGGATCAATTTGTGATCAAATTAAAATCATTTTTAACTAATTAATGAAATAAAACTTATCAATATTATTGGCAACTATCGGAAACCTAAATGAATATGTTGAATAAATACAGCCTATATAACATCTTACTAATAGTGCTATCATCATTGCAGTTGCGATATTGCTTATATTTTCGTGAATTTAAAAAAAAAAATCAAAATAAGCCAAATAATGTTTGATCGGTTACATTGTGTACAATATAATCATAATAATCAATATAAACGTTAAATATATCTACGTAGATGAAAAGTTCGAAAAAAAAAAATGACCAAATAAATCACTATAATGATTTTCAAATAATTAACACTTGAATATAATAATTATTTCCTTGTTACTATCAAATAAATAATCTTTAGTCTTAAAAAAAAAAAAATTATAAAAGCAAAATAAATTTCCGAAAATAATTTTTAAATTTATATTTTCGAAAATATAAATAAATATATTTTGTTGCGAGAATGTTATGAAATTGTTTATATTTAAGTTTAAATTTTTATTATTTCGTTTTTAATTTTACAATAAAATAATTTTTCTTTTTTGTTTGTTTCTTTTTTTCTATCAAAATTTTTTGACATTTTTTTTTTTTTTTTTAGAATTTTAAAATATTCTTTGTAATATATCATTACTGTATACATAGTATAGCGTAAAATGTAATAATAGCGCATAGATCCATTAAATGTATCACATGTATGATTATTTTTTATTTATCTATCATATGATATAATAATTATTGATTGCTTCATTTATAAACCATTGAAATTAGAATAGATGTTTATATATGTTGTCAAGGTAACTGAAAATAATAATACTGCTAGAAAACATTGCAATTTATCATTTTATTCATTATCCTATAATTGATTATTCAAAGCTTATTTATAATCATTATTCCTTCCCGTCTGCTATCTGCATATATTATTCTG
This sequence comes from Dirofilaria immitis, assembly GCA_024305405.1. Lineage (NCBI taxonomy): Eukaryota > Metazoa > Nematoda > Chromadorea > Rhabditida > Onchocercidae > Dirofilaria > Dirofilaria immitis. The sequence continues at coordinate 3,177,633 of JAKNDB010000098.1, forward strand.
TATTAATTGATCCTACAAAAAAAAAAATTAGTCGAAGAATATTGCTGATAATTTTGATAATTATTCACGTACATATATATATTATTCTGTATTAATTGATCCTACAAAAAAAAAATTAGTCGAAGAATATTGCTGATAATTTTGATAATTATTCACTTACATATATATATTATTCTGTATTAATTGATCCTACAAAAAAAAATTAGTCGAAGAATATTGCTGATAATTTTGATAATTATTGACGTTAATTTTTACTAACACCTTTTTCTTTCTATCTGCAAAAAAAAAAAAAGTCGAATATTATTTTAATAATCCATTATCAAATATTATCAGAATAGTAAAAATGATTTTGATGATTTATCCATTCCTCTTTTTACTTTTCACGCACGTGATATATTCGACGCATACATCGCTATTATTTGATTATATTACACCACGTAACTGTTCTAATACAACTGCTTATTTCGATTTATTAAATTTACAATGTCGTAAGTGTGATAACGATAAAATTGCTGATGTAAATCATTTGAATTGTATCTGTCCACCAGGATCTATTCAAATTTCTGATGATACATGTCAGAAATGTGAACAAGGTAAGTAATACACGATTACTTCTAATTGCAATAACAGGACATAGAATTATCGGGGAAAAAAAAGCTTACAATCATTCTTTGAATACTTCGTATGCTTATCTTATCATACGAGTAAAATTTTGTCTTCTTTAATTTTTTTTTAGGAAAAAAGTTAGTAATGATGGTCTCTTCTGTATTGAATGTTCAATGATAGAAAGTGAAACACAATGTTCATCATGTCCATTTCGTTATTTCGTACAACGAACAATATCAACTAATGGTACCTTAGAAGCAGAAAATTGCTCAAAATGTCCTGCTAATAATAAAGTTTCTCCTCATGGTGATACTTGTATACCGTGTCTGATGACAGATGGCAGCTGTGAATGTCTGGTAATATTTTATTCAGATTTGATTATCAAATTTAAATCCAATGATTTCTTAGCGGTTTAAATATTCGCTTAAACTATGTAAAACACCTAATCAATAATTATTGAAATATTTCGAGAGTAAAAGTTACTTTTAGGATGATGAAACATGTCAAAAAATTGAGGAGAATAAAATGCTAACAATGATTGAACTCGAGAATGGATCACAGGAAAATTCTAATTATATAACAAGAAATATCAAAAATGCCATACATGGTTGTTGGAACAATAATGAACAATCTTGTCAACATTTAGCTAACATTTGTGTGCTACAAAATTATCGTATCGAACAATCGTCTGCTTGTACAGAATTCGAGAAAATTGTTAATTCTGTACCGCATATACGGTACTTTAATGATTAACTACTTTTATCATTTACATTTTTCGTAGAATTAAATTTTTAAATCTTTTTAAGATAATTTATTAATGAATAAATATTATTGTCTGCTACATATATTTTGTGATAATTTCAAACTTTAGAAATTGATTACCATCAGATCAAAAACAAATAAAATTTATGCAAAAAAATCTAAGCTAATATTATTTTATAAATTAAATTGTTGTAATATTTTTAGGTAAAAATTTCAACACCTGAATAATCAATCATAGATTTGGAAATAGCAAAAATTTGAAACAATTCAAAAAAACAAAATTATTCGTAATTTTCAGCGATGATGGATTATTAACGTTGCCAACTTTATTTTACTTCAACAGTGAAGCATCAATTGAACTATCACGTCAAGATGCAATATCAGCAAAATTTAGTTTTGATGAAAATCGTCCAAATTCTTTTTAGAAATTATTCTACTTCAATTTTCTCTCAATGGTACCTTTCTTGGGATGATACCATTGAGCGAAAGTATTTTAAATACTTGTTCACAGCAAAAGGATAAATTTCATTTTGGAACATTTTACGAAATGAAATGTTTCATACAATTTCAACATCTATTACATCTTTCTGGTGACGAACCTATTTTTAGCGATTTATATATTGTATTCCTAAATAAACTTGGCCAAAAGCAAATGTATGCTATACCAATTATAAATGAAAATATACGAGCAAATGGTGAATTTGTAAATCGTTTGACGCCAAATGAAATTTATAATTCAAAATGGATTCTTACGCGACGATTGTATTTCATTGATTCGATTTCATTAAATGCTTTAAATGGTGGAAAACATTCAGCTATCATTCGTTTTCCGGAAAAAATCGATGTTAGAATACAAATTCAGGTATGGTTAAAATTTTTGAAAGAACAATTTTAATATCTTAATATCTATTATCAATCACTTATCAATATATTGAAATTTTTATGCAACAAAACAATAGCAGATAATTTTAATCGAAATTCAAATCACTACGATATTTTTCATGCTTGCTTACGAAAAGCTATTTTGAAGACGAGAATTTCTGCAATTATTTAGTCTCAATCAAATGGTCATATAATGCCACCGTATGTACGAATTCGATATGCCGAAATAGAATGGAATCCGGAAAAACAATTATTGCTACAATTTAACATCAATTATTTTATGGATAAATCTAGATTCTTTCAATACATCGCAATTGCATTATTCGTTTCAGCTGTTTTATCACTCATTTTTTCAGCTATACAAGCATACAAGTATATTAAATATATATATATATATTTAATTGATTGCTTCTATCATAAATAATTTTTAGGCATTTCTTCTTTTTTTTTTTTTTTTTAGTCATAAAAAATTAGCAAATATTAGCAATAACTTTTTTCATATAATATTTAACTAATTTATTTAGTCAATATACAATACATATTTCATACATGAATATTAATCAATAGCTCAAATAAAATGATCAATGCATATTATTTATATATGAGTGGAATATTTTATAACATAAACAATAATTAATTTCAGTTGGGAAAGCGTTCCGGTAAAACGTTTATCGATAGTGCTACATTTATCAAATTAATTTTATTTGAATGTGAAATTTTAAGTGATATATTTCTTTTTACCATTTTTATACCAACTTTTTTCATTATTTTTGCATATAAGATACAACAAATACCTCAACATGTAATATTTAACAGTCAACAGGTGAGTAACAATTTTTATTACCTTTAAATGTGTATTTGAAGAAAAAAAAAAAAAGTAAATTTTTCTAAGAATTTTTACTTCAATCGGATTTATCAATAAAATAAAATTTACTTGATGAATAAAATTTTTGAACATAGCCTTTCTAAAATTTGTAAAAACATATTTATGAATTAAATTTTTCTTTTTTTTTGGTAATTATTATAAATTAAATTTTGGAAAATTTTTCTAAAAATTTAGAAACATATTAGTATAGTTGTAAAATTAAATATTTTATAAATTATAGATAACAAATACTTGGAGTAATAAATATCGCAGTATATAATTTATACTATTTCAGATGTTTATATTATGTAAATATATTAATTTGATAATATTTGTCTGTTGAATAAAATGATTCAATGATATTTCATTTTCAGGAAGATATATTATTATCATTTATACTAGCAACTACAGTGCTTAAATTTATCAGTTTAATGCATTGTAATGCGCAATTAATTCTTACCAAAACATTTTTCATCGATTGGGAACAACCTCATGTAACTTTTAAAACAAACAATAAAACACCACCATCATCAAACATTATCGAGAGTACGATTATAAATCGACCTGTTATATGGTATCGAATAGTTTTAATTTATTCATTTCAAATTAATTCAATTTTATTTTAACATTAAAAATTTCTATTACGCCTAGAAAAGAATTCATTCATTGAATTTAATTTATTGGTCTTCTAACTATTTTACATAAAAAATATACTTTAAAAAAAAAATCCCAATTGCATAATGAATTACTTAAGAATTGCTAAATTAATAATTAATAATTATTATTTCAGATTTATTATAATTATTTGATTATTTAATGATTAGCTATAGGTATTTAGAATTTTTAAAATATTTTCAAAATTTTATAAAACATGAAACAATAACTTTATTTTATTTTATTTTTATTTTTTAAGGCGAACTTATCTAGTAGCAAATGAATGGAACGAATTACAGGATTATCGTAAAACAAGTATCGGTTTACAAATGATCGTTACAATTGCATTATTGCATTATCTAAAACTTGAAAAATGGGCAATTATTACACCTGGATTACGTACAGGTTAATAGTTACAATTTTTAGATATTAAATTTTTTTATTAATTTATAAATTTTCCTTTTTTCAAAAAAATATTTTCGAAAAATAAATATCATAAATTTGCTAAATTTTAGCTTTATAAAAATATAATTAATTATAAATGTTGAATTATAAAGTTAAGTATCGGTTTACAAATGATCATTAGAATTGCATTATCTAAAACTTGAAAAATGGGCAATTATTACACCTGGATTACGTACGGGTTAATAGTTACAATTTTTAGATATTAAATTTTTTTATTTATTTATAGATTTTCCTTTTTTCAAAAAAATATTTTCGAAAAATAAATATCATAAATTTGCTAAATTTTAGTTTTATTAATTATAAATGTTGAATTATAAAGTAATTTGTGGCAAAAAAACCACAAAATGTAAATGTTTTTATTGAAAATTAAATTTATAAAAGATAAATAAATTGTAAAATTATTTAAAAATTTTTTATATTTTCTTAGAATTTTTAATTTCATAATAATAATAATAATAATAATAATAATTTTTTTTAGATATTCCAACATTTGCAATCAGTACAACATTAAGTGAATTAATCATAATGATAAGCATCTATTTTGTGATAGCAATAATTCAATGGTTTTTCGTGTAACAATTATTGAACGACTTTTATCAGATCCATTTCATAATATAATCGATCTATGCTCTATTTCAAATATTAGCATATTTGTACTTACACATCCATTACATGGATATTATATACATGGACGTTCGGTACATGAACAAGCTGATACTGATATGACTAAAATGAATGAATACTTACATCGAGAACGAGTAAATATATCTTTTAGAAAATTGTTTTGTTTTTTTTTTTGCAAATTAATTAATTGATGATGATGAAAATAGAAGAAATTTTATAATCAATAAATGAACCTAATTGTAATTCATGTTTACGCTTTTTAACTATATGCTAGATGAATTCTATGACATTCAGTTCTAACCTAATTTATTTATATATTAAATAAATAAAAGATTTGTATTTTAGGAAAATTTATGTGGTACACGTGGTTTAGAAGCAGGTAGTGAACTTCAAACTTATATTATTAATCTACCAAAGATATTTCGTGAACAATTTGATTGTGCTTCACGAATATTGGCATATGATAGGGAATCGCTTGATAAATCTACCACTAATCGTTTTGATTCGACAACTAGTAATACCGAAAAAATTGCTAAGGTATTATTCTACCACTAATCGTTTTTGATTCGACAACTAGTAATATCGAAAAAATTGCCAAGGTATTATTCTACCACTAATCGTTTTTGATTCGACAACTAGTAATACCGAAAAAATTTTGCTAAGGTATTATTCTACCACTAATCGTTTTGATTCTGATTCGACAACTAGTAATACCGAAAAATTGCTATGGTATTATTATTATTCGATCAACATATGAGAATAATACTGTCATTAATAAAAAAAAAAAAAATTTGTGTAATGCCAAAAAAAATATATAAATTTGTGAAAATTTATATATCAAGAAAATTTCAATTTTTAACGATAATATTTGAAATGTTACAAAAAAATTGATTTTAAAAAAAAAGATTACTTCAATAAAATGTAATTATTAAATGAAAAATAAATTAACAAAAAAAAAAAAATATTATGGAAAGAAAAAAATTTGTAAAAATTTTAGCGACATGAACAATTAAATAATTTCTTGATGAAATTTATCGAACATAATAATCCACAAGTAAACTATGTTATTACAAATCCATCGTTACTTGAATTATTATGCGATATTGAATTTGCTGATACATCGGATGTTGGTAATTTTGTAAGGTTAGTTAGAATTATTATATATATGTATATTCAATTTTTATTCATAATTTTCGCATTTATTTCATAATAAGAAGAGAATCAAGTTGAAAATAATTTGCAACGATAATAATGGATATATTAGATTTGCGCATAAATTATGATAGAAAATATAGCTAGAAAAGAATATAGCTAAAAATTCCGTTATAATGATTTGTAAATTAGAAAAAAACTATAAGTTGTTAAAGTTATATTTTCTATGTATTAAATGAATGTAAATGCTTCGGAGTAGCTTATTAATGTAGAAAATGATATTAATCTAATAATCTCGATCAACAATACTCTGATATTAATCTAATGATTTCGATCAATAATACTCTGATATTAATCTAATAATCTCGATCAATAATATTTTGAGATTTTGATAATAATTGTTAACTTAATTGTAGAGATAAATCAGAGATAGCTTATAGTGGAGCATTCATATATGGCAACGAATGGATTTATTTATCGTTTGAATTGTTGCTATTTTGTAGTGTGTATATTTTTTCAAAAAGTTATACATTGTCAGCTTTTATCACTTATATCGTATCAGTTATTATCAGAAAACTTGTCTCAATTCTTTTACTAATCATCTTATCAAAAGTAGTTTTGTTGATCATAGATTCTTATTTTGATCAATTCTTTTATTGTATTATTGCTAATAAAGATTAAGCATTATTACTTGCTAAAAAGTTAATAATTTCTAAAATAAGATAACTAAAATAGGAGATGTCAATAATTTCATTATATCTCCGATTTTTTGTATTATCAAATGTTTATTATGCTTTATAATAATGCTGTTATGATCCTAAATTGTTGATAAAAAATAGAATCTCTTATCACTGCCCATATGGTGCTATATGAATAAGGATGATCGGAGAGTTGTTTTTTCATCCAAGTTATAAAAATTGATAAATGTACCAATCGATTAACGCAAAACCAATCAGTTTCTTCTAGCAAATCTTTCATAATATGATTTCTTATAAATAGATTTTCATCGTGAATAGCAGTTGAATGTGGGTCACTCGATCCTAAGATATTGGCTAATGCCATGTTATGAAAATAGAGGAATGGAGAATGTAATCCATCTAGATAGAATCGAAAGGAAAACGGGTTAATAATTCCTGTATCTGAACACGAAGATAAATGCTAATAAAACAGTCACGTATACGGCATTCGCAATGACGCAAAATTTCATCTTAACTTGATAGTTTATTTCATCAAGCAAAAGTAATACAAATGGGACGGAATGTCTTTGGATGTATCACCGTAAAGGAAAAATGATGTTAGAAAAGATAAAATTGTAAGAAGTGAATAGATGCATTGAAATCGAGATTCTTAATGGATTAGCGTAACGTAATGCAAATAAAGTTTTCTGCAATGTTTACTTTACAGGATATTTTCGCAAGTTATCAGTATATCTTTATAAAAATTATTTATCACAATCTTATTAAAAGATTTTAATCTGAATATTTATTTGGTATTTCTTAACTCAATACCATTAACCACATTTTTAAAATACGATGTTATTTTATGATTGTCAAGAAAGTCTTAATCCTCTTGAAAATAAACAAATAAGTGTAATTCTATGAAATGGTAGAAGTAAAAATTGATGAAGAAATTTCAAAAATATCAGTTAAAAAGTGAAATTTTTAATTTCATCGGACAAATTAAAATATTATTTGCAACATGCAAATAGTTCTACAATTGAGTTACAGTTATAATAAGATCATTCCTAATGATACTAAAATTAGTTGATTAAAGTTAAAGCAAATAAAAACCAATCAAAATAATCAAATGCTTCAAATTTTCCAAGCGTGAGGCTTTTTTCATTCATCGTTTCTTCATTTTGACGTTTACGACAAATATTGGTTGCAATCATGAAAAGAATGGTGTCATCGTAGCCGGCAAATGCTTCATTGAAGTATTTGTTTAAAAATGATTCTATATTTTTGTGGTAAAATTATTACTGTCTACTATTATAGTAATTATTCAATTTTCGGATCACGAAGAAAATCCTTGTTCAATATTCGAGTTAATCAAATGTGATTTCATCAGGCATCCTACAATGAATGTTTGTATATGTAAATTGCTTCCTCTGATTATTCTTCTATCTTAAATTTCTGTTGTAACCAAAAAAATCATAATTCTGACTTATAGATTATGCAATTTATTCCGACTGTTAAATTGGACTTTTCTTTCTTTTGTTTCTTTTTTATATCAAAATAAAAATATATCAAACAGTACAACATTATCGAATAATAATTAACAAAATTTGATTTATTATTTTGTTGTCGAATATGAAACACATGTATTTATTAATTCTTTCCATATTAGAGTTAAAAACTTTGCCATGAAATTAAAACCATTAATAATTTCAACATAGATAAAAACTTAAACTTCTTACAGACAAAGCTAAACGATACTCCGTTGATAAATTCTGATGAAGGAACATATCATTCATTATGAAATACCATTCTAACGATAGTTTTTCGTATTTTCGCTATTAATAATAATATCAGACATGTTATCGATTTGTTACACGATTGCCAGAATTCTGGTATTAGCGATTATTTGAAACCGAGAATGTTTCCAAATGATATGATCGTAAAATCTGGAATCGAAAGGCATTATTCTTAAGGCATTATACATTGAAGATTTAAACTGAACTTTCAGTACTGACGTTATGGATATTTTAACTCATCAAATTTTGAAATTGAATTTCAAACTCAATTATTTCAAAAAATCAGCACTTTGTATTTGAAACAATCAAATATTACTATTTCAAATAACTAATCTTCTAATGATGAGCAAATATTCTGATAAAAATCATCTGCATATATCTTTTGATTGATATCTACTAAACGTAATCAGATTTAGACTCATTTAATTCAGTATACATTCTACACTTTATTTATTACAATTGATCAACAAATGAATTCATAAAGCAATTTTGTAATGTAATAAAATTTAACTTTAAAAAATGAAAAGATATTAATATATTTTCATTTGTTACATTGAGAAGATAGAAGAAAATTTTTTGAAAAATTATTATTAAATATAAAAAAAAAAATAAGAATAAAATTTTTGCTAGAAGTGTTAGCCATCATAAATAAAAGAATTTTTGTGATCTTTTTCGTGAATTAACAATCAGTAAAATAATGAATTGCAAGATAATAATTTCAATAATATTTGAAATATACTTGAAATATTCCATTACGATAGCTGATACTATTCGAAGTCAAATGTTAAAAGCAAAATTGTAAATTTTCAATTTGCTCTGATCCATCAAGAATTTCTTCGTCAATTTATCACAAATTAAAATTTCATATTTTCGATATAGGCAATATAAAGAAGATGTCTATCACTGTCTCTTTTCGGGTAGATAAATATAATAAGAAGTCTAAAAATAAACATTATCATTTCCATTTCAATGTTTCAATGTAAAGCATGATGAATTCATATAAGATTAATTAAAATTTATCAATTACTTCTTATCAGTTTTTAGTTTTTTTTTTAGAATAGAAAAGAAGTCAGAAAAATGAAAAGATATTGATATATTTTTATTTGTTACATTGAAAAGATGGAAGAAAATTTTCCTAAAAATATTATTATTAAATATATTCATTCATTCATTCATCTTACCTGTTCATTCATTCATCTTACCTATTGCAATACCTTTGTTTTGTACTTTGTAATATTTCTGCAATATATGCAGCAGACATTTCACCTTAATTATCAATAAAGCATAAGATAGAGCAACAAAAATAATTTTACTCTTTCTTCTAAAAAAAGAAATAACGTTTCAAACTTTTACATTTTCTATGTCAGACTTTTGCGCTTATGTTTTAATGGTTTTTAAGTTTTCTTTTTTTTCTAAAAATCAATAAAATTTCTTTGAATCTTACAATAGATCATATTTTATTGTTTACCTCAAATTAGAGATAGAATTTTAGAAATTTTAGCAATGGATGGATGATGATATGGAAAGAATATGCTAGGAATTGTTAAATATCAAGCGCATTGATTTGTGGCATAATTTGTAATTGGAATTTTACAATTAATTTTCTGCCAGACTGTTTAGTAAAAAATTTTTGATCGAGAAGTCTAAATTCCATCAAGAATTTCCCTTAATATTGTTTGATTTTAATTCGTAGTGTATTGCTAATATCCATATGCAAGAAATAAGTTGAAGTGTTTGTCGTTGTATTTTTGCATCTTAGAAATTCATCAATAATTTCCGTAACAATCATGGGCATCCGAAATTTGTGAAGAAGCAAATGTAGTAGCATGAATAAGCAAACAATATTTTTATTCGGTAACTCTCCTTGCCAGAAATTGGTTAATTCTTGCAATATGATTCCTGAGATATCAGTGATATATAATATATATACGATTTGATAGAACTGTTTATTTGGAACAATAAAAATGAGTACGGGGAGGTGAACAATGTAGAACTAACATTGTAGAGAAACACAATAATACCGTTAAAAAAAAGGAGATGAGGATCAAAGCCACGAGAGAAGGATGATGTTGACCGATCCATAGATGAGATCATTAAAATGCTAAAAATCTTCCTGGCCATATATATGCAAATATGAGACGGAGGAGTTACAATAGCAGGAAGATACGCAAGCAGCAGGAAGAGGAGGATAGACCAAAACAGGAAGTACAATCATTGATGAGCTATAGGCATAATCATCTCATTTGTCTATAATCGTATACATAAGGTATGAACCGTGAGAAAATAAGAATTCGAGTAATGCTACCTATACATACGACAGACATATTGTATACATAAATCAATACATTAGAAAGCAACTGATTTGAATTCTTCAATTAGAATATTTGCTTCGGATTCCTGGATTATCGTAAATATATATACGTATTTCATAGATTCTTAAATAAGTTACGTCATTTTCATCTAGCAAGATAATATAATAATTAAATTGTTTAAATCTAAGACCACTGCTTTATTGAAGTGAAATTACACCGATATGTTAGAAACAGAAAGTGAAATGAGAAGAAAATTCATTATTATTTCCATACAATGTTCCTGAAGCATAACAGATACATTCGTTTCGTTTTCATATCAACAATTTCTTAGTTGAAGATGGATGGAATTAGTACGAGTAAAGTTGAAACAATTCTGAAATGTTAATTCATTAGCGGAGAAAAAAAAAAAAAAAAAAGAAAGGAATGTTAGTTACATGATTAGTATGTATTTGTTATGAATTTCTAATTTCGACTGATTTTTTTTAGAAAATGAATTTCTGATTAAATTTAACAATTTAGAATATATTATAATATTTTCATTGAAATTAAGCCTAACAATTATTGCTAAAGAATCATTTAATAAAATATGGGTAAAATTTGAAATGAATTGAATAAATTGATAATATGAAAGAATATGGCCAAAGGATGTATTTTATAAAATTATTGCCCTTATTGTTAATATGATGCATATGCTTGGCTTAAACTCTCAAGTATATATTATGTCAATATATGGAATAGAATTTAAAAGGATATTTCATATTAACAATAGTTTTTTGTTAGCATGCACTTCTAATACACACTTCTGATACACCACATGTATCAAATTTTGCTTCACTCAACGCATTAAATGAAAACTTTCACAACAATAACATCATATTAACATAAGTAATTTCTACTTCATGAAGCTTAGCTTTTAATGAAAAATGAAAAGACAGATGATCGTTATACTTTAAAGCTATAGAATTATTTGCGAAACAAAATAGGAATATCATTACGATGTCATTCTAATGAATTTTGCATTTTATCGAATTCGTTCTAAATTATTCGATCAAAATTGCATCATGATTCGAAGCATTGTTATTAGCAATTTTCATTACAATAATATAAAATACAGTACTTTAGTAAAATTATCAATTTGCCCTATTTCAAATTTCTAGCATTTAATAATCTTTTTCTATTTTAATCATGAAATTCTTGGCTTAACATTATTTTTCTACTTCTATATTAGAAATTAATTGAAATTGAAAATGGAGACAAAAAAAAAAAAATTTACCCCATAGATTAAATATGCGTATAAATTATTGTAATGAATATGTTTCAATTTTCTTTGAATTGCTCATTCTCAAATATGACCAACGATATAGAAGACGTTTTATAACATTACGGGCTTTTTACAATAAATGAAATGAATAGTGGGAAATACGGCACAAATGAGAATAACGTAACAATTGATGAAAATTCTCGATGCAATATTAATTCCTTCGCCAAAAATTTGAACCAAAATTTGTGGCAAAAAATTAAAACTAATAATTCCAATTTCCATTATACCACAATTCCATGCAGCTTGAATCAAAACTAACCATTCATATTTGTTAGTTTTCACGGCATTCATTCTCATTCCTAAATATATTTTCTTAATCTAATGATGAAATAAGTTGAAGGGAAAAAGTAAAAAAATTTAATTTAACGTAATTTTCATTTTTTGCTTTCTTAAATAAATTTTTCAATAATAGTAAATTTTCATAATTAACTTCGAAAAATGATTAATAGGTTTTCTCAATAAGAATTATGTAAGAAGGAAACAAATAAATTCTGACGTCTACGACGTATGGTATGGAATATCGCAACATACAAAGCAAACATTGCATTTGGTATCAATAATGTCCAAAAATAACGAATTCTGAATTATAATAACAAATTAATCATTAATGATGTTTTTCAATTGAAATTTATCGTAATAATCGAATTGAATTTTTTGAGTTATTGGCAAGAATCATGAAATAAACAGAGATGAAAAATTCACGTCTGATGCTTTATAGTTTTGATGATTTGAAGTTTGATAATTTTAAATGTTAAATTTCTTTACAAATGCAAAAAAAAAAATGACAGTAGAAGATAACCTCCACCACGTTTCGCCTGCTCCATTTGACTTTAAACAATTCTCTTCCCAACTCAATTTCCAAGCAAGAAATTTTCTGGTGCAGTAATAAAAATCGCAAATTGTAACAGCTGAAAATATTAAAAATTTAAAAAAAAATACAATGTTTAAGACATTGACAAAATCAATCTTTTTGATTGAAATTTAATTTTCGCAAATTTAATGCAAGTCAAAACTACAGTAGTCCGACGAATGAAAAACATTACTTAGGAAGCATTGAATAATAAAACTCCATTCATAAATTATTAATAAATAAGAATGAATGAATTTTTGATTATTGTTTTTGAATGACATAAATAAATCCTACCTAAAACCAATAGCCATACAAAAACAATTGTATAATACAATCTTTTTGACTCGAAAAAATCATTATATTTTGGCAAAATCAGTGCCACAAAACGATTTATTGTCAGCAAAAATGAAAAATGAAATAGAGCAAAGAATGGGAAAATAATGAAAGTCGCAAAAGTATGATTAATCCATGTTGTTTGATATACTGAAATACAACAAAGTTAGTTGGTTTAAAATATTTGTTTATCATATTACCGTATATAATATTACTGTTATTCTGATCTAATAATTTTCAATAAATTTTCTTACAAAAACAAAAAGGATGCTTTTTAAAGATGCTATAAAACGAATGCTTCAAAAAATCATTTCATTAATACTAACGGATAACTTCAGTATCTGTCTTTCAAAAAAAAAAAAAAAAAAAAAAAACTACCATATTGGAAGTTATTGATTGTTAGGCAGTAGTTCAACATTATTGAAATATTTTATATGCGGAATTAGAAATATAGGACATATTCATTTCGCATTGATAATAATTCTTTATTCATCACAGCACTATTTTTGTGAAGATCAAAAAACATAACTGAATAAGTGAATAATCCCAAAGTAAATAGAAGTGGAATATTATCTATGGGATATAAATAAAACAATATACCGTATGAGCATAACTTACATATATGGGTGTAACTTACCATATAGATTCTCCGCAGTCTGTAGTATTTCAGGCAATACAACAACCAGTTGTGAGAGAAAAGCCATTAAATTAGAAACAACTATCTGTAATGCTATGAGAGCAAATTCATTACTGTAAGGATTATCGCGACCTCTACAAAATAATACAGTAGCCATTAGCGCATTACTAATGATACCGTATAGCAAGAAAATGATAAAAAGTAGGACTGCTATGTATTTTATAGTCTTGTGTTGCTCATCTCTTACGTCAAACACAATTGTCATATTTTCTCCATAGCAAGCTAGAAATAATATTGAAAATAATACAGTAGTACAATGTAGCATGGCTACCATTTTGCTAATAAATAAGCTTTATACTTCACTGTAATAAAATGGAATACATTTCAGTACTTCAAATAACAATCAGCGAAGAAGTGTTAGTTTCATATTCTGAAATAGTAAATGATGCAGCTGGTAAAGAAAATTTTATTTAAGAAAAATAACAATTTAATTGTGCAAATGAAACGTTCATTCCTTTGGCAGTTGTCATAGAAACTGCTAACAGAACTATCATTACTATTATTAATGGTTTCATCCATTAAATTACTAATTCATTGAATCGAATATTTAGATTGTTGTTTTTTTGAATTTACTATGTCAACTTGCATAATAATTTCAATACTAAACTAATTGAGTTTACGTAGCAGCTTACCTTCGTTCATACCAATTCTTCCGGAAGTAAATTAGCTAATTCCGGCGATTATATTGCTCTAATGGAAATTAAATTAAAAGCAAATTAATCAACTGAATAGAAAAATTATATTGTTCCTGCGAGAGGAAATTTATTGATGATAATCAGTTCGGAAGAAATAATGATAGATAACTTTAACAGTGTGTCTTTTGTCTTTTGTTTTTTTTTTTTTTTTAATAATAAGCAAAAATAAAATAAATTGATACGATTGATAGCGGAATTCTTAACTTATTTTTTTGCGTCGATATAAAATTTTGACTTTTTAAATTTTGAAATGCTAAAAATTTTTAAAATTAACAAATTACAAAAAAAAAAATAATTGCGATACAGTATTCAGTTATGAAATACGATAAATGATAAATAATTTTCCAAAAATAATTTTCCAAAAATAATTATTAAATTTTAAACTTCAACACAATTAATGTATAAATTGAACTAATAAATATTTTCATCGAATACAAAATTTAAACTAATCTCCGATAAACGTCTTTGGTTAATAATTGAACTAATAAAAAAAAAAAAAAAAAGAACGTTTTTCGCATCATACACTATTTGCTCTTTCCTTCGATAATATGAAAATGTAAAATTTACAACAAATTTCTTACACATTTTATTCTTAAGAAGAAAAAGAAAAAAAAAAAAAAAATTTGAAGAGCTTCTCAGAAAATTAGAATCGCTATCAATAGTCATAGTGAATTATGCCTATTTCTATTTGATTATCAGAAGTTGTACTGTTCAATGATATATATACATTATCGAAATACAGTAGGAGTAAGAAATGATTTTTTAATTGATTGTTTTCAATTTATTTTACTTAATATTATTGTAATTAGCTGATTTGTTTTTGAAAGATTTACGTAACGACGAAAAAATTTTGTCACATAAATAAAGATTGACGTCAATTCATATTGCACAATGATCCAGCTTATTAACATACAGATTATACGATCATTTAATCAAACTAATGAAAGCAATAGTGATAAGCAGTGACATTACCTATTAATAGGTTTTATGATAGTTGCAAAAGAACCAAACCAAACTTCATTTCGCGGTCAAGTTATTATTGCTCCTGAAATATTAATAGTTTTCATAATCGGCTATATTTACTATTTTGACATTTAAACTAGCAATTTTTGCCATCATCCATTTCAAGCGTTAAAATTACATTCCTCCATTTGGAAGGAATTTCTTCTCTTCTATTGTAATAAAGTTTACGAAGCATATTGTTAATACAATGATATTTGTATTATTCATCCTGTATTATTTTATTATTTCTAATATTACCGAAATAAAAGAAATATGAGAAATTATCTATACAGCAGAATCTTTGAAATAAATATAATATATATAAACAAACCACATAGTAGTTGAATTGTTTGTGTTCTTTTTCTGCAATCATCATTATCAGTAGTGTACTGATAGCTGACGTATTCTGTCGCAAACGATAATTTACAATTGACTGCCTTTTAATTGAAATATTATAAACCCAAAAACGCATGATAGATTATTCTATTCATATGATTATTTTAAGGTTAAAAAGAACGACAGATCTATTAATAAAGAATAGAAATGGAACATCTAATTTCTAATTATCAATTTAAAATTTAATAATAATACATTGCTAAAAAATAGATGTGTTATTGAATCCAATAAGTAAAACTTCTGATATTCAAATTCATACGTTATGGATATTCATAACATGGATGACAAACAATTTTCAATTATTTCCATTCAAATATTTTTGAATTTGCTTTAAAAACTAATTTGTTTTGGCCTACGAAATGAATGGATCAATCATATATTTTCTCGACGATTAAGACATTTTCATTCTATGCTATATCAAATTTTACATTTTTACGGACGCTCAATTGTTTTCTGGCCGTAATTTTATCGAAATACAACGCATTTTTTAAATTTGGAATGATTTAGTTTCTATTTCTTTTTGTGATAATTAACTTTTGGTATTACATAATAATATTATGAAATATGTGGAAAGATTATTTCATTCTTAAACAATTTATGTGAAGAGAAGACTGACTATTTAGTCATGAAATATAATCGCTTCAATTCTTTCTATCCAGTCTTGGCCATTTCTTTTGATATTCTGAAAATTTGCTATAGAATGAATTTATACTTCATTAATATTCGCCTGATAATGATAATGATGAAGAAGCATCGTATTTATCATATGCTCTTCTTGAGACTTCTTCTTTCAAGTAGTAAAGCAAGTAACTTATATATTATGGAAGATTTACCACTTCGAAGCTGCCCTAAAATTCTCGACATTTTCGAGGATCGTCACTGAACGCTATCAGTGCATTTATCATTGTTGAGCAATCGTTTGGATCATTTTTTTTTATGATCATTTGATTATTCGAGTACTTATCAAGTGATTCATATGCGATTAATTACAACTTCGGTATCCTTTTTGTATTAATCAAAAAGTTAACAATATTTTATCTTCATTTATTATATTTAATTATATTTAATCATTTTTCCACCATCTGTAAATGTTTTCTTTTCTCTTCGTCAATTGTAATGGAATCTTTTGCGGGCAATGCAATCATTTCTCGTAATATTCATGAGCATTTCAACATATTCTTTATCATTTGTTTAATAAATTTGAAAATTCAAATGATAGCTTTTATCAGTCTGAATCCTTTACTAAATCGATTCCTATCTATGATCGAAAATTGTATTTCCTCAACGACGAACTTTGCTTTTTTTTCCTCATTTCTTTTTGTCTTCTATTGGTTCAAAATGTATATCATTGCTGAATATGCAACAATTGGAGACGTTGATGAAAAATACGTCAAAGTTATCGTTGCCTTATGAAATCTATCGTTAACCTCAACATTTCAATCCATTGGCTATTTGTTTGGCATGATTTCCTTATCGTCTTCATCAGAAACTTGATTCCCAAAAATTATTTCTTTCTACAAATTTCGGAAAAATATCAAAACACTATCATCGATAGGAAGCAGAAACCCCAAGGAATCATACTGCGAAGTGAAAATTGCAAGACGCTCCATTTGGTGATTTCTTGTTCAATCCATGGTCTCAATGTCACTCTGTGTTTCTGTTATCATATTATTGGTTCAAAAGGCTTCTGGTGGAATTTCGTTGAATCCATTGTACTTCGATATAGTTTTATTGGGATCTTCATTGTCGAAGAGAAGCTCATGAATATTCATTGCTATCTTCTTGAAGATAATCTTCACTTCATGATATTTTTTCATTGCTTTTCTTGTTTTATTTGTCGATGGCATAACATTACTCATACCTAAATTTCTTTTGTTTTCCAAGTGCTAAGCTTCCGTTGGTTTCAAAGTGATAATTGAATATCGCCGACGATTAATAAAAAACTAATATTGTCTTTCTAAAAGGTATTTTTTTCTAAAACGGTTATCTTTTAAATTCTCTTCAGTAAAGACAATCGTTATTGTACATATAATATCACGTAGTCAGAAGAATCTGATAGATTCCTATCAAAAAGATATAGTTCTGCTTTTAAGAATACCTTTTCTATGTCAGCCAGAATCATATTTTTATTATTCGAAACATGGAATATTTTTATTAAATCGAGAAGCATTATAGGTTCATGCTGTTCGCTCAAATTTTTGATTCCTTTAAAATATGTAAATGCATCGTGGACTATTTTGAGTTTCGTGATAAGTTCATGTGAATAATATAATGTCGTTATGAGGCGCCTTTTGATTTAGCTCCAGATTAACCTCACTTGTTTTCGACGACAATTGGTTGTGGATAGTTTTATTATATCGTCAAAATATCTTTTCATTATTTTATCCTATTTTGATCAGCATTTTAATACGAACAAACACATAATGATGTTTTAGCTTATTTTCCGATTTCTTCTAAAGCTGGCAATTCCAATATTTCATGTTCCGTTTCATGATATTTCGCTTAAATTGTTGAAAAACTTGTTTGTCATCGTCTCTGTTCGGTCTTAATCATAAGTTCCAACTTCTAAAATTGATATTATCGTGGTTCATCACATTGTCTGTGAGCGTTCAGACATTATTTGATTCTTTTAACATTCCTATGTAGAATGATTGCATTCTTTGATTTCGCTTGTCTTGCTCATCTCGTGATTTCTTTAGGTTTGTTAAAAGAAAACTCAGAATATTTAAAGTTATAATATTTTTATGTTTAAAACTTCTTGGAGCATTTAGTCGAGAAAAGTAATTAAAGAAAAATAATTACTGAATTCGTTCGGTTATTTTAATGTAGCATTGCAATGATTATTTGTAAGCGAGATATAATTTTATATGGCTCTTTATAGGTAAAAAAATTATGCAACTTTGAAATATATATATATATATATATTTGCAGTGTGAAGCCAATTGGAAATTTTATAAATAAACATTTTAACAAAATGATGAAGGCGAACGCAGTTCGTACGCGAAATGGATGTAACGAATGAATGAGGTCTGCAAGAAACTTTATTTTGTTTTTACTAATTTTTTAAATCAGAACTAAAAAACATTCATTTTTAGTCATATATAACTTCAGGATTTTTTTAACCGATTGTATATTTGTTAAGATGCTGTGAAATAGAACTGATAGGCTGTTAGAAT
Source organism: Dirofilaria immitis (assembly GCA_024305405.1). Taxonomy (NCBI): domain Eukaryota; kingdom Metazoa; phylum Nematoda; class Chromadorea; order Rhabditida; family Onchocercidae; genus Dirofilaria; species Dirofilaria immitis. The sequence continues at coordinate 3,196,898 of JAKNDB010000098.1, forward strand.
TATCATAAAAATATGAATTCGTTATTGGTGATAGAAAATATCAATTGTCTAAGACCGAATCATTAATTGATTTTGAAATCTTCAAAATGAACGTATTATTTTATTAACTATTGTAATATAAATTTCAATTGTATTTTATCCATATATTGCAGATTTTCTGCTTCTTATTAAAAAAAAACATTTTATGTCGTTAATGCGTCACTGTTAGTCATTAAATATATTAAAAAAGTTCCATTTTTGTAGAATTGTTTTTCAACAATATATACATTCGATGTGTGGTATCCATATTGATAACTTGAATAGTTTATATTTTCCCATTCTATTTATTAAGATATGAAATTCATTTGTCAAGCAAATATTTTAAAAAAATAAGAACTGCCCATAGGAAATGTGTGCGTTTACTTTGTCTGGAAATATTTTATAATAGTTTCAGTGATATGAAAAGGCCACAGAACTGTTTCAATATACTCAATTTTACTGAACGGTATCAGCTAATAAAGAATGGAAGTTTTTGAAATTTCCATTCGACATATTTGTTTTGATCCTTTTTCATTACTTCTTCTTGCCCTGTCACATTATCTCTACTCAAATTTTTTATATATTCTAGGTTATAAGCTTTGCCAGTAATTCCTTTTATATGTTTTATGTAAGATAAGATAATTAAAATACCGAAGAAACTTTTCCAAAGTTCAATTTTAATTTGTTGTCGGAACAGGAAGAACATTTTTTCATATTTCTTACCATACTTAAAATGTTTCCTAGGTTATAAATAAAATAAAATAAATTAGCGTCTAAAATAAAATAAATTAGTGTGACTTTTAACACTAGCAATCATTCTACATATTAATTTGCATTATTTAAATTTTAAATAAATAATTAGCTGCTTAATATGGACTACGATACTGATGCCTAGTTAATTTAATTTCCGCATATGAAGCTTCATTATTGGAAATTTGTTATTGCTTCGTTAATACTTAGTTCCATAGTATCAATGACCAGTGTTTCTGATTATATTGAATTTTAGGTTTTGGATTTTTCTGTGTAATATAGATTATGTGTTTGATAGATTTCTAGTTTCCGAAATAAGTTTCTTGATTTAGAATTTAAATTGCATGAAGTTTTGCAGGTCGGAAAGATAATAAATTTAAAATAAGAATAGCGAGTAAAGTTACGGTGTATTTTACCTTTAAAGATTTATATATCACAATCAAAGCAAATTATTTTTAGGGAATGAGGCAGAGAAGTACCCGTAAAGGAGCAACAAAACCAACCCCATCTACTGTTTGTTACTGGTAAGCTTTTGATAAGATGCATCTTATGATTCAATTTATTCAAGTTTGAACTTTTTGTCATCGAAAGTTATGTAGCCATTTTAAATCTAGCTTTTTTTTTTTTTTGAATAGGTTAATCACTAATTTTATACTGTTTTACTAAAAATAATCCTTGAAAAATAGGGGTTTTAGGATGATTTCTTTGCATTTAAAAATTTGGTGATTTGTTAGAAGAAATAAGTATTAAAGAAGTAGTGTTGGATAATCAAAAATAAATTTATTTTGTTTCGTTCAACGAGAAATGCGCCAATTTTTCAGTGGTGGTAAACGTGAAGTGGGAACATTAGAGCTGTATTGTGCTGTTTGTCGAAAATGGTTCCATGGACGGTGCTTAAAGATTTAACTGATTTGTGAGTTATATTTTCTGGAGGAAAATATTATAGGGCATTCCATTCATACTGAGTTATTATAATCTAAATTATTTTTTTATACTGTAGTTATGGATTGCCCTTCATGGTGTGCTATGTATTCAATTGTGCTGACTGTAGTCCAACGAAGAAAGAAACATGGACACCGAAACAAGCAAGTAAGATCTGTGCATATTTATGGATAACATGTCTTTATAATCTAGTTTTAGATTCTTACACTAATTTATGATTTTTATTTTATAAAGTCTTGCAAAATTCTTAAGGTCTGAAAAATATTTTTATATTATTTGAGACTGTTTGTAATCCTTTTTTTTCAGATTTTGCACACATGTGTGTAACTGTTCTTGCAAATCTAACGCACAATGCACGGACCAAAAGAGCCAACGCAGGAAATGAATCCGATGATAATGATCAAGAACTGATATTTTTAAATTTGGAAAATGAAATTATACCTTATTTCAATGCACAGTGGGAAAATCTTACATCTATGAGTCGTAGGTAATTTTTTTTATGAAAATATTTGCAATAAAATCATCAATATTCTTATAGTTATTTAAGTGACAATATAAGAGTTACGTGAAATCTCATGTTACACTCATTATGCTATTACATATGTTTTAGCAAATTGAAGAAATTTTTACCTATAAGACTGAGTCTTTTCTTAATTTTTTTATAACTGTTAATGAAGAATTAATACAGAGAAGCAGAAATATTGAAACCGCAAAATCTTTAAGGAATTTTAATTAAGCTTAAAATTTTTTTCCCTACATTGAGTTTTGTTGTGTTTCATTTGTGACGAACTTATTGAAGGGTAAAAATACGTGGCATCAAACATTGCAAAAGTCCTTGACCAAAGAAACAGAGTTATTTGAATCAAGCGATGATGGACAAATATTTGCGTTACGTGAACGCGATTTGTCATCTATAGGCCCTAGTCATGAAGCATTGAAGCAGGTACTATTTGTGGATTATTTGGTGCTTAAATAAAGTGAAGCTAAATTAATACATTACTTTATGTTTTATTAGCAGATCGTAACCTGTTTTTGATAGCTTTTAAATTTCCAAATGACTTTAGATCGGTCGAAGTAAGCCGCCGATTCCAAGTTCAGTACGTGAATTGTCTAAAGAGAATTTCGATAGACCTGATGATTTAGGAGATGGTCCTAAGACAAGAGGTTCATCCAAAAGACGTAATATTGATCCTCCGAATAGTTTTAAAAAGGCAAAACTGTAAGTTTTCATTGATTTAAATTTTCAAGATGGATTTTGATTTCTGTGAAAATTAGCAAAAAACAGTCAGTGAAGTATAACGATGCTGACATTGTGAACATTTTTTTGAACTGGAGAAATGTAATACAAGTTCTCTATTTATTTCAAGAGAAATTGGAAAATTAGTTCTTGTAGATAAGTGAAAGTAACATAGATTTCTTCTCATCTTGTCATCTCCATTTTGTGTTTTAGTACTGCTGACTATGCATCAACACGAATTATTGGAATTTCCGCACCCATCGATTTCCCTTTTAATCGTGAAGGTTATCGATATTATCTTGTCGAAAAAGACCTTACTGTTCCTAACAGGTAATTTTGAATTGCATGATTAGCTCTTAGTATTATGTTTTCTTTTCTTTTGATATTTGTTGTGAGATATGAAGTATACTTATATTAACTTAATTGCTAAATATTACATTTCTATGCAGTTTAATTTGTCTACGCTACTCTTGCAAACTTATACAAGCAACGTTGTATTTGAGAATTATATTTCCTAAAAATTTTAGAAGTGTTTCTTCGGAATTTTAAAATGAGTGGTAATATTTCTTTCAATACATTTCTTCTGGTAGAAGAAGCAATTTAGTAAAAACTTGAAACTAATTATTTTATGCTTCCGTTTAAAATATAAAAGCTTTCGACCTAACAAAATTAACTTTAAATGAATTAAAAAACCAAAGGGATTTTTCTAATAGTTTATATTCGATTGATACTTTTTCAGAGATATTTTCGAATTGGAAGAAAGTACGTACAACAAGCCAATCCCAGCGCATATTTATCGTGTTGTTGTCCACCCAGTAATTACTTTATCTCCAAATGATCGTGCTTATCAGGTACCATTATTTTATGGAGATTTTTTTATCAAAAATATTAGGATTCGAAGTGCTTAATTTGATTTTACATTATTAAAGAGATATCGGTGAGTTTTTTCCTTGCAGTAAAACTTCAAATTATAATATTTCAGATAAGAAACGGCAAATCAATGTATTACTCGTAAAGTGTTTTAAAAAATTCATATACTTTTTATTTGATCTGATTTCTCTTTGTATCTCTCTTTCCTTTGATTGCATTAAAATTGCAGATTGGTTTTTAGTTGAAATTATCGGAAGATCGATTATCGGTGAGCGGTTTTGAAGGTTACAGTGTTGCTCGAGCTACTCATTCAGTATCTCATGGTACCTGGTATTTTGAAGTGGTTTTCACGGCGCAGCCACCAGGTTCACATATAAGAATTGGTTGGAGCCAGGCTGTGGGTAAGCATTCCAAAATCTTTATTTAAAAATGTTCAATATATATTGAGCATATTTATTAAAAATAAATTGCTCTGATGATTCAAGGCCATATTTTTAGCACCGATACAAGCATGTGTTGGCTATACACAATTGTCTTATGCTTGGAGAAGTCATAAAGGTACAATATTTCATCAGGCAAAAGTAAGTGCTTCAAATGTCAAATTTTGAATTGTTTATTGCGTTTGGGTAAGTGAGAAAATTGATGGGAGAAGGAATTTTGAATTTCCAAATTACTTGTTTAAATTTCAGGGTAAACACTATGCAGATGGTGGTTTTAAAGAAGGTGATGTTCTGGGATGTTTGCTATCGATGCCGCCTTGTCCGGCCGATAAAGAATATGATTTTAGTTCTGTAGAAAATCTACCACCTTCATCGACTTATTTGCCGCCTTCTTACAAAAATTTACCTTTAATCAACTTTAAACACAATTACTTTTACGAGGAGAAAGATGACGTATCTGCAGCACTGAAAAATTTAAAGCCGGCAGTTGGAAGCTGGGTTGGTAATTTCATTGATTGGGTCTAAATTGCGATAGATAACTGACTGTTGCCTACGTCTATTTCGATAAACGTTTAATGGAAATTCCTACAGTTTAAGATACTGAACTTTATTTCACATTTTAATACATCCTAGCAATAAAATAAATTTTTCATCATAACTATGAACTGAATTACAGATAGAATATCATTCCTTCTCAAAAGCAAATTTATTGGAATCAAATTGGATTAATTCTTTTACTGAAGATGTCACATTTTATTGAGATTTTAAAACAGTTGAAATTTTTGATTTGTTATAACGTAACGATTTTTTTCTTTTTTTAATATTAAAATTGGGAAGAATTTACTTTCAAGTTTTTGAAAGAATAATTCTATAGATCGAATTCTATCGAAATGGCAAGAGTTGTGGAATTGCTTTCAAGGATATATATGCTGGTTTCTATTATCCTGCGGTGTCGTTATTTCAAGGTGCTACAGTTCGATGTAATTTCGGTCCTTCATTTCGGTATCCAGTGCCACCTGAAGCTCTTGGGATGTGTGAAAGAGTTGAGGAAATGTATATCGAACAGACGTTGGCAGATATTCTATATTTGGTTGAAAATGAGGATGAATTAGCTGAAGAGGCTGCGAAATGCGCTCGTAATCAGTGATTTTGATTTAGTATGATTTTTGAGATTTATTGCCGTTATGCATTCTTTTTTTGTGAAAGATTCGGATATTGTGTTTTCTGACTATTATAATTCCTCAAATAAAACAGGTTTTTGTTTTGATCATACCTATGTTTATTTTTATTACAGTATTGTGCAATGTGTTTTAACTAAATAAAATAGAATATCGGTGTCAGGGATTGCCTTTTTGTGTTACAAATGACACTGTTGATATAGCTATTTGTTAGACACATCAAAAGGAAAAGAGGAAAGATGGATAAAAATAAAAAATAAAGGTAAGAATTGGAGAAAAAGATTGCTGAGCTTAATGAATATATCTTTTCGATTATTTGTCTCACACATTATGTGATGGTTTTGACTAGTGAAGCATTTTTGAAATGTAGAATTTGATGAAAAAACTTCCTCGAATTCATGCGTTGTTCGTTCTTTCAGCTGATACTACAGAATGGATGACAGTAGTAGTGAACATGATGTTCATACAGCTGAAAAATCCGTTCTGAAGAAGTCATCTTCGATGCCGACGGATTCTGTCATAATCAAAGGTTATGATTTTAATGAAGGAATCAATTATGATACTTTATTAGACTGCTATATGTGTACTGGTTTTCAGGCGTCACATTTTGCTCAGGCTGTAGAGGTTAGTATATAATTGAAATATTTACGATGAGAAAAGAAAAATTATACAAGCATGATAATAAGTTATATTTCTGCCATATTGCATGAATTCTATATATCATGTTTCATTATGTTGTAGCTTATCTTATTGATCCATAATATCATACATTATAGATATTCGATACATATGTCAATTTATATGTATTATATTGTAAATATCACTCAAAAAATTTTTTTTCAAGTCTTTTTTCTAAATAAACTGAAAATTTGTAGTGGTATTGATTTTTCAGCAAATAAATACAATGATAGCAGTGCGGGAAGAACAGTTCGAAGGTATCCATACATTACCGTATCCGGAAGGAAAAGAAAAAAGGGCATGTACAATATTTCTTGGTTATACAAGTAATCTAGTCACATCAGGTGTTCGAGAAGTATGTTTTGATTTATGTTTTTATTCTATAATTTTTAATACTTTAATTTGCATCATAATTCAAACATTATATGCCTCTGAAAAAGTTAGATTAAATTAAAAGATTTTTCAGATATATTGAATAGATGAAAAATGCTTTTCTTCTGAATCTTGAACGCTTGCTTGTGGGTGCCCTTTACAACGAGATAATTATATGATGAATAGATTTATTTTTGATATTTATGTCTACATATCAGTCTTTTTGATTTGAGGCATGACACATTAGCATAACTGTTTTAATGTATATATTTTCAGCAGTATGTTCAACCTAATTTTGCTTTCTTGTTTAAGAGTATTCGATACTTAGTCGAACACGATTTGGTGGATTGCATTGTAACGAGTGCTGGTGGTGTTGAAGAAGATTTGATCAAATGTTTGGCACCATCATATTTGGGTGCATTCGATCTTGATGGGAAAACTTTACGTCATAATGGATTTAACAGGTTATATAGGATGAATTTGTTTCGAATAATTATGTGGTAACTATTAGCTTTCTTTCGCATTTCCCTCAGTGATCCTTCTCATTTTCAAAGATGATCTATTAAGTAACAAAATAAATTAAGATTTTCAAACATCCATAGCGTTTTTAATAAAGTTTTCTTTGAAGAGTGGAAAGAAAATAGTTGTTGCACAAGTTTTTTCGGATGTAATTCTGCAAAAATAACAACTCTGCTTAATGTTCATAATAATTTCAGAGCCGGTAATATTGTTATACCGAATGATAATTATTGTCAATTTGAGGAATGGCTAATGCCTATCCTAGATAAATGTGAATTGGAACAGAAAAATGATAACTTTTCGTGGACTCCATCAAAACTCATTGATAGATTGGGTGCCGAAATCAACGACAAACGGTCAATTTGCTATTGGGCTCATCGAAATCGGATCCCTATTTTTAGTCCTGCATTAACTGATGGTTCACTTGGTGATATGTTGTATTTTCATTCATTCAGAAATGGTGGAATTAAATTAGACATTGTAGAGGTTTGTTTAATTTTAATGTTTAGTTTTTTTCATCCTTCTTTTACGATTCTTAAATTTACAAAAATTTCCAGATAGAGCATAATTTTTCCAGTTATTAGTATATTCCTTAATTTGCTTCCTTGCTCCATAGATTTTCTATAGCCCCACCGACTTGATAAAATAATTATTTTATTATATTCCGTGATTTAATATTGATATTAGAACTTTTAAAGCGATGATGAATTAAAAAGAAAACGAGTTGGAGGGCTTGCTATATATATAACAGTATACCAATTATATATATATATATATATATATATGTATTGTGTAATTTGTGGAAGTATTGGATGACGTAGGAAAATAGAAAAAAATTAATTTTATGTAGGAATAAAAGGTGCATAAAGACGAACTGAATGACATATTCATCATAAGCTGAAGCTTCCATATTTTACTTAATGAAATTTTCAATATTTAAGCTATTTGTGATGTATTTGCTATCTTTTGGAGCATTCAGCTTTTCAAATATCATTTCAGTATCACAAAGAGTATCTAAGCATGAAAATATTAGCATTAAACACTTCTAATAACGAAAATACTTAACAGGCAAAAGTAAAAGATATTAATGAGGAGATTATTTTACGGTCAGGATTTGCGTCATATCAATACAATGGCTGTACGATCAAACCGCACTGGAGTAATACTTCTTGGCGGTGGAGTCATGAAACATCATATCAATAATGCTAATCTTATGCGAAATGGTTCTGATTATACTGTATATGTGAATACTGGCCAGGTTTTCTGAATTTTTTAGATTTTATTCTATAATTTCCTATTAAATTTTCAAAGGGTTTATTGCAAATACTTTCTTCAAGAGTTGTCTTTAATATGATAGACAGAATTTCTAGGTTTTATTTTGGTCGGTTTTTTTCTAATTCAGTTTGAAAATTTGCTTCACTAAATTTAGTAACTAAATTTTTTTTTAGGAATTTGACGGCAGTGATTCGGGTGCCCGTCCGGACGAAAGCTGTAAGTTGGGGTAAAATCAAGAGTGAATGTAAACCGGTGAAGATATACGCTGATGCGACACTTGTTTTTCCGCTATTGGTGGCAAAAACATTCGCTCGTCATGTTCAAAAAGGACAATCGAAATCGCAGAAAATATGAATTATCATTTGGTTGAGCTCAATTTTTGGTCAATTACAAAACTGATTCCGTTTTTGCGTGTGATATGTTTTACTACAACTGCTTATTCCACGAAATATATAACTCATTTAACGTAAGTATAAAGAAATTTTTCGAAAATACTCTCATTTTAGGTAGATCAACTTAATTATATTTGCCTGATAACTACAACAGCTTACATGCTTTATAATTTCTTTAGTTTGTAATCTTTTTTAGAAAACTGATTTTTTCAGGATATTCGTTTCATTGTAATTAGCTTTTTTGTCTTGAAATACATTTTATTTTATACTTTTTTGTAATGTCTCTTCGTTTTATTCAGGCCTTTCTTTATGTTACTCTTTCTTCCTTAATTGTTCTCCTTCATGTTCTATTCCTCTTTTAAAGGAATTCAGACTGAAATTATCATTTGTTGATGGAAGAAAAGATATTCCTGTCTTCTTTTTCCTTCTTCCTTATTCCGAAAAATGTCTTCTACGGTTATCCAAGCTCGTTTGATAAATTCTACTTCGTTTCTGTTGACTTTCTAAAAAAATTTACCAGTATTTTTTTATTCTTATGTCGTCCTTTCTCTTTTCTTAAAGTAGAAGAAAGTGAAAACGATATCGTTTTTTCATTTAAGATGGCAGATGTCCCTTTATTAAAAAGCTTATCCTACATAATCATTTTAGATACATGATATATTGATTTATTGAATTTTTTCATCTTTAAAAATGCGTAAAGTATTTTTTGCTTACATAGTCTTTCTTGTTCGTAATATTTTATCGAAATCATTTCGATCTTATTTTAAATAATGGCTATAATTTTTTTATTATTTTATTCTGTTGGTATTGCTGTTTTATTATCGTTGTTGATGTTTTTGCAATTTTTGTTATTCAAATAAAAATTATATTAAAATCTCAGACTGATTCAATAAATGAAAAAGATATTCCGAAATTTTAAAATGAGTAAATAATTCAAAAACTCTTATAGAATAGAAATTAATAATGATCGCTTGTAAAAAATCTGAACATTTCTATCATATGTCTAGCATTAACACAAGAATTTTATGCTAGAAAATATCACGATAATACCATTCAGAATGCATTGATTAAAAATATTTAATAATAAACAAATTATTATCAGGAAATGATTTTGTAGCTTTGTAGCTCCTTTATAATATTAATTAATTCTTTCAAAAAAAAAAAAAAAAAGAAAACAGAAATAAAAACAAAACCAGAAAAATCCGATAAATGTCGAAAAAACAAAAACAAAAACAAAACTCGATAAATATCAAACGATTAGCAAATTTTCTCTCATTTGTTAAACTTTTAAGCATACATAATCTATCATCATTTAAATATTAATTTTGATCTTTATTGAATATATGAAATATCTCTTCATATTTAAATACTTATTTCATCTTAATCATGATGAGAATCAAAATTTTATCATAAATAATTAAAATTTCAAAAATAATGTTAAAAGTTTCACTGAAAAATATCATTTTTTTTTTTTTTTTTTGTAATCACTTCTATAATCATTTTCCGAGTTATTTGTTCATTTCAGAATTCTGGCAAAAATTTTCCCACCTATTTACTTCGGTTGATTGATGTTGCAACGAAGAATAAGGTAAATTAAAAATTATTACGAAAAAAAAAAATTAGAAGCAACATTTTTTTTTAATTTATTCATTCAAATTATTTATTTATTCGATACTACGAAAATCAATATTGCCTCCTCATAATATCGTTTTGTTTTTGTTAATTATTGCATTGTTTACGATAGGTCTTGTTTATTTTTGTATTGTTTACGATAAGTCTTGTCTTTTTTTTTGAATATTTATTTATTTCATATTTAAAATTTCTTCTTCAATGCCAATAATACAAGTTTTGTTTATTCAACTAATCATTATAGTGATGAATGACTATTTATTGTTTGTTGTATATATGTTTTTTTTCCAATTTTTTTTCGTTCAGGTAAATGCATAAAATTATTTGTAATAGTCGCAACAAGTCGCAACAAACAACAAACTAATTCATTCAATGAATATTTGATTTCTTTGATATGATATAATGATGTATGTTTATTTTTCGAAAGATTCATAATTGACAATTAAATTTGTTCAATTTTCCAATATACTTAAATGAATTAAATGAATCATACTTTTGTTATTATGATGAAAGTTTCTTTTTTTTTTTTTGTACAGTCAACGAAATGCTATAATATTTGATAAAGAAAAAAAATAAATAAATAAATAGGCAAAATTTTTCGCTTTTTTCTACGACAACAAATGAATCATAAGAAAAATTGAATTTGTATTTTTATTTTTTTTTTTTTGGCAATACTGAATGTATTTGAATATGTTTGAAAGTTGAAATTTTAATTTACGAAATAATCAATCATGAAACAAATAATCAATTCAAATTATGAATCAAAATATTATATAATCAATGAGTTTAAAGTACAGGTATAATATGAAAAGAACGGACAAATGAAGGAATATATTATAAATGGCAAACTCAAAAAGTAATTAATTTATTAATCAAATTATGATCTAATGCTAAATTTCAGTATTTCATTTTTTTTTATTTTTTAGATTATAATTTTTTTGTCGTTTAAAAATGATCAGATGTCGTAATGGCAACTATGAGAAGCAGCAAAAAGCTTAATGGCAGTATTCTCATCGATAGTGCTTGAAACATCTTTATCACCATATCTGCAGGAAATATTTGATTTTAGTAATAATCAAAAGATAGTTGCAATGAAATATTCGCTATCAATGATTGATATTTTTATATTTTTTTTTTGATTAATTTCAAATTTCGAAAATGATATATCATTCATTAATGATCCGAGCAAATTTCAGGTAAAATTAATTTATTCCAAGTTTTCTTCAACAAAAATAGAATACGATTGATGATAAATGATTAATACGATTGATACGTATTGATTTAGCAAAATATGACAGAGTGTATCATTTACTTATTCAATACTTTTGATTTTACGATGATTTTATCTGATAACTGATATGATAACAATTCAAATTCTGCAAAAATATGTTCAAGTTATTAAAATAAATATATAATTATTTAAAGAGGATGATTATGAATAAATCGTTATTAAGTGTTAAGAATTAAATTTCAAATATGTGAAACCATAAAATGATAACAATTGAAACAATCAATGCTTATTATTTATTAAAAATTTTATCGATCAATAATAATAGCATTTTTTGATAGATAAATGAGAATAAGTGGAATTAAATTTTAAAGATAAGATATCAAAAGTGATAAAAGAATGATAATGTAAAAATTACAGGTAAGATTGTTTAATATTTTGCATTTTTTCTCAATAATCAAATTTTTCGGATATGAACAAAAAAAAAAAGCGAAAGAAAGAGAAACAGGACCGGTTATAACTTCTCTTAAAACTTTTGTTGAAATTTGATTACGAAAAAAAAAAATAGGCTTATTCGTGAAGTGATGATAATTTTGAAATTTTAGAGTAGCTCATTTTTTTTTCTGTTTCTTAAAGCTTTATGTTAATCAAAAATCAATCATACCATTATGAATATAAATAATTTTGTATAACTGAATGAAATAATAATTGTAGAATTGTTTAATTGTACATATAAAGTTTTATAACAAAAATTGAACATTTAATAAATACTATAAAAGTTATGAAATCTTTTTCAAAATTTTTTCTCTTTAAAATAACTGTTATTCAGATCATTTCAAGCAAGTATTTTCCGCTTTTTTTTTCCTGCATATCAGTAAATATTATATCATATCGGTTGGTTAGAAGAAGTAATTATAATTTTGAGATATTTGACGAAATGAAGAAGAAATGAATCATAAAACGATCGCTTCGAGAGTACTAATTTTTTTTTCTGAAAACGTTAGCAAATCATGCAACAGTAAAACTTTTAGCAATAGCAATAAACGATGAGCTAGTAGCAGTGTAAATATGATAAATGGAAGGTTAGCAGAATTTAAAGTTTCATAAAATCTAAAATTGTTTAACAAATAATATATCAAGTATCATTAAGTTTTGTGCAATGTCAGTTTGAAGATGAAGGAATTTATATTTTTTCTTTTTTAAAGTTTAAAATTGTCGTATATTTTTTTCCTGCTCTTCATCTGTTTGTAAAGCTTAAGCTATTCTCGAAAATATATTCCTCCTAACAGTCAACCAATCATCAATAATCCTTCATAGATATATACAAATAGAAACTAAACAGTAGATATTTTATTGTTTCACTTTTATATCAAAATTTCTTTTTTTTTTTTTACCTTCTCTATCATTTCTCCGAAGAAGAGCAAGCATTTATCAAGGTGACAACAACAAGTTATTCAATTTTTCATCGATCAGTTTTGATAACAACAAAATGATACCCCGTAAGGACACCACGAAACGAATTTTCAATGAAAAGGTATTTCGTTTTAAACATTTCATCACAAATAATTATTTTATTATATTATTTTGTATTTTTCATTTTTTTTGCTTTTCATATAACATATCAAACAATCATCGCTAATGATAAATGATAATTATCATTCTATTCATTTGTATTTAATATCATTTATTGTTGTGTTATAGCATTTATCACTTAAGACTGATATTGATGAAATATTTCTTCAAATCAAATGTATTTAGTTAATTTATTGAAAATTGATCTTACTATCACTGATAATTTAGCAACTAATTGTTTTAATACACTATTTTGCATTTTTCATTTTTTTTTTGCTTTTCATATTACATATCAAACGATCATCGCTAATGATAAATGATAATTATCATTCTATTCATCTGTATTTAATATCATTTATTGTTGTGTTATAACATTCATCACTCAAGACTGATATTAATGAAATATTTTTCAAACCAAATGTATTTAGTTAATTTATTGAAAATTGTTTTTTACTATTATTGATAATTTAATTCAACATTTATTTTTATATGATCAATTTCAGTTATATTTCAACTCGTATAATGTACATATGTATTTTTAGCCAAGCAAATAATTATATTTTTGAAATGGACTTTGTAATTTTTTCCAAAATTTTTCGTTCTTTCATCACAATTTACAATTTTTTTTTTTGAATTTTTACATATTTTATACATAGCACTTACTTGTAATTATTTTATCATTTATTAATTTAATTTTCATTTTTATTTTGTACAATAATTGAAGTAACTTTTTTCATATTCCATCGAATTATTAATTTATCAAAGTTATCAGAGAAGAGATGAGATTTTTAAACAATAAAAGCATCTTTAATCATCAAATTTTAACATTTCCTTTTCTGTATCTAAGCTCTTTTTTAAAATGATACAAATGCTTAAAAAAGTTATCAAAAATTTGAAACAATAACAGCTTATGCCAAATATTCAAATGATTACCTTATCAATCTTTACGCATCATTCATTTATCTTCTTGATTGATTACTCGTTTTTTTTTTAAAGTTAATCAAATTCTTTACAGAAATTTTTCGATTAACAATAATAGGAAGATATCAATTTCTTCATTGACATCAAAACGCATATGAAACATTTGATACTGATATGATTGTAAAATTTTTTAGGATTTAAAATATGCATATATTCCGGTCGATGTAGATGATGAACCAATACTAACCAATTACACTGGACGATATAAGAAGGTAACGCTTAATTAGAAGGAATTTATCAATTATCTCAAATGATGGATAATATCAAAATTATATCGATTAATTTTCGTAATTTCCTATTAAATATTAATCATGATAATTAATGATGAATAATTAATATCGTATACTGAATTAATATCATATACTGAATCTTATACGATTGTCCATTTCAAGTATAAACGAAATGATATAATATATATTTCATAAAATAAATATGAAAAAAAATATTTCATTTGATAAATATTTCAAAAAGTATAGTGAAAAGATGTAGCGTGAAAATTTAAGATATATTTAGGTTAGAAAAAAATTTAGCAACTTTGCTACTCATTTTAATAATATAATTTCTCAAAAAAAAAATTTTAGAACGAAAGTTGTTCGAAACATAGCTTAAATAGAAGTCAAATATCAATTTCACATAATGCAAATAATGATAAAATCGATCGTCCTAATCCAGTTTCTAACAGGTAAATTAACTTATCAGTTAATTTGCAAATGCATATGGTACTATTTTTTTTTCTGCTGATCAATTTTCATTTGTTCGTTTTTGCTTTTTTGTCCAAAATTTTAACAAATAGGTATTTCATCAAGCATTTTATGAAATTTCAAACGAAAAAAATATTTTGATAACGGAAAAGAAAATAAATGATAAAATGATATCATTTTGATATTTCAATTAACATGAAATCTAATAATTTTTGATAAGCTTCAATATTTAACGTATCATAACAAGCGGGAATAAATTAACTTTATTAGAGATTGAAATAAGCAGCATCATTTTTGACATTAAATTAAGTAAATATTTAGAAAATTAGTGAATCATATTTAGTTATAATATTTTCAATACAGTTTGTTAGTTGCTGGCAATAGTTAGAAGTATATTGAAAAAGTATAATTGAAGAAAATACATGAAGTGATAAAGTATCATTCAAATAATTGATCAAATTTTTCAAAAAAAAAAAAAAGAAATTTAACAATTTCAAATGAGACGAGAAAAAGATAAAATAAAGAATAGTTGATTTTTATATAATCCATTTCAAAAAAGAAATTTTCTTTTCCATAAAAAAAACTCAAAAAAGCTTTAAAATATAAAATTTCATAGCATATTTTTGCAATTCATTAGTAATTTTAATATTTAATGATAATTTCATATCATAGTGTGAGGTGATAAAATACTGCTCATACTAATTACGTGAATCATTTTTTTCCGGTTTTTTCCTAAAGGTAAAAATAATAATGATGAAATGATCGAATATATTGATTGGAAAGTTTTCCCTCATCTTATGGATTGGCAAAAAGAAACTTAGCAAATATTCATATTAATTCGGCAAAAAACTTAGCAAAAGATTGATGAGACTAACGTGAACTACGTCGCTAACTGATTGCTGGCAATTAATGCAATCACGTATAAGTATATTTATATACACGTAAAATATACGTAGTCATAATTTTTCTGTAATCATAAAAATGTTAATAAGAAATCATTTGTACCATTAATCAGGAAAAGTATCATTTGTAGATTTTTGAATTTTTGACAAATATAAATAAAAATGATGAATATCAAAAATTGTAACAGATGGATCTAATTTTCATAATCATTCGCATACAAGATTATTGTCGATTGATGATTGGTTTATTTTGATAATATTCAAAGATAAAGATATCCCCTGATATTTTAAGTAATAGGCTAAATTTTTTTCTTCTTTTTTTTGAAAAAACAGTGATCATTGATTTTTCCAAAAATTTAATAGCTGGATCGATTGATTGATTTCTCAAAATTTTTGAACCTGAATAGAATATATGAATATTTAAATACAGTGAATATTGGTATGTTCGAGAAAAGTATGGTATCAATAAGTGGTGGTAGCGATAAAAAGAAAGATTGTATTATTGAAAAGAATGATTACGATATTTAGAATTTTTCGAAGGCAGCATCATCTTTTCGGAAAGTTTGGTGATGATAACAATTTGACATTAGAAATTACGGGATAATAGTAAACCACCAATTAATACATCCATGTTTATGGAAAATTATATTACATAATGATTAAATGAATTATTTTCCAAACAAAGATGAAATAGTTTTGATTATTTGCTCAAGGATGTCTTGTAATGAAGATAATTTTTTTTTTTTTAATCTCGAAATATTATTAGTCTAACTTGCATTTCTTTAATTTCCCGTTTCAATAATTTATAATTTCTAAAACAATTTTCTAAAGCAGTTTGTACGATAAATAGTAGGTTAAAGGAAGAGGATGAATCTTAGGTAATATTTAAATGTAGTAATTATTATACTGATAGCTCAAGTTTTCAACCTTTTGTAAACTATTTATCTTTGATTAATTGTTGTTATCATTCTTTCTCAATCTCTTTTCCTTCGTATATTTTTCCATCGAAAAATTTACTATTATAATTTTCATCATAATATCATCAACGAATAACAAACATCTGGTAAAAAAAAGAAATCTGGATTGAATTCAGTGAATTCTTACATGTCTTTTAAATTTCCTTCTAGAATTCAAATTCAAATTTCTCGTTATATTTTCTTCTGAATAATTCATCATATGAACAACACTTTTATTAAATCACAATAACAGGTAATAGTTTGAATAAATGAAATAAAAAGATCCGTATATTGAAATAAAATTGAAAAAAATAAATAATTAAAGCTGATCAACTCCCTCCTCCTGTCACAATACATTTACTAGTTCTTTGCTAAAAATAGATATATTTTGAGTAACGACGATGATAGATCTATATCACTACATTGCATATAGACAGATGAGAATGAGCTGTAAAAACGTTAACAAACATTTAGCTCACGATTACTGTAGCATTATAACATTGCTGTAAAAAAGTAACTATCACTGCTACTATAGTAATTACTATTACTAGGGCAATGCTAATGTTTCCTATCTAGCATTGCCATTATCGTTTTATAAGAAATTATTAGTATTATCACTATGATTTTTTTATCTTTCTTTATAGATGCGTGAATTTTCACTTTCTATGGCATTTAACAAACATTTATCCACTATTACTGTAACATATACTATTACTGTACAAAAAAATTTTAGGATTCCACAGTTGATCATTTTTTGAAGAAAATTACGAATAAATCAGATTCATTCGTAACAAAATATTGTAGTAGAATTAATCTAAACAATTTTTTTTTGTCTTCAAAATGAATTATTTTGTATGATAAGTTACGCTGTGATGATAAGTTGCGATGTGATAATAATTGTCTTGTGTGATAATTTGCAATATAATACATGCTCTATAAAATAATTAATTTTTAATCAAATATTGTATAAATTTTTAATTTGAAATAGGTAAGTTGGAATGTTATATTGAATATATGGTGCAATCGTTGAGGCAAATTATATCTTATAACTTCGGTAATCTTAATCATTTCAATATGCATACGCAACTTCAATCATCGATAATTCTAAATAATTCGTATATTCAATATGCAAGTTATTGATATCAAACGTTTCAAAATAGAAACTTTTTCGTAAGTTTCAAATTTTTGTTTCAATTAAATTTCTAAAATTTTTAAAAATGCCTGAGAATATTTGACATTTTCAGTTGGACAACGATACCACGAGGATGGGATGTTTTTCGTTTATTACCACCACCACCGGATAATTTGAATCGAGGTTAATGCGAAATCTTTTGTATTTATTCGGATATTTATTCAAATTATATCTGCATGATAAAACACGAATATGATCAGAAGAATAATAAGAATTGATTAAGTTGAATCATATAGTTATTAAAACTTAGTAAATAATTATCTCGAGAATTTCATTCAAATTGATTCATTAATTAACTTTTAATTATTAATTAGAAAATCATAATGCATCATTTATGCGATGGAAAATTAATTCGCAAATGGCAATAATTATCATTTCAAAAGAAATGAAATTTTAAGATTTATTATTGAACCGTCGCTATATAGCTAACCAAATAAATTTAATTTTTTTTCAGTACATTTAGTTTAAATTATCACATTCTGTTTTAATCTCCGAGACATTTCGTTATTATTGGAACTTTATTAAATTTGTTTTTTTTTTTTTTTTAAAGAACAAGTTTTGAAACGAAATCATGATTGATAGATCATAAACAAATGCAAACTTAAAATCTAGATAATGAAAAATTATATTTGATTGCTTATCTGATCAATATAATGCAAACGGTTTTACTATTAAAAGAAATGCAATATTAAAGCTATATGCGATATTTGCGTAATTATCGTAAAAAAAAAAAAATTTTAATGAAATATTTTTAACTGATTTGCTCACTTAATTAAGAGTTCGAAAAACGCTTAGTTTAAAGTAGCAAATTTTGTCGAATTTTGCATATCAAATTGTCGAAATTACCACAATACAGTAGTTTTGTAGCATTTAATTGTTTCGCAATAACTTTTATCCTAAAAAAAAAAAATTAATTTAGTTTAAAATTATTTCAAATAATTATTACTTTAATTTAAAACATTTCTTTCTCGAATAAAATTATAACAGTTAATGTATAACTTGTTAGTTTGAGTTGTTGTTTTATTGAATTGATATTATGAGAAATTTTCAAAAATTTTTTAATACTTAATCATTTACTTTATAATTTTTAGGTTTTTGGTACGATGTAAGCTTGCAGATATTAAAAATAATTTGTTTTTGTGTTCTCTTCGTTTTAACACTTTTAAGTGCAATTATTGCAAAAACAACGTTTTTATTGATGACCTCAACAGTTGGTATGATTAAGATGAATCTGACCATTTGTAACGATAAAATTCCTGGTATCTTAATTTTTTTTTTATCAGAAAAATAATCATTAATGGATCACTATTATCAGCATTACAAATTCGTCACATTTTTAAGATAAGATGATTTAACATATTTATGATAAGTGATTGTTAATCGTTAGCCTAACAATTCCCGTTATCATAAATAAAGTGCCAAAAATTTTCAAACAATAAACAAGTGTTCTATTTGAAATAATCAGTAAAATATATATTATTTTTCTTTTAAAATCATTTAATTATTATTGATGATTATAGGAAAAATTTGAATAAAATGATGGTAATGATAAGAAAAAGTCATGGTGCTGTTAGAAAATAAGATAAGATTATCGTATCAGTAACCATATTGATAACGTATAAAAATTATTGTTATCGTTTATGGATAAGTAAAAAGTGGATGGTATAAATACGTAGTATATTTTATTAGTATCAATTTAACAAAAGTGAGAAAATAAGTGATGATATGTTAAGGATGATAAAGTAATCACAGTGGAGTGAAATTTAAAAAATTATATAATTGAAATGTAGATAGGATCTCTTTTACTATCATTGTGTTATGTAATGCAATGTTGTAATTTATTGATATTCTCTTATCATTCATTATTCGTATTTTAATTTCTTAATAAATACTGATACTTCATTAACAAAATATTTAAGAAATATCTCGAATAAAATTGAGACTATATTTGATATATAAAAATAAAAATTTCGAAATTAGCCAAGAAAAATAATTTCAAAATTTCATTTTCAATATGCATTAAATAACATGTAAAATTAACTTTAAAACTTTCACTGCAGATATCTTTGATTAATTTCTATCAATTCTTATCTATCATCTAGGAAATGGATTATTTATGATTTAGTATTTAAACTGTTTGTAATTGAATATCTAAAAACTAAAAACATTCATATTAAAATGTAGAAATTGAGTCATATATGATCAAGTATAGAAAATAAATAGCTTTTGATCAAATATATAGAAAAGATTGCTGGTTAAACTTAGCTAAATACTTCTTCCACTTAATTGCAATTCTCTAAATAGTCGATTTAATCAGTCGATTTATCAAAATTTAAACGATCATTAATGAAATCAATTTCTAGTATGACATTTTGATTATTCAAAAAAAAAAAAAAGCAAAAAATTTTAGAAAGTCCTATTAATCAAATTGAATTATTGCCAATGCATGTAGTAAAATGGATTTGGTCGATATATATTTCGCTATGTATTCCGGAATTACAATGTTTCATTGGTTGCATTCATCGAATTTTCTTCCGAAATGTCAAAAAACCAACATTTATGCAATTTGTTACTGTAAGAATTTTTTGAGATTTAATTTTTTAATATGCAATAAAAGGATATTATTTTATCGATAAATTTTGATAATTGATGGACATAATAAGCTGCTCATTTAATTTCATCAAAAATTCAATTTATTATTTTAGCTGAAAATAGTAAGTATTATTAAATGTAATATCATTTTTGGCAAATTTTATCTGATTATCTTCGTTTTGTTTACAATTTATTATTATCCTATAAACTTCATTCTACCATTTTATCTATAGGTTTTTATTGTTGAAACATTAAATGCTATTGGTGTTGGTATATTAGTTTTTAGAATATTGCCTAATTTGGATGCTATTACCGGTTAGTTTGTTACCGTAATATTTTATAGTTATCATTTAAAATGAAATGTTTCAAATTAACCATATTTCTTCTTTTTGATTTCATTATTTCCATGTCATATATACAATTATCAATTAATAATCAGAAATTTATTGGAAAAGAAATTGGATAGAGTATTTGTTTTCAATTTTATGGCTTCCATAAGGGCATAAAATTGATTAAATACGTATCGTTCGTTCGTTTCGACTTTTTTTTTTTTCATTTCATTTTCAATAATTAAATGTATTATTGGATTGTTTAGCTTATTTCAATAAAATATAAACTGAAAAATTTAATTTAATTTAAATTAAATTATTGATGAATAATCTATTTAAAAAAATAAATAAAAAAACGACTTATCTCTTTTATGATGTTATCATTGAAATTTATCAATTAATATAATTAATCTCCATTTTATTTTTTAATTGCTTTTTCTTATTTATAGGAGCAATGCTTACAAATTTTGTTTGTTTTGTGCCAAGTATTTTATTATTATTAAGTC
The DNA here is from genome assembly GCA_024305405.1 of Dirofilaria immitis. Taxonomy (NCBI): domain Eukaryota; kingdom Metazoa; phylum Nematoda; class Chromadorea; order Rhabditida; family Onchocercidae; genus Dirofilaria; species Dirofilaria immitis. The sequence goes on from JAKNDB010000098.1 coordinate 3,218,157, forward strand.
GTCGATCAAATCGTTTAGCTATATTATTTATAGCTGTTGATATTGTTTGTATCATCGTCCAAATTATTGCATTATGGTCTTTATCGGTGAGAAATTTTTGTTTTTGCATATTTAGCAATAACAAAAGAAAATATTTTAAAATCATGCAATTTGTAAAATTTAATTTTTAATCCAAAATTTTATATAAATTGGGTAATTTTTGAAGAAATTTTTTTTTGTGCTACTAAACAACAATAACAAAATAATATTATATCATCAAAAATTGCTATTACAATCATCATTTTATTTTCGTTATTAAATGATAACTTTTTCTTGTTTATGAATCACAATTTATATAATGAGAAATGTTGCCTAAATTAATTGTTAATTAATCGTTAAAATATTTCAATCTTATTAAAATACGATTGATTTGTTTTTTACTTTTTACCATCATTTAACAATGAAAATGATAGAAAATGAAGATTTCAAAGAATATTTTCAAATACCATTACATTTATGTTAAATTATTCATAATAATTATTTCATCATTTTTCTCGCTAAACTTTTTTTTCTTCTCCAAGAGATTTAAATAATATTGAAATAATTTGTTTTTATTAAAATAACTTTGCTATCAAGTTATAATTCTTTTTTTTCGTAGTCGATAGAATGACAGATGGTTAGATTTTTACAATAGTTTTGAAATTAATACACTCTTTCAAAATAATTTAAATACAATTATTAGTTCAGCTTCATTATTATTTGATTAAATTATATCAAATTTGATTACATGATGTATAATTGATATTATTTATTAATAATTTTTATAGAATTTAAATGTATCACTTCGAAAATATACAGTAATGATGATTACTGTATACAATAGAGCGAATATATCATTTACCTTATTGATGATTACTGTATATAATAGAGCAAATATATCATTTTAAAAATTAATAATTGACAAATTGTTTGAAATAAGTAATTAATTAATAATTTTTGCAGAATTTAAATGTATCACTTCGAAAATATACAGTAATGATGATTACTGTATACAATAGAGCAAATATATCATTTACCGTAATGATGATTACTCTATATAATATCATTTTAAAATTAATAATTGACGAAAATGTTTGAGATAAGTAACTAATTAATAATTTTTATAGAATTTAAATGTATCACTTCGAAAATATACAGTAATGATGATTACTGTATACAATAGAGCAAATATATCATTTACCGTAATGATGATTACTCTATATAATATCATTTTAAAAATTAATAATTGACGAAAATGTTTGAGATAAGTAACTAATTAATAATTTTTATAGAATTTAAATGTATCACTTCGAAAATATACAGTAATGATGATTACTGTATACAATAGAGCAAATATATCATTTACCGTAATGATGATTACTCTATATAATATCATTTTAAAAATTAATAATTGACGAAAATGTTTGAGATAAGTAACTAATTAATAATTTTTATAGAATTTAAATGTATCACTTCGAAAATATACATTTATTTTGCCTTTCTGTCTGATACTAATATCACTCGGTTGGTGGCAAAATTTTGTTCATATTGAAAGTGCACTAAGACCAATTCGAGTACTTGCACAATTTGCTGTACAATTAAATGAACGACGATCAAAAACTTACGCTTTTATCTCGATTTGGAAATGTATTATTTATTGTTTTACGATATTCTTAATATCGACTAATGGGTAAGTCAATTTTACATCTAATTTTTTTAATAATTTTTTTCGACTATTTTTATATTTTTGAATTTGATAAGAAAATATGCATAAATTTATTCTTATCACTTTTATATATCATTTCGCTAATGTTTATGTCTCTTCATTCGTACTACTTGATCAAAATTCGAATAAACAAGAAATTAGAAATTAACGAGTATTTAATTTTGAATTAGAAATAATTGTTTACTTATATGATTAGCTATATATAAGCTGCATATTGAATGAATTTATAATTTTAACAGTTAAAACCTTCATTTTCATTTAACTCAATTTAATTTAACTAATTTATGTTTTGATCAAGGTTTAATCGTTAAATAATATGCTTTAATAGTTTGCTTAAAGCTTGTTAAAATATATCACTTTCTTTCTCTCTCTCTCTCTCTCCCGTTCCATATTTTAAATGTTAAATTTTTATGATAGATCCGAAATTAAAAACAAATATTTTCAGTATAACATCAAAAGATCTCTTTGAAAATGATCCATTTGGAGAAAAATTATTAACAATAACTGCTCGTCATTTGAACCAAACTCAAATTAGTAAACTTTATGATCGTATAAAAATGGAAATTGCTAACTATAATGGTAAATTAAGCCTTTTGTAAAATTAATATTCCATCCTTCAATACTACTGTATTCAAGTTATTCTGGTAGAAATTCATATAATATTCGGACAAAAGTCATCATTTAAGATGATCCGAATTTTTAGAAATTCTTATAATATGCAAATGGAATTTATTTGTTTTCATAGAATTAGAATAGTAAAAAAATTCACATATGGAAGATTATGTAAAATATAAATTATCTTTTTCGAATTCTAATTCGTTCCAAAATTCTAATCGATAATTTTCTATCTTTTGCCATTAAGTTTCTTTTTCTCTTTCGTCACATTCTTTTTGAAATTTATTAGAATAATTAATAATAAAAATTATAATTATATCAGATATTTATCACTTCAGACAACGATGAAATTCTAACTCTGAATGATTTGAATTTTGTGGGAATGCGTATTGCGAAACCACTTCTTGTATTGAAAAATCATGACAGTAGCAATTTGATCAATGACTGGAACAACAATCATAATTCCCGATTCTTTTCGGATCATAGTCAATCGATGCATCGAAAATCATCCTTATCATCTACGTTATCACCAGAAATAGAACTTGCTCAAAGAATTAACAAACAGATTGGTCGGAACAAAACAATTCATTTAGCATCAACTGAATCGAATGAATCAGTTAAAAATTCTATCGGAAATTCTATCGGAAATGAATTTGAAAAATTTTCTAGAAATCGAAAGAAGCGAACAATAGATGATGATGAGTACAAAATACCACCAAATATTTACAATGTATGTACAATTAAAAATGTTAAATCAATTTCAGCATTTCTTGAAAATTACAATAACTGATTACCAAATATAAATTAAATCAAATTTTAGCATGAAATTTATGCATCAAAGATTTGATTATCTGATAAAAGAGTGATAAATTAAACAAAATTATTTAATGATTAAAATTTTTCATTTAGAACATCAATATAAATATAAATTCTTTTATCTGCTAATCATGCTGCTATCAGAAAATACATTATCAATAGAACTGAATTAATTCTTCTGTTAAGTTAAAAATTATTGAGAATTTCAGTTTTCCAAAAATTCTCAAAATTTCAATTTACTAAAAAATTCCCGAGAATTTTCATTTTTTAGATATACAACGATTATGTAGAATTGAATCAGTATACAACTTCATATGATGCTCTATGGATTGTATTCGTTCAAGCTATTGCTGTTATGCTTACCTATTATACTTCTAAATTCGCTTGTAAAGTAAAAATTTTTTTTTCGTTCTTTTCTAATTTAAATTATTGATTTTTTGATCAATGAAAAAGATAATTTTATGAAAATTAAATTTAGGATGTCAAAAATTTTCAAATTTTTTTCATATAGCTAAGGGTCAATTTTTTTTTGGTATAAGTTTTACAGAATTAAATTGCGAAATTATTATTTTATTTCATTATTTATTTTATTTCTCTTTGTTATAATTTACTGCATGCAAATGCGAGAGAATATTTGATTGAAGAATTAATGATTAATCAGCATAGATTGAATGAAATTTCAATCAACAACGATGGAAGTTTAGCAGATAGGTATTTCTTACGCAAATTTAATTTTATCAAATAATTTAATAATTAAATTTCAGGTAATGCTACAACGGACATGTTTTGCACTACCGGTAATGATTAGCGTTCCAGCAACTGTCATTTCATTATTTACAATGTGTAAAAACGGCAAACCGATATTTGTCATTCAAATAATTTTCTTCCGAAAGTAATTTTTTCGGAAAATGCTTTCTTAAACAAATTTTGCCATCAGAATTTTATTATAATTAAATAGGCAAAAGTCTAAAAGTGATTTCTTTTTTTTTTGTTCAAAACGAAACACAATATGATTTTATTCGCATCAATGTTTGCAAAGAATTCATAACCTTTTTTTTTTTTAAAAAAATTTTTCATTTTAAATCTTAAAATTATCTAATTTCTATAAGAGCCTAATTTTTTTTTTTACATTTTACAGCTCATACTATATTAGGAATAAATTTTTGAGAATATTATGAAAGAAATTTAGGAAAAAAAAAATTAAATTAAGGCAAATTTTTTTTTTTTTAGTAATATTTATTAAGGAATTATTTTGGCGTTGTGATACAACAAAAAGTTTATCAGAATTTTTCCTTTCACCGTTAACACAAATTTGGATTGCTATTTTAATGGTGCAATTATGGATAACGTTACATCTTTGGAGGCCACGTCATGAAAGACTTGCTAAAACGGCGAAGTACGAATTTTAAAATTATTATGATATTTTCTGTATTTTTGGTACAGATGAGTCTTAGTGAGAAAGATATATTTTTATTATTTGACAAAGGCTTTATTTCTGCTATCTATGTGATAAGATAAAATGAAGTTAAATAATATCAAGATTAAAGTTGATCAATTGATTATATTGGAAGCGGATTTTGATTTGACTGAGCATGATTAAATTTTAGGATATTGTGATTGTTGAATGAATTCAATGACTGTTGATGTTAATTTAATTGAGTATTCATAGATTGAAACATTCAAGGTTAGTCGTGAGAAAAGGAAGATTCGTGGTCTTTGTAGTGAAGGATGACTTACAATGCTCTAATTGAACAAAGGATATATAATTACACGAATAGAGGATGAGAAATAAATAATATTTTCAATATTCATCTAAGCTTTGATCAGGTATTAGGGTACGGTTTTTTTCCAGATATTAGGGTACGGTTTTTTTCAACCGTATGATATGAGAAAAGAATGAGTTTTATAGGAGAAATTTTCTTGATAGGCTCGGCGTACAGTCGAAGGGAAGTCGAGATGGTAAAGGTTTCTCTAGATCGAGTAGCGATGTAGATCGAGTAGAGATGTTTATCCTGCTTCTAGATCGAGTAGAGATGTTTATCTTGCCTTTTGCATCTTAAACATGAGTATATATACAATTTTGAATAATACAAAACATATTTGTTAAGATTGGTTTACAGCAAATATTTCAGCAAATGTTCATTTGAATAAAAAAAAAGCTGTAAGGGATCTGATTACAGTATAAGAATTATAATAAGACTGGTCATCAGATAAAAGATTTTACATGTGAATTTAGTTGGAATAAGATTTTGCATAAGAATTTAGTTGAATCAACAATCAGACGTATAGAAAATGATTGTAAGGAATATAAAATTAGTTTACACGATTTATTACATTTACTTACATTTTGTACAATTTATTCTATTTTATTAATTTCGATAATTATTATTCGCGATACATAAGCTTAGAGATGGGGAAATAAAGAGCTGTTCTACTGAAATTTGAATAAATGATTAATCTTGAGAAATATTATAATTTTCTATCATACAAAATTTCCTCTGATTATTTCATCATATTTATGTTATAAAATATTTTATATTTTCTACTTTTCCACAAGATAAAATAGTAGAAATATAAAAATACTTAGAATTGCAAGATAGAATGATATTTTTTTCCTTTTCTTATGTAAATTAATTTAAAAATAAAAACTGAATCTTCTTGAGCAGTTTAAAAAAAAGAAAAAGTGAATAAAATTTCAATAAATCAAATAGAAATAGTTTGAAGATTTAAATTTTCAACTCTTAGAAGTTTTGCCTAATTATTGTTTTTTTTTTTTAAGACTATTCATTCTACCCTACAATAGCGCTCTATTCACAGATCAATGTTTGGCATTAAATCGGAGATGTGATGATAAAACAAAAATTCGAACTGAGGTTAATAAAACAATAAACTTTTTCTTTTTTTTTTTTAAAGAAACACTGTCAATTACTTAAAAAGAGAAATGATAGAAGTTTGAGTTTTATTTTTGATGTTTCAGGATTTAGATTTTGATACGGATGACTTATCAACACGTAATATAAACGTTGGATTGACGTATGCAAAGTCTACTACTGCATTGGATTCAATTGGTTCGACGGGTAAAGTAATCGAAACAGCTATGATAAAGTTACTTTTGTCATTAGATATTTAAGAAAAGATGATTATCAAAAAAATTGTTTGTTAATTGTCAATGATTTAATCACAAATATTGCCTAAATAGATTGCTCATTATCGAAGAAAAAAATTCTACTACTACTGATTAGCCAAAATATCGGAAGCTGAAGATAGGATGTGAAGAAATTGCATTTGAAATTCTTTGATTAGTAGCATTAAAGTTTAAGCAATTAATATAGTACCTCACTTCTTCTTTTGCTAAAAATTTTTGCTTCTTAGATGTGTGAGATTTCTTAAAATTTAATTTTGAGTATCATTTGAGGAAGAAATTTGAAAAATTTTGCATTATTTTGTAATAGCTTTTTTGAATTAAAATTTTGCATTATTTACTTGAAACACATGTTTCTATCACGTCGTTTTATCACTATGATTTGATTTCTATTTGATTAATGAAGTACTTTTATATCTATTTGGTTTTTCTAAGAGAAATGGCATCATCGGCCGATGCGGTAACGAAGATTTATGTTTGTGCAACAATGTGGCATGAAACAGCGATAGAAATGACTTGCATGTTGAAAAGTGTTTTTCGTCTTGACGAAGATCAATGCGCCAGAAGAAACGCTCAGAAATATCTTAAAGTATTAAATTCATATAATAATTTACTGATAATAGCATTTTAGCGAAATTAATTCTACTTTTTATTTATTATCATTTAATAATTCAGCTTCGAAATTTTTTTAAATTTTATTTGAAAAATAATTTTTTCAAAGATCATAGACCCAGATTATTATGAATTCGAAGCTCATATATTCTTTGATGATGCATTTGATATTAACGAATATGGTGAACCTGTGATCAATAAATATGTCAAACAATTGATTGATAAAATTGATGAAGCAGCCAGGTTTTGTTGATTGATTCCTATTATCATTAACTGATCCTAAAATGTGCTTGTTTTTTTTTTTTTTTTTTTGGGAAAAATCAAATCAAGTTTTGAAAATTAAAAATAGCTCATTTTTGGCAGATATATAAAAAAAATGAAATTTTTTAATAAATTAAATTTTAGCGCTTTACATCAAACTGATATGAGACTAAGGCCACCGAAAAAAATTTCAACTCCATATGGTGGACGACTAAATTATATTATGCCTGGTAAAAATCGGCTAATGATACATTTAAAAGATAAGCAAAAATTCGCATTCGAAAACGCTGGAGTCAGGTAGCATACATCTGATTTTTTTGTTTTTTATATATGAATTCAAATTTATGAATTTTATATTCAAATGAATGAAGCTAACATTTTTATACCAAAATTCGAACTCTTAGCTAGAAGAAATTCCTGGAAAAAAATTTACGATTTGGCTTCATTGAAATTTTAGGAAATGTATTTTATGATATTTTTCTTTTAATATGAATAATAATATTATTTCTCAAAATTTATTCCAGTTGTTTGGTTTTTTTTTTTTTACCAAATATATCATTTAGGTGATGTATTTGTACTATTTGCTGGGTTATCAGTTAATGATGAAAGTAGACGACGAAATAAGAAAGGAAACAATCTCAGAGAATACTTTTATTCTAACATTAGATGGTGATGTGGACTTCTCACCTCAATGCGTTCATCTACTTGTCGATCTCATGAAGAAAGATCGACGTCTTGGAGCAGCTTGTGGCCGAATACATCCACGTGGATCGGGTAAATAAATATTGATGAAGATCTTGAGAATTCTGAAATTTTCAAATATAATTGAAAAAATATGTAAAAATTTAGAATTTTTTTTATAAATAAATAAATTTAAGAAGAGTAATTTTAAAAAAATTGCAACATTTTTCAATTATTTTTTTTTTTACATATTTTTGTAATTTTTCGAATATTTTATTTAAGGTTTGATGATATGGTATCAAAAATTTGAATATGCAATCGGTCATTGGCTACAAAAGGCAACCGAACATATGATCGGTTGTGTACTTTGCTCACCTGGATGTTTCTCGTTATTTCGATCATTGGCTTTAATGGATGATAATGTTATCAGACGATACGCATCAAAAGTTGTATTATTTATCAAAATTTTTTTAGTTTAATAAAAAATATTGCAAATTACTAACTATTTTTATTTTTGAATGTTTATTTTTCAATTATTTTGAAAATTTTAATTAGCGTTTCTCAAATTTTATTATTTTAGGCCGAAAATCCGCTTGATTTTATTCAATATGATCAAGGCGAAGATCGTTAGTTATGTACACTACTTTTACAACGAGGTTATCGGTAAGGTTTATATTAATTTTAAGTTACTATAGTTTGCTGTATTTTGTATTATTACAATTATCTAATCATGAAATAATTAAAGTTTTCGGCTTTTTCAAAATTTTTGTTCAATACTCGTAATAAATTTGCATATAGCAAATTTGTATTGACAATTTATATTAATTTATTAAAATTTTAATCAAACAAATTCAATATTTTTTAAAACATCCTTCTACAGGATTGAATATTGTGCAGCATCCGACGCTTTAACTTATGCACCAGAAAGTTTTAATGAATTTTTCAATCAACGCCGTCGTTGGATACCTTCAACATTAGCAAATATTATCGATCTTTTGCGAGATTACAAAAATGTTATCAATATGAATGAATCGATTTCCATTTGGTATTTTACGTTTCATTTACAAAGTTGATAAGTTTTTTTTTGAAATTTTTAAGTTTTTCAAACTTAAAAATTTTGCTTATCCAATTAAAAGACATAATAACTTTTAATTTTCATAACTGAAAATATAACTTAATAATCATAGCGTAATTTTGTTTTAAAAATTACATTTTTTGCTTTATAATAAATAATATCTCGATAATATCTGATAAGATTCTTTTTACATTGCTACTGTTAATGGAGTTTAAATGTCAACTGATACTGGAATATTTCGCTCATTTGATTTTAGAATTTCTTATTATAGATTATTATTCTATTCTCCCTTTTTTTCTTTTTAAAATCTCATTCATTTTTTTTCAAACAGAAATAATTATTCATCGATTATTTCATAATAATCATATGGCATAGAATAATTTTTTTAGATTTTCAATTTTTCTTGATATTATCATTTTAGGTATATAATATATCAATGTATAATGCTAGTTTCATCCGTTCTTGGTCCGGGGACAATTTTTTGATGGTTGTTGGTGCACTATCAATATCATTTAAAATTGATGCTTCCTTATCATTGTTTATCGTCACTTTACCGGTTGCAACATTTTGCTTAATGTGTTTCATAAGTGATTCGGAAAGACAAGTATATTTATTGGATTTTTTTAATTTAAATTTTCCGAACTTAAAGGGAGAAAAATTGGTATTTAATTTCTGATGTTTTTTTAAATTTAAAAAGCCAAAAAGACACTAAATCTTTTAGTAATATGCTAATTTTTTTTTTTTTTGCCTAATTTCTTTAATACTAAATGAAAGTAATAAAATTATTATCTCAAGATATTTTTGTTTTTGCATTTTAAATTTTAAGAAAAGTTAAAAATCAATAATAAATTTTTCTTTACATAAATCTCCATATGATTAATTTAATTATTTTTGGACGAAATTAATCTAATAAGAAAAAAATTTTATAAAATAAAAATTTATAAATTCTTCTATAAAATATTATCCTGTTTTTTTTTTTTTTCTTTCAGTTAATAGCAGCGCAAATTATCGGTGCGTTATTTGCTATGCTAATGACAGCTGTAATTGTTGGAACAATGATACAGATGCAAAAAGATGGCATAATGTCACCACATTCGATATTCCTATTTTTCGTTATCGGAAGGTTTATCTTAATTTTAGATCTTGATTTCCAAAAATTTCTTAAATTCAAAATTATAATTATAGTAAGTTATTTTTTTGAATTTGTTTAAATCAGAAAATTTAAAAACAAAAAAATTAGAAAATTTACTTAATGAATTAAATCATAAAATTCAATTTAAGTTTTTGCATAAATAATATTTTTTTGTCTTAGTTTCTTTACCGCTGCTATATTACATCCATTGGAATTTACTTGTATAACACCTGGAATTTTGTATTTCTTAGCAATACCATGTATGTATATGTTACTTCCAATCTATAGTTTGTGTAATTTGAATAATATTGCTTGGGAACACGAGAAAATCCAGAAGGTTAGAAATTTAAGTATTCAAATTTGAAATATAGAACATGATTTTTTAAAAAAAAACAAACAAAAATTATATTGAAAATTAAATAACGTTTGTAATTAAATTCTTGCAAATAATTAAAAATAAGTTAAAAAAAAACTAAAAATCAATTAATTGTTACATTAAAAATTAAAGATGAAAAAACTGATTGTAGTAGATGCAAATGATATTGCAAGACAGAAACATGGCAAGCATGTTGATTTGATCAGCATTAATGAGGTAAATTTTCAAAAATCGAAAAACATTAATTTAATTTCAAAATATAATGGACCAAATTTAAAACGAATATTGTTTTTTTTTTTTTTTTTTTTTTATAAAATCATAATGAACCAAATTTAAAAATTATATCATTGAAATTTATTTAATTTTACGAAAACTATTTTTATAGCTTTATTATCTTCTTTTTTTTTCTATTTTTGCTAATTTCTTAGCAAATAATTTGAATAAAAATTAAGAAATCAATTAGTTCACATAATGTTATAATCTTAGCTTAAACATTTTTTTCGTTACTAATTTGATTATTATTTATTCAAATTTATAAATTGTTATTATCTTAGAGATTTTAATTTTTGAAATTACCATCGATTATTTATTGCATAATTATATTTAAAAGGCGCACATATTTTAATACATTTGTTTCGATTGATGCCTATTTTTACTTCTATTCCTAAAATTATTCGAGCGAAATTCTTTACTAATTATTAATTTAATTGTTCTAAAAAAAAAATTATTTAACTTCTTGTAGATGGATAGTGAAATATCAATTGGTTGTGGAACAGCATGTCGCTTGATATGTTGTTTGAGGGATAAATCAACTGAAATAACACAGGTATGTCTGGATAAGCAAAATTAAGACATATTGATAAGAATTTTGCTACTTTATTTCTATTAAGGCAAAAGAGATGCTATAATTTAAAATTGAATTTTATCAGTTTATTTTAGTTAAGAAAAGATAAGATGTTATAAATTTAAATTTTAAGCTAATTTTAATTTTTAACTTTGCTATAGATTTGGCAATTAAGTGAGAAAATAAATGCAATGATAGATAAATTGGATCAAGTTGAACGGCAACCAGTAAATACATCATCAACCCGAACAGTTTATGCAATAGCATCAGAAAACAATTCAGAATCATCGAAATGGGAAAATAATTTAATGAAGGATGATTATGTAAGGTATTTTTAAATTAAAAATATTTTCAATAAGTTTTGATTGTTTCAAATTCGAAAATGGATGTGCAAGTATTATCACTGGATATTCCATCGTTATGCATAATGCTGATTGGTTCGATTTTATTTAATCGAGTAATTATTAGATTAGAGATGAACATTTCTGATTATGCATTCATTTAATTTAAACTTTAAAATTGTAATTAAATTTTCAGACTAAAACGGATAATCACAATATAAATGATCGATCGGTTGCCGTTATACGCGATCGTAAATGGAATTCTAAGATAAACGAGGTGTGGTTGAATGATAAACGTTTTCGAGGAGTCGAAAAAGATTCATTGGATTCTGATGAGGAAGTTTTCTGGAATGATGTTATCAACAAATATCTAACACCAATTATTCATGATCAATTAGAGCAGAATTATATCAGAACTGGGCTTATGCAACTAAGAAATAAGGTTTGATGAGAAAAAATCAAAAATGATATGATTGGAATTTTGATTCGTTTAAAAAATTCTTTACTACTAAACTGATCTCTTCATTTCCTTTTAATTGAAAAAAAAAGCAGAAGAGGTGAAATACTTCATATTTTATTTTATTCTTTAAAAAAATATAAAATAACAAATCAAAATTCCAATTATATCACTCTATATTTCAAGGAATATTTCGTTTTTAATACTTGTATAATTTGTGAAATTTAGTCAAGTAAGGAGAGGGAGAGAGAGAGAGATAGAGATGATACACAATAATGATAATGATAGTACTTTCTGGTGGTAATTTTTTCCTCTTCAGTTAGCCACAGATAAAGAAGTTGAAAATAAAAAAGGTTGAAACTCGTAATAATGAAATGAGATGTCATGAATGTGGCTAAAGTTATTTCAATGCCATTCACAAATGGAATATAAATAGATAACGCCTTCAAAATTAGACATTGAAATATACCCTCTACTTAAAAGGTATTATTATTCGCCGATCAATGATGTCATCTGTTGAGGATTTAATTTTTATTAAAACAATTATATCTATGCAAAAATTATCAAAAATTTTTAATAGCTTTCAATATAAATATCTGGATTTTTTCTTGTCTTTAGATTAATTATTAGCCATCGAACCATCTGTAAAATAAAATATTAAATCGTTGAAGTTTTAGAGTTGTCATATTTCCATGTTTTTTTAAATTACTCCTCATTCTCTTCTTTTTTTTTTTTAGGTTTGTTCAGGTTTTTTTATTGTAAATACCATATTTATCATTGTTGTGCTTCTACTACAACTACAAAAAGATTGCATTCATATCGAATGGCCATTAGGCCCACGTTACAATCATACCATCATCCCGTGTAGCATGGATATTCGACAACCGATCTGGGTGGTTACACGGCTACAACTGGAACCGATTGGATTAGTCTTTCTGCTTTTCTTCATATCCATTCTTATCATTCAGGTTTGAATTTTTTGTTCCTTTCTTTACCAATACCATATTTTTTTTTTTTCAAATCTATTTTGTCTCTTTTTTTAAATCTATTTTAACTAATCCACTTTTTCGATTTTATTTTTGTTCTTTCTTTTAATTCATTCTTTTTTCTTTTTTTTTTTTTTAAGTATTACATTTCTTTCTGTTTCATCTCATTTTAATATAATATTTTTTAATAATGAAAATTATTTATTTTTCATATTTCTTCATCACTTTATATAATTTATTAGCTAATTTTAAAATATTTTCTATTTTAAGAAAATTTTTTAAAAATTGATTATTTCATAATTAATTTCAAAACGATTAACGAATGATTTTTATTTTTTTTTTTGCAAATTTCTAGTTCACAGCAATGTTATTACATCGCTTTGGTACTATGGCTCATATAATTGCATCAACACAATTATTTTGTTGGCATAGACATATGGATCATTTAACAGAGGATGAATTGGTTGTTCAGAATGCGGTTGAAATAGCACGTGAGCTACAAGCTATCCGTGGAATTGATGAACCAGTCGAAAATACTCCATCAGTATACTTTACTTTGAAGTTTATCTTATTATTCAATAGTTACTTTTAATTTAGAAATGTATTTTACATCATAATACACATAAATAAAGGCAAACCAGAAAAACAGGATAGCCTTTATGAGATAAACACTATACATGATGGCTTAATATACTATTAAGCTGATTTCCAACCAACTCTAGCTTACCTTCGCACGTCTCCGTTACCTTTTAGGAGGCGACCGCCCCAGTCAAACTACCCACCATACAATGTCCTAGGCATATACATATTAATCAGAGTAATTGAGCCATTTATACCACACTTAGCTGAAAGCCTATGGCAAGAAATAGGTGGTAAAGGTATGCTGCACCTGCAGCCTTGGCCAGAAGTTGCTAAGTCACTACTGATTGATAAGATAGTAACTGTAGCAGTGCAAATCAATCGGAAATTGAAAGCAATAATTAAGGTAGCAATTAATTTGTCCAAAGAGGAATTGAAGAAAATAGAAATGAGCTCTGTATCTAATAAAATCGATCAAAAAAAAATTAGGAATCAACGATGTGGTACGTGGTTAGTGATTTAGCAGTTGATAAAATATAGAAGAATTAGTATAATAAAGGCTATAAGATGAACTCTACCTAGAGTACTCTTGCTCACAGAAGCGATCCAGATTTACTTGAAGGCGCATGTGAAGGTTCTCTTGCATGTTCTACATGCCATGTAATTACTGACCCGAAATGATACTGTAGAAATACATAATCCCATATCCGATGAGGAAAATGATATGTTAGACATAGTTTTCGGTTTAACGAAGACGTCGAGGCTTGGATGCCAAATAAAAGTTACAAAAGACATTGATGGCTTGTATGTAACCATATCAAGGAGTACAAGAAAATATATCACTTCTTTATTTTTTTGTTTTTTATTTTTTGTTTTTCAGTTTTGAAAAATTACTATATTTTAAAATGGTATCGGTAATAGACAGAAAACTTTTCCTTTCTTTTTAAAAATAATTTCAGGAAGAGCAGGCTATTTCACGTCGAAAAATTGTTCGCAATTTGGAATCTTCCAAATGCTCAATGTATCGACCGAAGACGGAAACACTTGATGCTGCATTCAGGAAGCGTTTCTTTGCGCTTTCAAGCAAACAAGCAATTGATCGCTCGAATAGCGAAAGACGTTTAACCCTACGTCGAAATACCATTCGCGCTATCGAACGGCGTCGAAATTCTATTTTTGGAAGCCGACAACCAAATGAGGTAATTTTGTTGATAACTTAATTAAAAAGTTCTTGAAAAGTTAGTAGTAATTTAATTTTGAAAGTATCACAGCCAGCTTTAATTTATTTGTTTTGTATTGAAGAAGAAACGATCAGATTTTTAATTTCGTAATATATTTTCATATTAAAAAATATGTGGTTACTGTATTATCGCTTCCACCACTTGCCGTTCGAGTATTTTTATTCGAAATAATGAAAGTAATCAATTAATTCATTAAAATAGTTTTATCCACTATAGGGTTTTTAATCTTAGCTAATTATAATTGATTGTTAAGAATGAAGCAACATCATTGGTGGATGATCAACGATTTTTATCAAATGATGGAAACCGTAATGCAACTCGTCGAAACAATCTTCAGCATTTATTCGACAATCCATTAAATAGTTCCGGAAACCAAAAATAATTGCTGATAAAATCCTTCATATTTTCATTACTTTTTTCGCTCATTCTTGAGTTGTTTATATGCCTATCATTCTTGAGTTGTTTATATGCCTATCACAATTTTTTATAATCTTTAGTTTTGCTAAACAGTCACCTGTTGAAAATTCTATTAAATGAAAGTTGTGCACCGAATTGATTAGAAAATATTTTAGTGAATTGCATCAGCAAAAATTTATCAATTTCACATTCTGTATATCCTTTTATTTTCCTTGATGTTACGCTAATTTATTTTACTATTATATTCTTCATTGATTTGTTTTTAGAAGAAACTTCTATCATACTTCGTTTTTTTTTTTTTTTTTGGTTTCTTTAAAAAAATGCGATACAATTTTGCTTCATGAATGTTTGCGAAGATTTTGCTAACTTCATGTTAAATCTTGGAGACTCTTACTTTCTTTTATAAGTGCTTAATTTTTATAACTTAAATTATATTAGGATTAGATTTTTTCAAAATTCTTCAAAAATAATTTAAATTTATATAAATAAGATAATATTTTCAATAATACCTTTCGAGAATTGTTATGGCGATATGATATTTCAGCGAAAATATTGTCAGAATATTTCAGCGAAAATATTGTCAGAATTTGTTTTCGAATGTTATAACCAATTAGATTATGTCCTATCGCTCTTTATGTCATAAGGCGTTGCTTCAAGTAAGAAGTTTTATGAATTCGAATCGTTGAGTAACATTTTTGAAAATCAAGAACTACAACAATCAGCTGAAAATATGAAATGTTACTTATATCTGAACGGATTCTGGTAACAGATTATCGATTTTGCTTCAAAATGATAATATGAAAAGTCAGGAAAAATGAAAAAATGCCTTGAAAAAAATGAATGCCATTTCTGGATTTCTTTCTGATCGTGACAAATTGCTGCCGACGATCGTGACGAATTGTCGGTGATTAGAAAAAAATCCAGACAATTTGGGGACTGTGCCGGGGAATAATCCCGAGACCTCTCGATTTGCATACGTCATGTTACATTTTCAAATCCTTCATAGATAGTGTATAATTCTCTTCACTGATAACTAAATCACTTATGTATTTTAGTTCTTCGCATTTCAAACATCCGAGTAGGTGCGCAAATTTCTTTATAGCTGTCATATCTTCTTTTTATTAATAGTCTCTTCAAATTCTGTTATAAACAGATCTCAAAGTTTTAAATTTCCATTGAATTCTATAGTCTTTATTTCTGGGAGTTTGCTTGTTATTACCAATTTCTCAATTAATTCAGTTAAGGTCTTTCCGTCTTTTCTCTTTCGCTTAACTTCACATTTAATCTCTCATATTTTAATTCTTCCTCACATATGGACGAATCCGGTCTATTTCTTCTACTAGAAAGGTTCTATTTCTTCTACTAGAAGATACGATATAATACATTTTGTGACAACTGCTGAACAAGCATTCTTTTGCTTCCAAATAGAACTCATATAAGTCGATCTCATAATCCTCGTCTCTGTCCTAAAAAAAATCGTAATGCTTCTTTCTATTCTTTTTCACAGGTTGCTGCTCAGCCCCAAATTATCTGGATTTCTTTCTGATTCCGACAAATTGTTGACGATTTCTCACTGATCTGGCAACCTTGACATGAGTGACTCCTCTCCTCTGTCGCCACTTTTTTTGGTTTTATTTTCCTTAACCTCTTGTTTCTCGCAGTTGGAAAGAACCACAAACCTGGGTAATTAAACCTTTATTACGGTAATATGATAATATATCAACGAACGATGATTAAAACCGATCATACAATTTCAAAGATATCATTAAAACAAGTTTAATGATGATAGTATAATTCAAAAAAAAAATAAGAGATTAAAAGATGCTGTATAAACCAGCTGCGTTGATGGATATCAGTATAATGGTTTTGTAATCAGGACTCTATTCTTTCGTGAGTGAAAGATCCTGGTGTAATTGTGGCTGTAAGGAATAGCTCTTTTGTTAGCAGCATGTGGGCAGTAGATAAAGGCGAGACAATTTTAGGTTAAGCCGTTACGGTATACAGTAAAACACACACGCATAACGTAGATTCATTCGTATGAAATCTACCATAAAGCGAAGCATTAAATTTCTGATTTTTTAGTTTTCCTCTCAATTTTAGCGATATTACCAAAGAAAGCGATTTTTAATTCTTGTTTGTTGATTTTTTCAAGACTCGATCGGCCTACTAAATCATTAGATATAAAGGATGATTGCTAACGGATGTCTCGAACAATGATAAAGCTTTTTGTTAGTTCTCTTGGTGTTTTGCATTGATTACATTTATCTCTTTGCATAAAAGTTGCATTTGCTTATCTTGCTACAATCTTTTTTCACTTACTAAATTTGTTATTATAGTGGAATCCATGTTTTCTTTATTTGATTCTATCGTTCGGGTATTTTCCTTATATTTGCTAGAAATGGTAATGTATTGTATAGGTTTTTGCGGTAGAAAAAGAAATTTTTTTAATCGTAATCATTTGTCGCATCACATATTCGAAAACAATTGCTCCGTATGTTGGTTTTTTCAGACGTTCCAACTGTTACCTTTATTGTAAAATGCGTAAGGTTTTTTTAGCTTTATTACCCGTAGAACCTTTCTTTGATTCTGCAGTTAACTTTTATTTCGAATACTTCAATGTAAGTGGAAATGTTTCTCCTTTATGACGATCGTTTTATTAGACATTTAGTGCTAAATTGTACTAATTCTGTCGAGAATTGACTAAGATTATAATAGACCATTTAATTTTTTGTTCTTCCTTTGATTAGTTTACTTTATCTAATATCCATGCAGATAATTTACTTCAATAACGAGCTTCAATATTGGAATACTGTAAATTGTCATCTTTAACAACCAGCTGTTAAAATTCTGATGAAACCTTTGTTAAATTATGTCAACAGATCTTAGTTTATCTTTCAGTACATAATAAAAGTTTAACTAGTTCAACGAGAGCTGAACTAAAGAATTTTAATTTAGGGACCTGAAATGAAAAAAATAATTAAATTATCTGTTTCGGCATTTCCATTTGCATTTTTTCCACTGCTTTATTGTTTGATTTCCGCTTTCGATCAAATTCCTTTTATTGAATGTTATTCATTGTCCCTTATGTAAATGTATATAAGTAAAAATCATTTAATATAAATTTTATTTTTTGCATGAGCCTGTCATTTAATTTTTTGCATGATCTATAATTTATATAATATCGAATACATCGAACAGTTTTCTCTATTTCCAATTTCAGAAATTGGTGGATTTAAACGAAAATTTTTCGTAAATTGAGAAACTAAAAATAAATTGAATTCATAATTCTTATAGAAATATGTTTAACCTATGAAGTTTGTTGTTTTACCAAGTTTTCAATAAAATTTTCTTTTACGATGCACAAAGAATTCATTTACTTTTTCAAATGAATCTCTTTTTCTTTTAAATGCTTTGCTTTTATTCATAATTAACATTTGTTCATAAAAATTTAATTAAAATTTAAACTGCATTCTCTTTTAAGCAATAATAATAATAGTTTATTTTTGATCTCATTTGAAAAAGAAAATGAATAGCAATGTTGATATAATTAAATATTAAATAATGCTCCAACGAATATTTCGAATAGTGCCAAAACCAACGGAACATTGACATATCGGTCTTGAGCATATCGAATATATTAAATGGAATATGAATACAAAATTGTTCTATTATCAAAGGATGGTAAACACTGTTGACAAAGCATACGGTAGATTGGGATACTGCATTGTTGGGGAAAACGTTTGGAACCGGTAAATAAGGTATTATTTTTACATTAGCATGTTCCACTATCAAGATCGTTCAAATTTTGTTTCTGACGTACAATTTGCTAATTTTGCAATATTTTTCCTATTTAGATAATCTATCATCCAACGATTATATTTAAATTAATTTTTAGAACAAAAATATGGTATTGTAAATGTTTGAGAAATTAACATTTATAAAAACAATGCTTATGAGGATATTAATCTTGTTGTTGTTAAACATCCAACAAAAAAATCATAAGTTAAATTTTGCAAAATTCCAAAATAAACCAACACACTGAGACAATAAAATTAGCATTAAAACATAAGCAACTGATGGAAATCTGGTACAGTTCGCAATTTGAGTTGATGATACATGTAGATTAAAATTAATAGTACCTGATTAATACATACGTCTATGCCTTCAGTAGATCGCATCCCTTGACATTATTTTATACAATTCTAGGAATCGTCAATTTTCGTCTACTTGAATAAATTATTGCGTAATTGATGTGCTAAGTAACTAATCAATTGGTTAATTAACATGGTTAAACAAGCTTTCAGCAATTTAACTAGCCTGTTAAAATAGCTTCTAATTATTTCCTGAATGACTATATTAAACAACGAAAAGCAAGTTAAAATGTAAGAAAATTTCTGACATACCAAAATATATTCGAATTAAGAATTTTTGGTCTTGATTATTTTAATTAAACTTTGTCTGATATCAAATGAAGTGTAAGGAAAAGGAAAAATTGATTTTTCTAGCAAAAATTTTATAATCATTAAAAAATAATTTAGAAATAAAAACTATAAACCCAGTAATATAAATTCAAAATTTTTAAAATTTTCGTGAAATATAATATTTGTTATCTTAAAACATATCCCACGGGCGTAATGAAGTTTTTCTTTAAGAACACATCGATTCAGAATGAACTAATTTCAATACGAATATTTGAAATTTTCACAAACTTGAATAGGAATTTAGTAGTATGAAAGCATTTATAATATCAGTTTAGGCAATTTCATCTATTTAAGCCTTCTTACTTACTAGCAAAACTTCTATACCTGGAATGTCCCTTTTATTCATAAATTAATTACACGCAAGCACTCATTGAAAAGGAATAAATATAAAAGAAAATGAATATATAGATATATAATTCTTGTATTTATGTTGAATCTACATTTATTTCATTTATTTTTTCTTCCATAGTAAATTTTCTTATTCAATTAATTTACTTATGAAATCGGTCAAGAATTGAAATCGAATCATAATTCTGTCAATGGCGATCTAAATAGAAGAAATAGTTAGTGAAACAGTTTCAATACTCTCATTTTCTATAATAATTACATAAAAATTAAAATTTAATCATATATAAATTACCAAATATATTAAATTACCGTTTACATCAATCTATATATTCGAAATGACATTCTTTATTTGTTAATATATGCATTTTAAGCATTATTAATTTTAAAAATATAATGATTATTCAGTGAAATTATGCGACATCGTCTATATTATATTATTATGCTATTTCAAACATCACTGATAAACTGCCAAGAAAACACGAAAAATGTTTTCGATATAAGAAATGAATATCATACGATGAAAAATACGTGGCAGTTGTTCTGTTTTCTTTATTCCTGCTATACGGTATTGTTAGCAACATACTTATGGTGATTGTTTTCTGTTGTAGACGAAACAGTCTTCACAGTCACGAGTTTATCCTTATCATATACCAACTCATAATTTGCAGCTTTTTGAATTTTATTCCACAAGTAACTATTGTTTTGTTTGAAATACAAAAGCGCAAAAATAATTCTGATGGTAGGTTCTTTTCTTCGCATCTTTCATTATTAATTCATTAGGAAAGTATGTTCAAGCAATTGATAGGTAATTTTTCAGCTCGATTTTCTGTTAGTGAATGAAATTTGAACGAAATTTTTTCGCAGAAATGTGATAAGTACATTTATGATCTTTTTCCATCTGACAAATTATGTTCAGTTAATTAATTAATATTTTAGCATATAAAACAACATTGATTCACAGTATATTCGCTACTATGAATACACTTTCTTTTTTGCTACATTGCATTTTACATTTCTACTAGCAGTGAATCGCTTTGTATCCATTCGTTTACCGAAATTCAACACTTTTTCGAATCAATGAAGTTCTATTTTCTCATTGCTTTCGTATGGTTGTTAGTTCTCGGTATGATTTATCAATATTTCATGCAATTTTTAGAGAGTATAAACGACATTCTAATCATAATTATCGCAGAAGTGATAACAGTATGCACTACACCTATGTCTAGGATCAATGGCTGGCGAACATACAAACGTACAAGTTGATTGAAATAATCAGAACCTAATTATTTCTCCTTAATTCATCATAACTTCGTCGATAGAGGAATCACGAGCAATATTGAACATATGAATATGCAATTATAATCTACTATGCTATCTCGATGTTTATAGTAATGATAAATTATTGTGAAATATTTTCAGTGATATCGTTCATAGAATTTTTTATTGTACCAAAACTTTCAATATATCGAATTTTGGTTGGTCCATTGATTGCACAAAAGGCATGGGAGAATACAGCCCAGTTTTTTTAAGTTTGCTATTTTTTAAATTTGAATTTTGTTTAATTCCTGTTAATTCAAATCCATTGTATGTACTATAAAAATGAAACAATTTCCATATAAGAAGCAAACTTCTTGATTTTTCATTTCATTGAAATAATTCATATCTATAAGTTAGCATCTTTATTCGTGATATCCATTTATTTCTTTCAGAATTCGTTATGCATGGACACTGACGTTACCTATAGCAATGCTTGCAATGTATATCTCAATATTCTGCAGCATACGTAGGAAACGGCAGAGCATTCTGGATCAAAGCAGAACGAATAGTAACGTTAAGAAGTCGATTTTATTTGTGACAAGTATTTTTTTCAATTCTTTTAAAATATCTTTAGAAATTTTTGAAATTTGTGAAATCATTTGTTGTTTTTTCTATTTCCTTATTTCATTTAATTTTGAAACAAAATAATTAATTTTAGCCACTTCAAAAATATATTCAGGATATAAAGCGAATAATGGGATGAGAACTGATAGACGCGAACAGTTGATGTTAGTTCAGGCTGTATTAATTTGCGGTGCAGTGGAAATTGAAATTATCTGTTTCAACTTTTTGTCGAAGTTTGCTGTTAAACTTTTCGGCGAAAAGCTTGAAATTCCAATCAATATTTTTATTAATTGCTACGTTATTTTAAACGCTTCTATGATGCCTACCGTCAATTTAATATTCGTCAAACGATTTCGTGACGAAATCAAAAATGTTGCTATAAAACTGCTATCCAAAATTTTGAATACAATGAGAACATCTACTGTGATACCAACTATTTCAATAGCTTTGACTAAAATTCATCCAATTTCTCGTGCAAAAGTAGACAATCAATGATTTTTAAACAATATCTGAAACATATATTCTCAGTCAGTCTCAAATGATAATACTTTCTGCATTTTGAGAGCAATATTTCATTGTTGTTTGTGTTTAACGTTTTTATGAATCCAGTTCATGCAGGTCTTTTTCCATCAGATATTATTTCAGTAATTGATATTGCATATATTGAGAAGTATTATTTCATCAAAATAAAATTATTAAGAAAATTTTATACCGTGAAGCATGTGGAAAAAATAAACTTCGAATAGTGCCTCAATATTCAGCAGCTATGTGTCGATTTAAAAAAGATAGTTCAAAATCATTAATTCAAGCTTAAAAATGAAAATGATTTCAGAAAGAAAGACTTCAAGCAAATGCAACAATTTAATCAAATGTTCCTTTCTTCCTATCACGATAGAGACAAAACAAATCTCCATGTCCAAAAAAATGAAAGAAATACTGATTTATTGAATAGTCAAAGAATTCATTATAAAAAAGACTTGCTGAATAAAAACACAGCACTATATATGTTAATGAATAAGTTATTAAATATTCAGATTCTGCAAAGGATATAATTTTCTTCTTTCCTTTTCTCTTACATTTGCCAGCTAATCTGTAGAGAGCTATCTTATTTACAAATCTCACATATAATTGTGAGAAAGCATTTAAAACTCAATGCAATACTGAGAAAGCTTTCAAATCTCATGCAATTACGAGATTGCTGCTTCTGAAAGAAAAATTCCCATGCAATTTCCGTTTGGATAATAAACTAATTCTGTATGTCACTTCTCATGTAATCTTCATAATATTGTAAGCCCAACCTACCTAAGGACACAGATCTCCTCTTTTTTCAATAGAATATTCATCTTGTTGGACTCAATGCTGCACATGTCTCCATCGATTCATGTTGCATTGCTCTCTCTTATCTCAAACCAGATTCTTCTTCCTTGACATAATTATCGACTTTTATTGATAGAATTATTCATCCAATTTAATTTTATTATCTATTTTCATATTACTAGATATCCTGTATTATATTATTTTATAATCCAGCAACTGAATAAATATTTTCCTCTCAATTTCTACGATGACTAAGAACAAGACAAATTTTTTCTACAATGCAGATATATTAAAAAGGATACCGTTCCACTAAAACGATGAGCTATGTCTAAGAAGTTTCAAAAAAGAAAAAAAACATCAGAGCGCACAGATGATGAACTTAATTTACTAAAGCATATGAAAATTTAAAAGAACGATGAGCTATATTTGAGAAAAAAATATCTAGAATTTGAAATAAAACGTAAAATTTTAATTAGTCGATAATTTTTTAAAACATATAATTTTAATTGATAAATAATTTTTAAAATATTTTCAATAATTATTTCAAATGCGGAAGCCCAAGATTTCTGTTTCTTATGAACCTCATTTGAAAGAGAAAATTCAATTAATATTAATTCCTGAATACACATTCAAATTACACACTCTTCATACATGCATTCTTTAGTATTCCATTATATTCTCATAGATATTATTTACCTTGTTCATTAAACTATTAATTCATAACAAGTACGTTGTTGTTGGATGAAATTCTACTCTTCTTTGTTTTGGTTTTCTAGCATCACGATTCGTGTATCACACATTCAAGTAGTATATATCAGCTCAACATCAAGAAAGTTATTACACAATTTCAAGTTTTATAATAACAAAAAATTGGAGCGAAGCAAGACTTGTAGATATCTCAACAACGTTTTCAATTATAGGAGAAAACGATAATGATCATAAATAAGTATCATAATAAAGAACAGAATATCATTGATTGCGCATGAAAATCTAAGTAATAAAATGAATTCTTCGAATCAATTTTCCTTTGAATAGAAAGATGAATCAGTTTTAATCAACTATTTTCAGCAATCAATTAAATAATAATAGAAATAACATATAAGGTAAAGCAATGCTCACAGTCATGCATGCGAAATTATTTTCTCTATAAATATAGATGTCGATAATATCGTTTATAGGTGTAATAGCTCTCCAATGAGGTATTACAGTTGAATCTTCATATTTCCTTTTATTTCTATATGTGTGTTCGATTATGCCTATTCAAATCGCCATACCGAATAAATCTTTTATCGCATACACAGCAGCATTTGAACGGTTTCTTGGCTGTATGTGTTCGATTATGCATATTCACTTTGCTGCGCTAATCGAATCCTTGACCACATACATTACACTCGGGCAGTTTCTTGTTTTTGTATGTCCAATTGTATTCATTCAAATCCAGTTGATCAGTTATCCCCACCTCTACTGATGAATTGCTTTCAGCTGACATCTGAAAACCAATTGAAATGATTTACTTTATAACTTAAGTGATTTGATGATTGTTTTTTTAAATTCTTGAGTATTTTCAATAGTGCAAAGAAAAAAATATTGTGATTGATTAAAAAATTAAATATTGCATTGACAGATAAAAAGTTTGATTCTTATGTGATCCTGGAACCCAAACTATTTCTTATGATTTGATTTAAAATGGAATATGAAATGATATAATGCAGAAAAACAAAAAAAATTTGACGAATTGATAATTACGAAATAATACAGAGATTAAAAATCTTTTATATAAGTTCGTGTTATTCTACAGAAAGCTCAAATACAAAATATTGACTATTTCAAAAGTGACGCGAAAAACTGATAAGAGTAAGAATCAAAACGGAAAATTTATATTTTTGTAGTCAAAGCAATAATTTATTCACTTACTGTTACTTGTGTGACGCACTATGATAATGTAGCTACTAGGATGTAATAAGACAGCAGCATATTGATTCGCAAGCAATTTATACGATGAATGATAATGACTAAAATAGGGATTATGCCGTGTTTTTCTGAAAGATTTCTTTAGAAAAATATTATTTAAAGTTTACTTTTGCAAAACATTAAGTTTATTCTGAATATTCGAAATTTTTTTCATAAAGGCATGTTACTTTGTGAATAAAATTCCAAAATAATTTTATGGTAGCGAATATTGAATATTAAAATTAGCATCAGCTCAAACATTTCCTGCGGATGGTCTAAAATCTAAAAATTTTAATGAATTAAAATACTATAACATATTTTTAGAACTTGACTGGAATATTCTATTTCATCAGGAAATTAAGTGAATAAGAAAATTTAGTGTGACGGGAAAATTAAACTAAATGAATGTAGATTCAGAAATAAATAGAAGAATTTTACAACCACATATACGTTTTCTTTTTTTATTTTTTTCAATCGTGTGTAATTTACTATTAATTTATGAATAAAAGCATATTCCAGGAACAGAAGTTTTGCTAGTAATAAAGGCTCAAATGGATGAAGTTGCATAAACTGATGTAGTAAATGTTCCCATGCTGCTAAATTCTTATTCGAATTCGTGATAATTATATCTAGGTCGATTTTAATTATCATTCCCGTTAAATATATTCATTAAACCTGTGAATATGTTTTAAGATAGTATGTAAAAAGTGCTAGATACAATTTTTATCTAAAATCATTCCAATTAAAAAGTGGAATTACCAAATCATATCGAGATCGCACAAGAAAGCATCATCAAGAAATTATTCATTAACTTCGATTAGTTCTTTCATTATTATTATCATATTCAAATATTCGCTGGTTTCGCTAGATCCGCTGTTCAAATATATTCGCTAGCTTCATCGAATTCCTCATTATTTATTTCCTCTAAATCATTTTGATTTTGCATAGTTAAATCAGCTTGATGACTATAATTCTCAATTTATCTCTAGGAGTTGAATTTGGTTTATTGTTGATTACAGTGAAACGAAGTGAAACAAATAATAATGTAAAGAGAATTTGCTTCATTTCTGAAAATTTCGAAATATGAGCGATTATTTCCGAACATTCTTAAAAGTCAAAAATTAAATAAAATTGCGGTACTTCACGCAATCATTAATTGCCGTATTTGTATTTTAGATAATTTTTTCAGATATTCAAGTTTGTCATCAATGATCAATGAAGTGTTGTGTAGTACTTATATCATGAAGCTTCATCAGAAAACTTTTAGTATTGTAAGGAAGAGAAATGAAAATGAGACATGTAACTGTAGTTAAAAAGTTTTATACCGCAGCAGTAGAGAAATGAACAAATGAGACTAATGCGCCAAGTTATTAGGTATCCAAGCCAACTGAAAGTTCATATGAGAATACATAAAGGAGAGAGACCATTCAAATACAATCAGTGCAACGCGACATTCAGACTTTCGAATTCCAACAACGTAAAAAGATGTAATAACGAAGAACGACCATTCTTATAAAGAATGTTGCAAAAGATTCAAATGGTCATGTAGTATGAAATGGCATAAACTGACGAATTACCGAATAGCGACCATTCGAATGTGAAAAATGTGACAAAGGATTTAAATGATTCGACAATTCCGACGTCATGAAATGATAAGCAGGAACAAATTGTCAAAAAATTTGTTATATTCTGACGATGTGAGTAATATAAATTATGGAAAAATGATAGACCTGCATAGCTATCTAAGGGCATTAAAATCATGTATGTTTAAACCTAAAATCAATTTTATATGTACCATTAAAATCGGTTATTTTTATTTGTGGTGGTTACTTACCAATTCGTATAATGCGTATTTTTAATTCTAATGGAGATCTAGGACATGAAGATCACTTACTTTATTTTTTTACATTTACTACAATCAAACTGTCGTTCTTAATTTCTCTGCTTAAAAATTAAAAATGTTTTAACCATCCAAGTTTCCTAAATTTTAGAATTATATTTGTCAGAATAATTAACATGATTGAGATATTTTAATATTATTAAATATTCTGAATAAACAAACAATCAATAATACAGCTTGTTTTGATTCATGTTTTAAAACAAAAGTATTCCTTCAACTGTTAATCTTTCAATTATTTGCAGAGGTAAAAATAATATCTTTTATTCCAATGAAAAAAAGTATATTTACTTTTATGAATAAAATTTTCGAATATTTGGGAAAAAAATTAATGTTTCGCAAAAGTAGGCTTTGAATACAAAAAGCTAAAATGAACATTTATGTTTTGTGCAAACAATAATTAAAATCAGATTCTATACCTGAAATAATCAATTTCCACAAATTTTAATTTCAACAACTAGCTAATGGTAATGAATTATTCATTAACAGAAATCATCAACATTTCACAAAAAAAAAGAGTTGAATAATCCGCTGCATTGAAATTATAATCATCACTTTTATTTGCATAAATTTACATAAATCTATGATTTTCGATGAAATCGTGAAAAGTTGTCATTACATATAAAACAAATATATAGTATTAAATATTATCAAGCTTTTTAAACTCTCTTTTTTCTATGAACCACTTTTCATCGCTTTATTTATAGTAAAATAAAATATTCAGAGTGAAATAAAACCTGCATGATTATGCAAAAGATTAAGAGCACCGTAGTATATTTTATTATAAATAATCCCTTATTAATAGAAATGTTTAAAATCAGTCTCCAAATAACATTCCAAATCAGTACAGTTTTTATTATTTATTGCGATTCACTCTCATTTAATTTATATATTTTGTGAAATATTTATCTAAAATATCTTTCAGAAATATACGGTAGTATCCTTACTTCAGCCATTACTATTTATCGTATAAATTGCTTGCGAATCAATATGCTGCTGTCATATTACATCCTAGTAGCTACATTACCATTGTTCGTCACACAAGTAACAGTAAGTGAATGAATTATTGCTTTGACTAAAAAATATAAATTTTCCGTTTTGGTTCTTACTCTTATCAGTTTTTCGCTTCACTTTCGAAGTAGTCTATATTTTGCGTTTGAACTCTCTGTAGAATAACACGAACTTATATAGAAGATTTTTCAATCTCTGAATCATTTCGCAAATATCCGTTAATATTTTTTTTTGTTTTTCCGCATCATTTAATCTAATATTCTGTTTTAAATCAGCATAGAAAATAGTTTAGATTCCAGAATCACAACATAGTCAAATTTTTTATCTGTCAATATCATATTTTATTTCGGATAAATCACAATAAAACACTATCATTGGAATCTCTTTGTACTGTTGAGACTGCTCAAAAATTAAAAAATAATCATCAAATCACTTGAGTTATAAAGTAAATTATTTCAATTAGTTTCAGATGTCAACTAAAAGCAATTCATCAGTACAGGTAAGGATAATTGATCAATTGGATTTAAACAAATATAATCAAACACATAAAGACGAGAAACCATTCGGATGCCATGTATGCGATAAGAGATTCATTCGATCCGGCGATTTGAATAAACATAAACGAACACATACAGATGAGAAACCATTCAAATGCAGTATATGCGGTAAAAGATTCACTCGCAGCATAGCCCTGAATGATCATAATCGAATACATACAGGAGAGAAACCGTTCGAATGCCATGTATGCGATAAAAGATTCATTAACAGCAATCGACTGAATAGGCATATTCGAACAATACATGAAGGCATAAAACCGTTCAAATGTCATGAATGCGATAAGAGTTTCAGTCAACGCTCTGATTTCGATAGACATAGTAAAATACATGCAGGCGAGAAACCATTCAAATGCCGTATATGCGGTAAGGGATTCAATCGGCCTAGTCACCTGAATGAACATAATCGAATACATGCAGACGAGAAACCATTCAAATGCAGTATATGCGGTAAAAGATTCACTCGCAGCATAGCCCTGAATGATCATAATCGAATACATACAGGAGAGAAACCGTTCGAATGCCATGTATGCGATAAAAGATTCATTAACAGCAATCGACTGAATAGGCATATTCGAACAACACACGAAGGCATAAAACCGTTCAAATGTCATGAATGCGATAAGAGTTTCAGTCAACGCTCTGATCTGGATAGACATAATAAAATACACTCAGGCGAGAAACCATTCAAATGCGGAATATGCGGGAAAAGATTCATTCGCGGCAGCTATCTGAATGAGCATAATCGAATACATGCAGGCGAGAAACCGTTCAAATGCCGTATATGCAGTAGGGGATTCACTCGGCGTGGGTGTCGGAATAAGCATGAAATGAATAGACATAAGCCATGCAAGTTCAATATTTCTAGCGCAGAATTCAGTGGGAATTTTAATTTGCTGAGAAATAAAAAGAAACATGAGGATTCGGCTAAAATACTTCATTGCAAAGTTATTGTATCTACTGACGGCATTATCAGCACATCTACATTAATGGAGAAAATAATTTGGCATGCAGGACTGTGAACATTATTTTACCTTTTATGTTATCTTTATTATCACTTAATTGATTGCTAAAAATATTAATGATAATTGAACATAAAATCTTCAGTTTCAATTAGATTTTCATGTTGCATTCATTTTATAATTTTGAACATTTTCATGCGCAATCCATAATATTCTATTTTTTTTTCTATAACATTTATTTACGGTCATCATATTTTCCATCTATAATTCGAAAACATTGATGAGATATCAACAATTTTTGCTTCATTCCATTTTTTTGTTATTATGAAACATTAAGTTGTTGAGCATAACTTTTCTGTCGTTAGGCTAATATGTACTATTTGAATGTGTCACACGTGGATCGTGATGCTAGAAAACCAAAACAAAGAAGTGTAAAATTGCATCCAATAGCAGAAACATACTTGTTATAAATTAATATTTTAAAGAATAGGATAAATAATATATCTATGAGAATGTAATATTGAAGAAGTATACATGAAAAATGTATATTTTGAATGTATATTCAGGAAATAATATTAATTGAATTTCTGTGTTTCAAATGAGACTCATCAGAAACAAAAATTTGGACTTTGCATTTGAAATAATTATTTATTTAAGATCATGGCAGCACATGTATACGTTTACCTGTGCAATATCATAACATGTTATATTTAATTTCAGCATCGATTTAACTGTTCTCTCTCTATATTGTTTGCTTCTGTATATTTGATTCTCAATTCATAAAGTTTTGTTATTATTTAATATTTGACTTTATTATCATTTCATGTCACAATTACTGAAATGTATATTCAGTAATAAATATTGTTTAAATTTCTTGGTTTTGAGTGCAACTATCAAAAATAAAAATTTGAGTTCTGATATTTGAAATAAATAATCATTTGAGATTATAATAATACTTGATATATTTACACCCAAAACATCACCACATGTTTAATTTCAATTTCATTCTTGCTTTTCTTATCCTACATTTTTTTACGACAGGCGAGAACTGAAGATTAATTAGCATGTATTGAATGGTGTAACTTGTATTGCATATCGGACTAATTGCTAATTATACTCCTATCAAAAGTTCAAGCAAGATTTAACAAAACTTCCATATACAAAATAATAAAACATCGAAAATGCTGGTAAAGGAAGCTTTTAATTATCGAAAATTGAAACAGAAACTTCGGAAAGTTTTAAAATTTTCGTTCATGATACATTATATCTCTATGCTGCTAGAACGAACAATTATTTCTGCTAAAAATATTTTATCAAGAAAGAAATTAAATTATTTTCCTTTTAAAAACAACAAATAATTTACGCAGTGCAATTCATTTGTAAGCAATAAATCAATGTATTCATATCAGCTAATATTATATTATAATATTTTGAACATAATGAAGCGAATGCATCTTTTGAGATCTTATATATGAGTATAACTAAACGATGACGTCGCTTTCAGAGTAATTGATTCAGAAAAATGCAAAACGCCTGAAAATCAAATTTTATTTAGATATAGTCAACAGCAATAGCATTTCTTATCTAAGTAATATTTAATAAATCATTCAATCGTTGGCATTTTTGACGGTGAGTTTACTCTAATCGGATCTTTAAGAACTTTTTTCGAAATACAAATTAAACAAAATTATAATAGAATTCTTCATCATGCTTGAATGCATATCATGAAAAACTATCACAATTTTTATTGTCACAAGATTAATCGACAAACGATAATCAAATAAAAAGTATGAATAATTTTCGAAAATCTTATCTATATCAGAAAAGTAAAAATAACCTTTTTATACCGAGTAAAAGAATAGAATTTGAGCGAATAAAGTTAATGCAACATCTTATTGCAGAAATCTGCATAAATTCATAGAACTGATCTTTTTCAGATCGTATCATCATTATGGCAATCCATTTGATGATAAATTAAATCGACACATTCTAATTGATATCTGAAATTCAAAAATGACAAAATTCTTAAAAATGAAATTTTAATATCAATTATTTCCAACGAATCAAATTCAACTGCATGAAAAGAACATTTATATGTAAGTACGTTGATCTATGGCTTGATAATCTATTTCAAATTTAAGAAATTCAGAGACAAAAAAGATGCATTCACTTCATCGTGCTCAAAACATTATAATATAGATATTAACTGATATGAATACATTAATATGATACGTAAAAAATATACACAATGATCAAGTTAGCAATAGTGTACATAAAGGCGAAGATTCTCAATGACCCGAAAATCTTCATAATATTTCAAACTATCGGTACAAATATTATTTATTTTTGCTCTGACATTTATAGTTTGAATTATTCCTTTTGATATCCGATGACTTCTTCTTTATCATTTCTGTCATTGTTAGTTCAACTTAGGATTCATCCCATCATAAATTGCTGCATTTATTTTTTACTATTAGTATATGCTTTTTACTAAATTTTATAGACGCAGAAGACTCGAAGTTTTCTACTAAAGTTATATGAATTCGAGAGCAACATTGAAATTCGTGCATGCAATTTCATGCATGAATTTCACATTATTCCTCAGGGTTATCTTTCACATCTTTCTAACAAATAGCACCCATGTATATCCAGCAGCAATATCAATGTATTATTTGCCTCCGAGAACGTTAATGAAATTGAAATTGCATAAAGGAACAGTTAACATATTTAATATCAATTTAATTTGAAATTCTTTATACTGTGCTATTGAAATTTACATGCTGATGTGAATGTATTGCAGAAAAAATAATACTGTGGTAATTGTTAATATTTACTCGTACTGATCACCACAGTTTTTGTCGAAGTTTATTCATCCATTTCTTTGCTCAAAACATTAATTGGAGTTGAACATTTCGGTAATAATTAATAGTTATATGGAAAAAGAATTATGAAGGCTTGATGATCTGAAGGAATAAATGTTCTTCTTTTCTTTCGATTTGAGTTTAATTCTTTTACTCGTCATTTCATTACTCATTTCAATGTAATGAATTAAAAATAGCAATATTCTGATTATATTTTTTATCTGCAGAATACGGTAATCGAAAAGATTGTTAAAGAAACTTTAGTGATAAATATTTTGAGATTTTTTTGTAATATTTTTTGGAATAAATTTTGAAAACAAGAAAGGCTTCTATAATGATTTTTATAAAATTTATAGAGATACTTAGAAATATCTATATAAATTCCTGATAATATTTTAGATTTGCTCAAGAGATACAAGAGCGTAATGATAAAGCTATCAAAGATGGTGAGGTGGCAATAAGACATCCAATCAATGACTCCCTATTAATTGAAGAAACGACGGGATATTTAAAGAAAGTAGTAAAAATTATGCAATCCAATTCCGCTAATGGTATCATCCGCAACATGACTCATCAGTGATCCATTAATCGTATCAATTATTCTACAAAGGTTTATTTTTTTATCTGCGTTTTACAACTTCTTTCTTAGAAGAGCTAGTATTTACAGTATGAATGATCATCTGAGGAAAATATATTTTGAATTTTATTACAAAGTCAGTAAAGTATATCTTCTCTTTTGAAGCATAGATATCACTCGATGAAGTGCATTTAAACAATGAAAACACCATCTCAACGACATTAAAAAAATGGAAATATCGTTTATCAGCATTCGATGGAAGTTTTGTTAGGACAATAAAAAGCTATGACATTATTCCAAATCGAACTCCTCTAAAACGATAACATCTTATATTATCGTCGTTGACTATCTTTGAATGTTCTTCAACTGAACGAATCAAATATAAATTAATGATGATGATTCACAAAAAAATCAGAAATTAAAAAAGAGTTGAAGAACATTCAAACAAAGTTGCATAAACCATCTCATCGATGGGCATCCTGTATAATTGTTTGGTAACCAGGATTTTCTCTTTCGTGAGTCAATGATCCTGGTATAATTATGGTTGCAAGGAATAGGTCCTTTGTTAACGTGTGGGGAGTACAACTCATAGACAAAATCGAGAATTTTAGCTTACATCGTACAGTGTAAAATACGCACTGCAACATATATTCATTTGTGTCAATCCAAAAAAAAAGGAAAGCAATGATTTTCTGGCTTTATAGTTTTCCTTACAATTTCAGCGACCTCAATACAAGTTAGGCCATCCAGAGAGTGATAATTACACTACCTTACTTACTTGAATTAATTTCACTGTTAAAAAACTGAAGGTATTACGATGATATGCTTGAATCGTCATAGCTCACATCATAGCTCATATTTTCACTTTTCATTATTTCATAACATGATCGAATAGAAAAAGTGGCAAATTTAATTAGCCACTTATTATTAAGATCGAAATGTAGCTAAAATCAAATGTATTGCCAAAAGAAAATATAAATGAACTTTTGTTTAAGCATTTTTCTATATTCACATGTAATATGCAAAGAATTATGCAACAAAGAAATATGTTTTTTTTTTAAAAATATGAATTTTTCAAAGATTACATAGAGGCAAAGAACAATCATTTAATTAACAATTTGGCATTAGCAACCAAAACTTTACGACGAATACTTCGCAGAAAATTCGGATTGCTACCAGCAGTAACATAAGATAATCGTGTTTCTACTTTTTATTAAAAGACGCACAGTTGATATGACATATTTCTTTTCATTGTAATTCATTATGATTTATTTCAAATTTATTATGTATTCTGACAATATCATCAATTTAATAATAATAACAATAATAATAATAATAATAATAAGCGAATCGTAGTAAAAATAAGGCGGAAAAATCATAGGCTTGTTAAATGACTGAAATATCGATGAAAGTAGGTATGGGATAAAGACAAAGCAAACAATTAATCGGAAATAATATTCCATTAACTTATTTTTTAATTAAGACTTTAGTAGTATTACAAAGACGCCTATGTCTCTTATCTAACTATTTTTACAGAAGTTTTATAGAAATTAAAACATTTTCCTTTCTCGAAATTCCAATTTTTAGTTCAGAAGCTTTGAATTTACAAAATATTCAATGTTTGTTCTTTCTTGGATCAGTTTCTGATCTAATATTTAAATGATTCTTTGGCTCAGGAGCTCCCAAGTCACCCACATATCGCTCCTGATCAAACCGACTCAAACCACACGGTCGACTCCATTCCTGCCCTCGTTCACGGAACCATTTCGTTACTGCCCATTTAATTCCGGTTAATACCGGGCATGCAGCATGTCGAGAACGCATATCTATTTCGCCGGTACGCATCAAATTATACCAGAACAAAGCTGCATTCTGTAGAAATTTAAATAATATATTATTTAAATATATCACACAATGAATTACAATAAGTCAGGTTGCCTTCAGGAATTTTAAACAAAATTTCAAAATTTCAAATAGTTATACATTTTAATTGATTTGTTCATTTATAGTATAAATTTTCTTTCTTTATTCGACTTACAAGAAACAGTTCAAGAAAGTAATGAAGTAATAAAGTTGAATTCGAAATTAACTATTCCATTTTTCAGCAGTTTTAACATCTGAATGATGTATAATGTTTAATGCGCAACATTTAATATCCGACAGCTCACTTTAGTGCATGGTACTGATATTTTCGGATTAGACGTGAATACTGTCCGCCCTCCGATTTCTGGTTCTGTCATCTGTAATCAAATTAAAACAATTACTCAATAAATATTTCCTTACTAAAAGAATCGAGTTATCAAAAATTATTAGGAAATAAGTGAAATAGAAATCAATGAATACATAAATCAAAACTGTAGCTATTCGATCTCCAATTTCAAAATAAGATTTGCAGGATTGATTTCCTCTCTGAAAACGTGGCCATTTGTTATTATTATATGAACTGATCAAAAAATCTCAAT
This sequence comes from Dirofilaria immitis, assembly GCA_024305405.1. Classification (NCBI taxonomy): domain Eukaryota; kingdom Metazoa; phylum Nematoda; class Chromadorea; order Rhabditida; family Onchocercidae; genus Dirofilaria; species Dirofilaria immitis. The sequence continues at coordinate 3,253,777 of JAKNDB010000098.1, forward strand.
GACAAATTGTTAGTGATCTGTAAATTCTTGAATATTATTTTGGTTTTATATGTAAGAGACCATTTCTGTAAATTCATATCGTTTCGATTGGTTTTTAAAATTTCTCATTTGAGAAGTATTTTGAACGAGAAACTTAGAAAAAAATAACAACAAAGAGACAACACTTACGTTTAGACAGTCTATATGAGGTTCGTAATGCCCACCAATTCCATAATTATGAGTCTAAAAATTTTGGTTCAAAGTGACTAAAATTTATGGAATGTATGATCTCACTAACTGTGCCAAAGTTAACCTTTATCAAAGTTAAAAGATTTTTATATTATTATCGATCGTTTTATGAGAATTCCATTTGGAATAATAAAATAACATGAAAATGGTAATTTAATAATTTTGAACTTCTCTGATTTTTATTTTGAAATTTCTGAATGTTGAAAAATGACCATAATATTCTCCGCAGTTTCTAGGTCGAGATTTGTTGCCAATTCAAGGCTTCTATCGATGTGTTTGAATATCTCATGTTCCATCGGACTTAACCGTGCACTGTGAATTAACTCATTATCCAATAAAAATTTAATAATCAAAAATAAAATTACTATTATTTCCATTTGGAAAGGTGATCAATTTCATTCATTGTCATTAATTAATAAAAAATGAAAGAAAGAAAGAGACGGTAAAAGCATTTCCTCTTTTAGCAATTTTTACTAAAAATTTTATTTGTCATGAAAGGAGAATAAATGAAGTATCAGAACATTTACTTCTGGGAAACACGAAAAATTGTCGGCTTATATTTTCCAGTTAAACGATTACGAAATAAAGGCCGTTCCAACTGAAATTACTGCAATATCAATTCCACCAAGTCTAAAGTCAAAATAGTAACCCATTGCCCTTCTTCCTTGCGTTTTTCCTTTGGAGAATTACCATACTACAAAGCAAGAAGCACTAAACGAGCCTTAGGCGTCGCAAGCATTTCGATAATTCGTGATTCCTCATCCGACACAATATCATAGAATAATACAACCAACGGATTTTGACGAACAATTTCTACTTTGAATGGTGCTAGGCGTAAATATGGACGATCCATTTTATAGTAGCAATACAATTGTGACTGTATTTTTGTGTTCTGTAAGAAATCGACCAAATTCAAATTCAATAAATATCGAAATTTCGAGCTAATAGTTTTTTTACTAAAATGAATTCAATTAAATATGGTAAAAGAGTAAAACTATCAGACACTTGCGGTTAAATGTCATATTGGAAAGTTTAATCGGTGCTATCTAGAAAAATTAAATTAGCGATTTTAAATATCATATTTTAATTATGGTAGTTCTTTTACAAGACGAAGTTAAACACAAAGCGGTGAAATGCTTACTAAAGGCACTTCTTGTCGACATAACGCTTCATACATCAACATTGCACCTTCGTCCAAATCAATAGGTCGTTCATTATTTATTGATGGAATGTTTCGTCTCATATCAATACTCTGGACACCACGATCTTCTAATAAATCTTCATACCACTTCACACTAGCTTTAGCTAGTGGACGATTCGGATCTGTAATGTGAGCAGCATAAGATTTTTCTGCTATGCTAGAATTAAATTCTTAAATTCTTAAGAATAGCTAAAGTGCCATCGAATAACATAGTTTATATTAAATTTCGCAATTAATGCATAATATTCGTGCTGTTAAGGTTAAAAGTTTTATCTATTAAAAAAAAAAAAATTAATTACGAATAACTTACTCATGCGATAAAATTCATCTGTGAGCAACAAAGCTCGTTTTAAATTACCCTGTTTATACAATGAAAAAGCTAAATATTCAAGAATGTCTTCGAGATTCGCTGTCGGAATTATTTCCTTCTCAACGCGTTCTCGCGCTTCCTGCATCCACATAATGGTATGATAATAATCATTTGCTTTATATGCTACACGACCAATTTCAAAGCAATCTCCAGCTGTAACATTTGAACTTTCATAGTCGATATATTCCTTTCTTTTAATTCTTTTAACATTCTCTCTAAATTTTAAGAAAAGCAAGCGAAATAGAGAACGAAAAGCATTTTCCTTATCCAGTGAAATTTCAAATTATCTTTAGAAGATCAAGACTTACCAGTCAAAGCAACCGTTCTCATTTGAGAATTCAGAATTTTCCTTCGGCAATATCCTTGGTATCCATTTCATACGTATCTTGCAAACGTAACAAACCAATTACTGCGCCTAACAGATCTTCCTATACAATTCTTCATGAACTTACTCTAATAATTATTTTGCAACGAATTAATATGTACCTACTAAGTGGACACTGAATGATAGCTAAGACAATGCGAAAATGATCATTCCACAAAGGTCTAAATATAAATTATTGCTCGCGATAGCTTAGTAAAGCTTGAACAGCAAAAACTTAGCCATTCATCCAAATCTCTTTTGGCTTTTATGGCTTTTATTGCTCAATGGCAGGAACAGAATACATTTCTTTTCATAGCGTTAACACTTAAAGGCAAAAGTGCCTTTACGACTTTGGACAAAATTTAATAAAATTCAAAATATATTTTCATCAGAGATTAATCATATCATAAATATCAATCGTTTTGGGAAAGAAAAAGGTTAAAAAGTGAGAAAAACAAACCTCTGTAGGATAGTTGATATGTTTAATAGCTCGCTGAGCAAACATGTTTCGAACGGTATCATCGGCGGAATTATTTTGCATAATTTTTACTGCTTTGTTCCAATTTGCTGTCATACGTTTAATCAAAAGGAAGGCATTGACTGGATGTCTTATTGCTTCCTCACCACCTTGTATAGCTTTATCATTACGTTCTTGTACTTCTTCAGCAAACCGAAAATTATATCAGTAATTTTTGAAAAAGACTATTGAATATTTTGGCAATGCTATACAATCATTTATAAAAGTTTTCAATCGTTTTCAAAAATTCATCATTAAAGTTTCACTAGCAACTTGGGTTGATTTGGAGTTCCAATCATTTAGAATAACAGTTAATAGTTTTATTTTCGTTAATTTCAGCAATCGCTTTAATTTGTTAATATTTTGCATTTATGTATATTCTATCAATGAGGTAGGAAAATGTAATCATCACGTTATGGTTTTATAATTTTAATGCCAGTTTTGATGATGAATGGAGGAGCTAAAATGATGATGAATGGAGGAGCTAAAATGATGATGAATGGAGGAGCTAAAAGCAATTTAAAAGAAAACAAAAATGTTTACTTCTTCAGATAAGCAAGTCTCTCTAATTCTTTTTCCACATAACCATTAATAATTACCGCAATATCATTTTTAGCTCCAATGATTGCTTTCAATGAGGCAAGAGATGAGTAAAATTCAGCAAAAATTGTAGCGATTAAGAAGAATATACTAATAACTATTCTCGATATCATATATTTTCCTATAATTCATTCATATTCTGTACTTCTTCAAACAAAGTAAATTCCAAGAAATATCGTATAAAGGAACAAAATTTCAAATCAAACTATACTAAGTATGTTTATCACTGAAATCGCGAAAAGATAAAGAGAGAATCAGTTATTCCTTTATCCTGGGTTTAACATTGCTGAGTACATATTGCACTCGTGTATTCATTATATGTTGTAAATGTGGAGTTAAAATTGTCCGCTCTTGTCCATGATTCTAAAGAAGAGATGCATTTTTCATGCGCTATAAAGTCGTTACTTTTTTCAACTGGAGAATTATAAAAGGATTCTTTATCTACGCAGAAGAAGAAGGCTCTGAGAAAAAAACATTTCCAAAGATGTGTTTTAAGAGGCGGTTGGACGAACGTTACATTTGTTTTATGGGTACCATTGAATTGCATAATTGATTGTAATAATCGCTGCGTTCGTTAATGTATTATCAAATTTATCGTAATAAAAGTTTAATTACCGAAGTTTGAGATTCGTTTTCTTAGTGAGTGAAAAAAAAGAAAATTAATAAAATCTGCGAAAACGAAGAAGCAGAATTCAACATTTTCAATTTTGTCACGATCAGAAACAAAACATCGGCAACAATTATGCAAGTTCTATAAAAACCTAAGAAGACTATACGATTAGTGGTAGTCATAAGCATTAAAATGAATTAATATCCAAACTGCAAAGTAAGTGGAAAGTCGCTTCCCGAAAATTTCATGACAGAGGACTTTTTAATTTGAATTGATAATCAATGCAATGAAAGAATTTGGAAGAGAAATCTGTATTTTATTAGAAATTAGAATATCTGATATGAATCTTTTCGGAAATCTCAAACAAGAAAAATTTTAAGAACAGTTATGTTGAACACAGCACAATGCAATGTGCAGCAGTTATTGATGTCATCTACGAAAACTACAATGCGATGATTTAAAATGAAAAAATTAGATGGAATGATAGAAGATCAACGGTTAAGGAGAATTCGGAAGAATCGATGGAAGGATAGGTTTTAAAATATCGAGAGGCAAAAGTGATTTAAGAATCTGATTATTATTGCCTGATATTTCCGGGTTAATTGTCTTTCAGCAATTTTTAAAATTTCTTGAATCATTACGAGTTGATATACTCATTCTCAACAAAACTCAGGTTCGGCTTTCTATTTTATAGCCGAATTGATAATGTCGGCAAGAAAAACAATAATTTTATATGGGATATTCTGAAGGAAATGTAATAATTACTTGAAGCAACGTATCTGCTGCTTGAAATGTCCGTTTATTTTATGAAATGGAGGTAGCTTCGTTTTCTCCTCATTAAATGTTCATTTACTAAAATACGATTTTATTACATAACACTTTTCTGATTTCGACAGTCAATATTATTTGGCTTTTAACAGTATCACATTATTCTCCAGATGATAATGATTAATCTAATGCTGTATTATTATGATCTCTTAAATTACAATAAACTATTCTATATATTAAAAGTTGAATCTGAATTTCTACTAGAGTCAGTCAAAGCTGAAAAATTTTATGGAATTTCAGAATTCTCGAGTAACTGCAAATTTGCCTAAAATCAGCATCATTTAGAGTTTCAAATTTATTCTGTATTTCGAAAGCCAAAACTTGTTCTGTCATTTCAGAATCTCTAACAACTTTTGATTTTCTATCGTTCGTTCTAATCTCTCCTACACAATCAATGTGTTTTGATCGATTGTTTTGACAATTAATCTAAGAGAAATGCCATTGATCAATTCAATAAAAATAAAGCATTATAAAATTATCTAATGTTAATAGCAACAATAGTATGCTTTGGTCCGACCATAATTTTGAAATTCTTTTACGCTATAAGAAAAGTTAAAAGATGAAAATATTGTATTTTGTATTTATCCTCGCTATAAGTTATTATTTATAAAGATTAAGCAATTTGAAACACTCTGACGGTAATAGGTCATGAGAATAAGCATTCTAGTTACTATCATTCTCCATTTTTTGCCATATGTTCTCTCGCAAGATTTGCTTTTTGACAAATTTTGAAGTTTTATAGAAGATAATGATGTTGAAAATTATATATCGGATTAATTTCTTTTTTGCACCGTTCTTATCGAATTTAGAATAAATAGTCCAAATTTCATCAAAATCGAACAAATACAATGAATCAAATATATAAATGAAAACTTTTCTTTTTCTTTAGCAGAGTTTGTTGTTAATCTCATCTCCATCAAATTCTCTCATTGGGAGATTCAAACCGCTGTATTCATCATATCCGTTCCATCTTCCATATTTCTTCAATTCCTTCGCTACAAAGAAAATTAGCTTTAATTATGCAAAACAATATTATCAATTTTTTCCATCATACGAAATTTTTAATTTTAATTTGAATAAATCAGAATTTTATGAAGTTTTATTATTAATTTTTAAGAAACAATGTTGCAGTTTGCTTGTTGGTTTCACCAAAAACGAATAGTGGTGCCAAACTTCCGGATGTCAGAAAACAAATATTATATTTCGAGTTTCGGTGAAAAAACCGCATTGCACCGAAATTTTCCTCGATCAAAAAGTATTAATTTGTTTTTTCCAAAGATGTATAAGAAATATGCTTGAAATACATTTTCTTATTACCATATTTAAGAAACAAAACTATTGAATTTTGGAATACTCGAAAATAAATTTGATAAATCTCTTCATATGGTTTAATTTACTGACCGTAAAAAGTATCTAAATATAATTCTCATTCATCATTTTCTTTACTTATTTTTTCAGTTTTTTAACTTGTTTATAGCAAGTAAACATTCAAAAAGTAAACAATCGTCTTATTTATTACTTTTAACATCGCAAGACTTTGAAAAATCAAATTTATATGTTACGAATTTTTGTGTAGTATAAATTTAACTGCTTATTTATTTCATATGTTTCCGTTAATTCGATTATAATTTTATTTTTCATTTTTATTTTATTTTTATTTTTTTTATTTTTTCAAAATAATCACTTACTTCATATTTAATATTGTTAAAAATCATTTTCTTAAAGCGATATTTCCCTTTTCTCTTACTAATTTTAAGGAAAAATAAAAGAAAGGCAATACTTTAGCAAAAAATGTGACAAAATTTCGAATAATTTTAGAGCAATTAATCGTGAACTGGTTCTGTAAGACATGCTAGAAATTAAGATTAAATAGAATAATTTAGTTTGCTAAAATAACACAAGAATTTGAATTCTGAATATATAAATTCAACTTTAATTTCCTTTTTTATATTAATTGAATATAGTATTTGAATGTTGTATATGGTGCTGTTTGCAATGCAATATGACAAATGCGATTTCTATTATTTAAAAAAGTTTTTGCATGAAATCAGATTTTTTTTTTTGAACAAAACTTATTAGTTCAGTATCTAGTTTATGTTGCGTTGGAATTACAATCAAGTGAACAGACTGAATGATTTTTTGAAACTACTAGTTTTCACAAGTTTAACTAATTTTCTTGCTCACCAATATTGCATAAAAAGCAAGAAAATTTAAACCATATTTCATCTTAGATCGTACAGTTTACCGGAATGCATCAAAGTGGCTTTCTTCATCAATGAAGTATTGCTACTTATTAAGCAGTTGGCTATTTTTAAATAATTTTGTTACTATATTTTAATCAATCATTTGAAGCAGAATTCTACAACGCGATTGAATTTGTATGAAACATCTGAAAACTTGCAGTACTATCAGGAAGAGGAATGAAAGTTCACAAGTTTAACTAATTCTCTTGTCTACCAATATTGCATGAAGGAAAAATTGATTCATATTTTATTGCAAAAATCGATGGGAAATTTTACAATTTCCATCAGAAAAGAAAATTTTACAGTTCTTATCAGAGATATATATTTTATGAAAATATTCTCAACAGTAATTTTAAATTAACGAGACTATGAATTTGTTGAACATAACTTTTTCTGTTGTTGAGCTGATATATAATACTTGGATCTGTGATACAATTTCCGCTCAAATATTTCTTTATAAATTTTAAGAGTATCAGACATTTGTTACAAAACGAACGAATTTTTACTAATAAAAAGCAGCATGCAAAAAAGCAAAAATAAAATCGTTTGAAAATAATCAAATTGTGACGAGATGATTGGAAATCATGTTGATGTAGAAAAATGAATCGTAATGCCAAAAAGTAGGATTTCCATGAAACAATAGAAACATACTTTGTTATAAATTAAAATTAATAGTTTAATGAATAGGATAAACAAAGTCTATGAGAATATAATGTAATATTAAAAAATGCATATATGAGAAATGCATATTCATTGTACATTCAGGAATTAATATTAATTGAATTCACTGTTTCACATGAGACTCATCAGAAACTCAGAATTTGGGCTTTCGTATTTGAAACAAATAATGATTCGAAATCATAGTAGCACAATGCAAAATTTCGAAATTTGAATTAATATCTCACATTTGTGCAGGGATTCAAAATTTAAATTAATATTTCACATGTATGCAAAAATTCTAATTTTTAAATTGATATCTCTGAATTCAGATTAATATCTCAAATGTATGCAAAAATTTCAATTATTAAAATCCGCCATGTTCGTTGATGTATTATCAAATTTATTGTACCAAAAATTTAATTACCCAAGTTTGAAGTTTTTTTTAAAAGTGAGTGAAATAAGAAAATTGAAGAAATTTCTGAGAACTGAGAAGCAGAATTTTCACTTCTTCCAATCAGAAAGAGAACGTTGACATATAGTAAAAACGTTTAAAATGTTTTGATCAAGGTCTTGCGATATTAAGAATAATAAATTAGACGATTGTTTACTTTTTAATGTTTACTTACTATAAACAAACAAAAAGAAAACGAAGTAAGCAATAAAACGATGATTTAGATTTTTTTTTTTACGGTTGGTAAATTACAGTAGATGAAAAGAGTTAGTTATCGGATTTAGTTCCAAGTATTTCGAAATGCTCCTGCTATTCAGTCAAAGTACCTACGTTTCTCATTTCATGCAAATAACAAAACCCCTTTTTTACAACAAATGAATTCCCTTTTTGACTATGCAAAGTATTGTGTTGCGTTGCAAAATTGCAATTTAGGAGCTATAAATCAGTTTAAATCGCATATATATTAAATATAAACAAATGGCCTATGTGATACGTCTGACAAAGTTGCAACAAATGTTTTGTAGATTGCATCATGTAAAATGATAAATTTTTTCTTGTCATTAGTGCTTACATAACTTTGTTTGAATTTTATTTGTTAAGAAATAAAAATAGGAATCGTAATAATTAGGTGATCTTCGGATTATGTTTTGTATCATACTGTAAAAAAATTGATGAATTTTATTCAAGGCATTGCTATTTTTCTAAATTATATCTGTCTTTGATAAACATAGTTCCAAATGTGTTCGATATATTTTCCTATGACGAACTCATTTTCATGTCCAAATTTTGACAACAAGTTAGACTAGATTATTTTTGCTAAAATTTTTCATCTATTATCTTCTCATCTGAAAATTTTCAGAATATTTTTGCATTGCATTTTATTTTAAAATTGATAAAGCAAGGAAATAATAAAAAGATATTTGATATTTGTACATTGATCAGTTTCAGTACTTCATTCTGTATAGCTTTATCAAATCAGTTACTATAATGATTTTATTTATTATTATAACAAAGAAAGCTACATTTTTTTAAAGCTTTTCAGTGTTTGCAGATGATAACAATTATTTTCATTTATTTAAATAACAAATATTACGCATTAAAATGAAATGATTATCTTATTTCTTAAAATTATTTATAAAAGATAAATTTTGTTTTAGTGAACGATCAAAAAAATTGTCTTATTTATAAAAATTTCATAATCATAAATAATAAATATCAAAATACCATATCATTTTCATGCAAATGTTGTATGCAATAAAACTAGGGAAGTTTACCAAAACAAAATCATCCGTGTATTATTTTGATTTACATTACATGATTTCAAAAATTACTCTTTACAATTATAGTTGCAAAATCAAAATGAGAAGGAAAATCAGAAATGATAATAATTGCATGAATCAATATAAATCGAATCTTTTTTGAAAAAATCATTTTGAAGATTTAAAAATCAAAAAATCATTTTACCGTACTTCATGTTTCTATGTCTTGAAATACAGTAATTGAAATACAGTAGATACTTATTGCAACATTAATACCTCAAAATTTTTTTCCGCCACTTACAATATTATCATTATCAATCGGATTTTTCAAACTTTTTCTGTTGTAAATATTTCAATCGTAATAATCCTTCAAGAAAGCTATGATAGGAGCAAATTTTCAATATATGATAAAAAACTAATAGATGATATTATGCGAGTAATGTGATTCAAGTAAAATTTCTTTTGAAAGAACAATTTCTTAATTTCTTTTTGCTAATAGCTACATATAGTGAAAATTACTGTAATTCAAATTCTTATACTAACTAACGATGAAAATAAAAGATGGAAAAGGAAGAATTATGTGAGATAGCGAAATCATACGGGCTATTCCTCAATGACGAATGTATCAGTAGGATTATCATACGTTTTTCACAATCAAAAGAAAGCATTCATTAGATAATAGTATTATAAATTTCATTTTTAACTATGCAAATATGATAAAAATTGTAAGTTAATTTATTAATTTTTGTATACACTAAATTTTTTAATTATTTTGTAATAATGAAAATGAGCATGAAAAACTAAGTTGATAAAAGCTAGTTAAGAGAGTTAAAAAAAAAAATGATATTCGGATATTTCAGCACATACGATTTCCAATGATGGAAATGACGAAAGACATGAGAAGTAAATACTTGTTGCAAACATATGATCAGCCAGCTATTGATTTGTGGAAAAATTCTGACTTCTTCATCTAAACTCGGAATTCGGGCAACTCGACAACAAATATAAAATTTAGATTGATTTGATTGGCACCTGAAAATTTTCATAACCGAAGAAATATAAAGAAGTATACAGAAACAAAGATGAAAAGGCATCATAAAAAAAAACAAAGCTGAAAAGAGCTACTGATGATATTTTTTCTATTCTTTAAAAACATTTATTATTCTTCCATATTTTGTTGCTCTTATACTTATTAAGAATTACAAATGTATTAGAATTGAAAGCCAGAAGAAATTATACTAAGCCATGTCAACAATACTAAGCCAAAAAAAACTTAATAACAGATATAATGGAAAACAGTGAATTGTTACCTCAAATTTCAAAAATTAATTTTTTTTCAACTTGGCGCTAATATATATAGCAAATTTATATTAAAATGAATGACCTTTGATATATTGCAAGAAATGTGATTTTTCTTTTCCTTAAATTTATTGATAACTCTAGAAAAAAACCGCTTTTTTAAAACATCAATTTCCTAAATATGATAGATTTCAAATCACAGATCAAAAAGATCTATACGTGTTGCTCTTTTACTAAGAAAAATTCAGTAATTCGTTTTGTGATAGATGTCTCTAACTATGAATACACTGTCTTTTTTCGGTACGTTGCATTTTACATTTCTACTGGTTGTGAATCGCTTTGTAGCCATAAATTTAGCGAAATCTAACGCTTTTTCGAAAAATGAATAAAATTATATTTTCTTATTACTTTCGTGTGGTTGTCAGTTCTTGATATTACTTATCAATATTTCATGAAATTCTCAAAATAATCATGAAATCTGAAAGAGTGTATCAGCACATTCTAATCATAACAGTATGCATTACGCCTGTATTTAGGATCAATGGCTAGCAAATATATAAACCCACAAGTTGATTAAAATGGTCAGAAGTTAATTACTTCTGGAAATGGAATGAGACAATATGATATGAATTTTTCTCATTCATTTCTTATTAAGTTTTTCTTGATTAAATGATGTAATTAAATTAAATTTACTTTTAAACTTCTATACCAACATCGGTTCTTCATGCTTCTCTCGTCTCGTTTTGCTAGAATGCAACATCAGTGCAATGACAAACGAAACGCATACACTATAATAGTAATTCGGATAGAAAAATCATGATAATACGCCTCTTTTTCATATTGCTTCGCGGTACACAAAAATATCTACGAACTTAAACATTTAATGTCCTATCCAGCCTTTTAAAGTTTCAGACGTCTACTTGTAAGTAATTGTAAGAATGAAATAAGAAAAGCGAAATAACAAGGAAGTAAATCATAGCAGAACTTTTTCAAATCAATATTACATACATGAAAGGCTAAAATCGATATTGAGATTTAAAAAACATATGGTAGTACCGATCACACAAAAGTATTCGCATGCAATGATGATTTCAAATAATTATTTCAAATACAAAAACCTAAATTCAATGTTTTTGACAGGAACACTTTGAAACGAAGATAATTCAACTTGACTATATATTAGAAATATGAATTTTTGTGCATACTTTTATATCTCGTTATATCTGTTGTAGAATTTTTTTATCATATTGCTAAGCAAATCAATAGTATGCCTTTGCTATTGGATGGGATTCTGTCTTTTCAGGATCGTTTCAGTTTTCTGTTATATGTAAAAAAAAATACGCATCATGATTACCTTTTCTATATTTATATCTTTCATTCGCAACCATTTTACTCCTAGGTAATTTGAATATTCTTTACGAACTTCGTGTTTCTGCTTGCTGTGCATGTTTTATTTTACTGATAAAAGAAATTCATCGACTCGAATTCGTTCACAAAATATGCTTCTGAATTATTTTTAAAATTCCTTTTTTTTTTTATATTAGAATACGAGAAAAATTATTTCAGCAGAAATTATGTTGTATGTTTAATAATCATGAATCAACGGAAAAGTAATGCTAAACGACTTCAATATTCTATAAATTTACATATGCTGTTGAATCTTTTTCGTAAAACTAGATACGGAAAAAAAAATACGCATTGATTTCTTGTATGTTCAACCTCCTTATGTGTTAATAAAAAAAAAAAATGAGCAAAAATTCCGAGTAAATCAGTCTTGTAGATATTTTAGCAACGTTTTCGAACCACTGATGAAAAATATTAAAAACAAATAGAAAGTTCAATTACAACTTAAAGTATTCTATTCAAATTTTATAAATTATTTTTAGCTATTAATCGAGCAACAATCAATGAAACATGAAAAGTAAAATAGAGCTAATGTATCGGGACAGAACTTCACAACAATGAAAGCAGCGGTCTATACACGGACTCATGCGAGGATCTCCAATAAAATGCAGTTAATAACACTCGTACAGTTTAAGATCTTTTTTCACGCACTAAAATCTTTCTGAGACTTCTCTCTCTCACGCTGTAGAATCACATCAAGCTACTTTACCAACATGCTCTCAATTTTATAGGATACAAAGTAGAGTTAATGGAACTGAATTCAAACAGATTTCTTCAAACATGTAAACAACGAATAACAATATAGGATTCATATGGATGGTAAGAATTCGATGCTAATCAGCAATAACTTTTTTCATCAATCAACTATGAATGATGGAAGATAGTATTTTCTATTGAGCATTATCCCACACAAATTGGGAAGTGCACTACAAACTCCAAAATTATTATGTGAAATGTGAGCGATGTTATAACAAAACGTTTGTATCGATTAGTTGGAATTTTAATGCAAAAATGTATAAAACTTATGCTCTTATCGACAAACTTCAAACTTCATTCATTTTTAAAGAAAATTAAATTGTGGCTTTATCGATCCTTACTAGATAAATGGTAATTTCGCCATCCATAAAGTAATAATTAGAAATTCTACTCATAGTAAATTTTCTTAGAAAAAAATTATTGATGATAAAAACTAATCAAGAAGAAATTATATGCTATCAATGTGTCCCAAATTCTAATATGCCTTTGACAATCTTCGTGAATAATTGAAGCAACAACTGAACCAATTGTCAATGTCAAGCTGTCAAAATCGTAATAATATATTATCGCCAATCGAATGGTCGTCTTAAAATAATGCTACATTAGCCGCCAAATTAATATTAGTTTTTACTATGAAACATAAAAGTCAAAAGAATTACTCACAGCTATATTTACAAGAAAAAAAGTGTGTTATCTTGGCGTGTCAATCTTTCACGTAATTTTCGTTTTTCTATTTGTATACAATACTCACTCACTTATCTAGAATACACAAAGAATTAATTTAGAGCTACGATTATTATACGTTCTACATTGATTAGCTTCTTCGTCTTCCTATGTTGTACATCCATTTTCTTCTATTCGATTATCTATTTTGTTATCAATAAACTTACCAAATAATTAGTAACGCAGTATTCAATTTTACTTAAAGCACATAAGTATTTCTTTGTTCGCTATAACTAATTCACTAAATAATATTATTCACGATAATATCCACACAGCAGTGATCTCGAATTCCTTTAAATTCTGCATGTTCCTGCACTTAGGTTGTTTTCTATGAACAGTGCTGAAGGAAACAGTATTAATCATTGAAATTTTAGACAGAAAATTTAATGATAGATAAATTCGATGGGCAAAAGTTTTACTTATGATTTCTTCAATGTCTCGATAAATTAGGATCAATCAGTATTTTATTTGCTTATAATAGTTATTGTTTTGCACATGTTTATTTCATAATCCAAATTTTAACATTTTATAATTTTTATTTCATCTGTCTCAACTATAATTAAATTTATTCCTTCTCTTTCGTGGATATAAATTTGCAATGAGATTTTCCAAATAAAAGTTCATTGATTGTTTTTTTTTTTTTAAAGAAATTTTTAATTTTTCAGTTTTGCATAGCAAATCAAATTTTTATAATTTAGAGTACAATAAATCAAAGTAACGAATGTTTTTTACTGCATAATAACAAAATGATGGAAATCAAGAAGCTTTGATTTGTTGTTGAAATTTTAATCTCAAAGAAGCTAAATTACAATTAGCATATAAGAAGGAGAAATTAACGTTTCAATGCAAAACATGTTTTATTCTATGAATCAAATTTCAGTAAAAACTAATTATTATATAACGTACTATTTAATTGTTCGAGATACAATTTTCGGCGTTAATATATCAAACTCATATTAGATAATTATAATTACAAGAATGAAATAATATTTTCATAATTAAAGTTTCATAGACCTTAATTTATCTACCATATATGATGACGTTATGCATTTATAGTTATTTACATATGTTGTGGAACGAAATGACGAAGCGGAAGATATAATAGCAAAAATATCAAAAATGTTGTATTATGTAAGAATGGGTTGGTTTTAAGATTTTTTTTCGAATTTATTTTTGGACAAAATTATTTCCAATTGATTTATGTGTTTAAATAAACCGTTATCTTTTTTGATATTAGTTATCATTTTCCAACTTATTCTTACATTATAATCAAATAATATTTGTTAAAATTTATCGATTTTTCCAGATATTTATTCGCTTAATTCTTTTTCATTTTACAATGATATTCTATTTGAATGTTATTAAGTCAGAATTCAGAATATCAGTGTTAACTCTTCGCACCGAATCAGATATTTTTAGTCACAAATGAAACGTCTTTTAGCCTCTTCCAAAGAATTGATAAATTATATTCATGATAATAATCATAACTATCATCAATAATTCACTATCGCTCTGCCCTTGAACTGGTTATAATAAAAAATTTAAACAATTTTTTAAAATAAAAAAATATTGGTTTCAATTATTAATTTGCTCATAAAACGCAATGCTTGAAAAAAAAATTTTAGTCATATTATTGTCAAAAATATATTACATTAGTAATCATAAAAGTAACGGTAAATCATAAAAATAAATAATTAAATTCTAAAACAATTTTTTTAGATACTTCTAGATTGTTATTAAGTACAAAATTAAAGTAGGCTATTTGGATTTTTTTGTTTTTTTTGTCTTAAAATAGTAGTGAAAATTAATTTTCAGGAAATCATTCAGACAATAGATCATGCTTTCATGCTTTTTCCTCTCGCAAATATATTTTCCTTACAGAAGAGATTTTTTATTAATTGAAGTAAGTGCAAGAAATTGATTTAAAATATCTGAAGGAAAAATTTGCTTTATTGTTAGTTGTGAGGAATCGGGTGGAAAAAATTTATTCAATCGCTAGATTAATAAAACAACACAATACAGGGTATTTTATCAAATAGAGAATAAAATTAAACTGATTAATCGATAATTACGTCAAGTAAAACGAATCTGTTTTGCGTTGACGGAAACCAATGTAACATGAATCGAAGGAACGTGGCTAGCGTTGAGTCCAAGAATATTCTTTGAAAAAACCATGAGCCCATTCGAACGGTTTTTAAGAGTATGTACTGAAATAGATGGATTGGGCTTATAATATTATATAGATTATGTGAAAAGTAACATAGAATTAATTGTTCATCCATGCAGAAATCGTATTGAGAATTACTCTTTCAGAAGAAACAATTTTACAGCTTCATGATGTTTGAAAGTTATGCTATGAGACTTGTGAGTAAGATGATTTTTACAAATTACGTGTCAGATGTGAGAAGTAAGAAATATATCCTTTGTGCAATCTGAATATTAAAAACTAATCCATCACCGTAAAAGGTGATATGGTCTTTATTCAAGAAGAATTCTTTATAATGAATTTTTAACTGTTTACTATAGCATTGTTTCATTCGATCCTTTCCAACAAAATCACTAAAAAATTATAGTCGTCCAATTCTTGCAAAATGCAACAATACGTTATCCATCTATTTTTGTTATTTGCTAAAAGACTCTTTTTCAACAACAAGAATCTTTTCAATTTTGTATAATTTCAGTTTAGAAGGAAATGAAGTATATTTTTAATTATCTTATATAATTTGATATTAACAAATAAGTTTTGTTTTTTCCGAATCATTGGTAAATTGTAGAATTATCACGAATGCAACCTTTTATGTTAATATCTCTAAAGTTGAAAATTTTAAATGAAATAAAAGCAATACAGGTGAAAGTTTTTGTCTTATAAAGATTGTTTTATTTTCAATAAATTTTACAGCAAAAAAAAAAACTTCTGCTACTTTATTTTCCCTTCTTTTTGTAACAGTTAATAATTGATGATGTATGCATTTAAAAGAAAAAATCAGGTTGAAACGGCATATTCAGTAATCTTATTAGTATTAAGTTTTCATAGTCAACTTTACTTGTTAAATTCAATCATTTTTGTTTATTTGAAATTGAAAAAATTTAGCAATATAGTTCTGAATTTTTTTTTTTTGAATAGGTTTAATAATATTAATAGGAAAATATTTTGAAGAGCATTAATCATTAAATCATTTTTTTCCTATTTTATCATACTTCGATTAATCAATGAAATATTTTATTTCGTGTAAGTATTTTATATTTTCTTCATTAAGCATTGAATTCTTAACTACTGATTTAAAAACTTAAAAAGTATTTCAAAATTATTTTAACTTTTTTAGGAATATAATTTGTTAATATTTAACAAAAATTTATCGTTGCTGATATCAATTTTTAAATCAAACTATTTTTAAAGTAGCATTCACAAAATTTTCATTTTGAATGTTTCTAATAAATTTTATTGCTTTGCAATAACTAAGAACGTTTTAGTCATATTTTCTTAAAAATATTCATAATGAGTATTATTTATGGTCAGATTTCAAAAGTTAAAAGATAAAGTTTGATATTTATCGAAAAATATGTAAAGATAATCAAATATAGGCACTTTTATTTAATTCTACTTCTAAAACTACGATTGACAAATATGAGAGAATAATCAAATATAGGCACTTTTATTTAATTCTACTTCTAAAACTACGATTGACAAATATGAGAGAATAATCAAATATAGGCACTTTTATTTAATTCTACTTCTAAAACTACGATTGACAAATATGAGAGAATAATTTGAAACTAATTCAAATCACGCAAGGTAATTTTATGCATAATCTTATAAATATGTGATTGGTATAATTGTTTCGACGTATGCACTTAATTTAGTCGTAACGCATTTTTTCAGGATTGATAAAATGAACACATCAGCATACGATGAGATTGATGTTGTAACTAAAATTTCTCCTTATGTTCGTACTTATATTTATGCGATAACTGGTTTATTGTTATCAGCGGCAAATATACCACTATTTATAACAATAATTACGGACAAAAATTTCCGATAAGTTTTTAAATAATATTTCGTTTGAAATTAAAATTAAAAGAAAGCCTGGATTTTATTTGAAACCTATCAGTTTTGCGAATTAGTATATTATATTTGACATGCACATATATGAAATGATCACAATTTTCAACATATAATGAAATATATTCCCATAAATTTGGTCGTAAAATTTCTTATGACATTAATGCATTAAATAAATGACGTCAACCTGATATAATTTCGATTGAGAAATGAAAACATAAAAAAGGAAAGATAAGAAGGAAAAATCGGTAATTCGTATTTTTCAGCCTTGAATCCTCTGAATTAAAAATGTAATTCTATAGAAAATATGAATTGATGTAATTTTCTAAAAATTATATCAATTCTGCTACATATATTAATTTTCAGCACTTATTATTTTATCCTTTCATTCGTATTTCTCCACGGCGGTATCACTGGTCTGTTAATAATGAGCTATTCGATTTTTATTTTTACTAAATCAAGTTTGCAATTTGAAATGATTTCAAATAAGAAGTGCATATTTCAGGTACATCACATTGTTAATGCATTCTTTCTATGTAATAGTATCAATTCAAAGAATTGTAAGCATTTCAATAAAGCCAAAGTTCCATGGATATTTCTTCATTCAATAATTTGCAAAATAAAACTTCAAAGAACATACATTTATCAGATAAACGTACAATCCATGATTTTTGATATTAATTGAGCAGCAGAATGAATAATAATTGCTGATTCCATTAATCCCTGATATTTATTGAAAATATTAAAAATTAATGAATTCAGCAGTTAGTTGATGCCTTTATTGCAAATTACTAATATCGAAATTATACAAGGAAAAATTACAAGAGAAAACTGAAAAAAATTGTTTTACATGAAATATTTTATCTAATTGATTACAATAGGCAAAAACCGAAGTTCTAAATTTTTTGAGTCGTGAAATTTAAAAAAAAAGCAGATATTAAATTCAAAAATTTGCGTTATTCTATATTATTTATTTGTTCATTTAAATATAATCTTAGAAAGAAAGGAAATTTATTTGAAATTTATATCTTTTCTGTTTTGTATTTGCTGTATAAAATTGGACTAATCATAGAAAATTCAAGCTATTATAATAAGAGTTAATCATAAAAATTCATTAGTCATAAAATCAATCATAAAAATATATGAAATCATCGAATTTCAGACTGTTTTATATGCATATTTACATACAATGGTAGTAACAAATAATTCTGGTATTTTTATTTGAAAAATTTAATTTATTTCAAAAATATAATTACAGCTTTTTAATCTCAATTACTTATTCGAATTTACAAAGAGGATTGCAATATTATAAATTAAAAATTATCGTTTGCAAATTATCACCCATTTTCTTTCACAAAAACTATATATTTCGTTACATTTCGATTAAAAACTACAAAAAGCGAATTAAAGCTTCTTTTAGCTGTTAATTTTTATCATCTGCTAACTGATAAAATTTCATTTTCACTAGATTGATTATGTTACTGATAGATTTTCAATGACGCCATTAATCAAGAATTTATTTGAATTTAAATGAGAACGAAAACGAACTGAATAACATTATCACAAAGAATTTCAAAAATTTAGCTTAATGAACAAATCATGATTAAATAAAAAATTTTATAAAATTTTCAGTGAATTCAATAAATATTTCTGACTAACCAACATGTAAAAGTTCTGTTTCTCTTAGTTTTATGGCAAGTAAAAGAAAAAAATCAAAATTTTTGAAATTTTATATATATCCTTAACAGTAATGTTTTTCAACATATCTTTAGCAGCAATATTTTTCGATCAATTTCCTTGCAACTCATTTACAGATCAGTACAGGCCTTTTACAAATGAAATTATTAAATGCATTTGGTTTATTGGCAAATAGCATTGATCGATTACTTGTCGTTTCTTTTCCGATTTACTATTTTCGCTCTATCCGTAAATTAAACACGATAATATTGATTGGCTTATATATTATACCATTTACTATCACACTTTCGAGCCTTACTTCTACTTTATTAGGACCAGTTAGAATGATAAGAAGCAATTGTCCGTAAGTTTTTTCATCATATATTTTAATTGTTCTGCATATGTAAGATAATTAATATAAGATCAATTAAACAAATTTAATTAATCTCTTACGCAAACAATATATCAGTTTTCGTTTACATCAAATATTAACTTGATTTTCATACAAATTTAATCATGAAAATTTTTGTCACTTATGATTACCACAGCTGTACAAAACATAGCTATCAGAATAATATTATTGAAATATAATTATTTATATCAAAACAAATGACTGTTAAATCTATACTATCGACATCAGAATTTAGTGATTATTGCACCAACATTATTATCAGTACTGTAACAAAAACAAAATACTGATCAGTAATCATTCTTTTTGTTCCGAATTATAATCAGCAATATGTGATCAAATTAAAATTTCATTTTCAGTCATCAAAGTACACTTCAGCCAACAGCAATGATTTTTACACAAGGTTCGATCTCATTCGCTGCCTCATTGAGTATTTTAGTGATGTTATGTGTAGTATGCTGTATTAAACGGTGAGCTCAATAAATTTTTCAAAATTCTATGAACTAATATTTTTATGCTATAAAATGAAAGTAGCACCTTTTTTGACATCTTTAATCAGAGATATATCGTAATCGAACATCAGAAAATAATACTTATCAAAAAATAATAAAATGATGAAATATAGCCTTATTTGTTATTATATTATTAGATGATGAGATCATGTTATATCCTTTTCTTAGTTTTAAATTCT
The DNA here is from genome assembly GCA_024305405.1 of Dirofilaria immitis. Lineage (NCBI taxonomy): Eukaryota > Metazoa > Nematoda > Chromadorea > Rhabditida > Onchocercidae > Dirofilaria > Dirofilaria immitis. The sequence goes on from JAKNDB010000098.1 coordinate 3,274,127, forward strand.
CAAAAATCCGATCCAAATTATTTAACCTTTAACAATTGTGTAAAAAATAATAGAAACATCAAATTGAACGGTAAAATGGCAAAAAAGTGAAAGTCATAATATCTTCTCGTATCTCACGACGAGAAAACATTTCTCATACAATTTCCGATTGGGTCGTTTTATTTTTTTATTTTTTCTTTTTTTTTTTTTAGAAGAAGAAGATAAACATATAATCTTTATTCCAAAGAAAGAACTAATATTCTTCATCTTACTGTTTAATTTCTATAATTCAATGTACTGTTTACATATTTCAATGTACTGTTTACATATTTCAATAAATTTTTATCACTCAATTTTAATCGAAGATCTTAAAAATGAAAATAGGAAAAAGAAAAATAACAAGATGATATTGCTTATTGTTTAATTAGAGTTGGAGCAATGTCTTTATTTTTAATGCTTATTTTTTATTAATTTACCAAATAATGGTAAATATTTTTCATCATCAATAATTTATTTTCTTAAAGTTTTACAAATAAAGTTGATAGTTTCAGTCGCTATGATGAAATATTGAAAAATACAAGAAATGCAAAGCGAGATTTGCAGAATTTTCTAAAGAAGCAAAAGCAATTTACACTAACAACCCTTATTTCCTGCACGATTACATTATGTAAGTTTCTTCTGCTATAAAATTTCATTTTTTTAAAATGCCATTTGTTTCTGTTTGAAAAAATTATTTTTAATAGATTGTTTTATTCATTCGTTAAGTAAATTATTATGCGATTGTAATATGACAAAGTTTAACAGCATTTTAGCAAGTTATGAATAAGTCTGCATGCTAAAACAAAAACCACGAAATGAGATCATAATCAATTTTAATTCTGTGAAAAATTAAAATTATTACGTTTAATAGTTAAATATTCTTAAGTTTTTTTTTTTAGTTTCTTTCTAATACAATGATAAAAGGAAAAAATGAATTAGAATTGTGAATATAAGAATGAGTACCTTATGCCACTATCCAATTAAGATATAATAGATTTAAAACAATGAAACAATAGATTTTTCATCTTTTTGATAGTATCATTATTAGATGCGTCAATTTAAAACATCCTTCAGTATTAATTTAAAGCTGAAACGTCCTTCAGTATTAATTTATAGCTGAAATAAATTAAAATATGGCTTTAAAAAAATAGCAACATTATAGTTTTACATGCGATACCATCCTTGGCTCTAATATTTTGTGTCAATACGCAACATCAAACCTGCGCTTCCATCGGTATGTTTAGTAATTTGTTGGGCTATCTAGATACCTTAAATATATCGCTGCTGTTTTTCTATCGTCAAGATGATGTTCGTAAAAAATTATTCAATTTTCTGCGTTATCTTTTACTCTTTCGTTCATTTGGCCAAGTGAATTCTATAACACTTACAAATATAAAAACAAAAATATTTCACTAAATAACTGCTATCCAGTTTTTTAAACTTTTACGTAAATTTTAGATTCAATAGATAGAAATTGAACTTAGAAATTCTTAGTACAGTAATTTTTATTTCATCTTTAATTGCACCAGAAACTTATTCACATCAGAAATTCATTTATTCTTTATTGTATTCAGACAGCATAAAGCATAAAATATGTTAATTCACCCGATATTCTATCTGATTTCTTTTATCGCTCTTATTAATATCAAATAAATAGTATGCTAAATTAAGGCAGAAAGCATATTTTAAAAGTTTTCATACCTTTCGAGAAACTAAATGACATGTCATATGCTGGAGAATGAAGAATGAAATATTAGTGTTCAATACGACAAGCATATAATCATTTAAGACATTTAGAAAGTTTACAAATTGATTCATATCATGAGAATATTGTCAAGCAAAAATTTAGAACACTTTTGTATTTTTCTGCACAAAAATTATCATTATGAATAGTTTGAATAATAATAGATCTTAAAATCGTATAATGAAAGATAAAAAGAAAGAGATTTACTTCGAAGCTTTCTATATTATAGGGAACTAAATTGAAAGCAATATATTCGTTATCATTCCTAATATTTCTAATTTAAGTAATTGACTTATTCTATGCATTCAAAAGAATTCAATTATTAATATTACCGCCAATTAATCATACCAATATTATAGAACAATTACAATTTCTTTAAATATTTGACGTCAAAAACTTTTTATCATTCTACAAATAGCGTGCTCGAGAGCAACACACTTTTTTTTATCGTACTTTTTTTTTTTTGTTTTGTGGTACAGAGAATCTGACGAGAAATGTTTTATTGTTCAGCAAAGGATTTATATGTTCATCTGCGTTACAAAATAAATTCATCTCAACTGGATTAATCGGTTGATTGTACTTGTATAGTCCACACGGATAGAATTGTAGCATTTTGACCGTCGAATGAGCTGAGGTTGATTAGAGCGATCATTGATTAATACATTGCCGTTGAACGTAAGAAGTTCCTTTTACGTCGTGATCTTTGGTTTTTGTAGAAAACGGTGGTTTATGGTACATTAATATAGGGAGGATTTAGTTACAAAAAATAAGAGATGGACAATACTTCAAATATGAACAAAAGTTTTTATTGTTACAAGATTTCAATTAACAGTGATTTCATCATCTCAAACAATGCATCATAATGTTGGCTTTTATCACTGAAATTGCGGGGAAAACTAGAAAATTAGAAATTCAATTCTTTCCTTTGTGTTGTATTTCACACAAATGAGTATATGTCGTTAACATGCGTATTTTACTGTACGAGGTTAGGCTAAATGAGCCGTATTAGCCATACGTTAACAAAGGGCTCATTCCTTCCAGCCACAATTGTACCCGAATCCTCCATTCACGAAAGAAGAGGGTCCTGATCACTAAACCATTATATAGGATTCCATCGACGTGACAGTTTGGTTTATGCAGAAAGTCTTTTTTTTAATCTCTTATTTTTTCTTAAATTATGTCATAATTATTCAGCTTTCTCAGTCATATCTTTGAAATTGTATAATTGATTTTAATCACTGTGTTCGTTGATGTATTATCATGTTACCGTAATAAAGATTTATTTACCCAGGTTTGAGGTTCTTTCCAGATGCGAGAAGCAAGAAGTTGAGAAAATCAGTGGAGACTGAGGAGAAAAGAATTAGTCACGTCTTTTATCACAATCAGAAAGAAATAGTTGACAGCATCATTAGCAGATTGAAAGATGAAGGACAAAGAACCTTTGTATTAAGATTTGGATAAAGAGAAAGAGAATGTTTTGTTTCGTTGAGATTCATATGAAGTAATTAGAATAAATTAGATTCTAATAGAAGTAAACAAATCAATGCATATTATTTCTGTTCACATTATCATATATTTCGCTAATTTCGTTGATATATCATTAATTAACAATTTTATGATTTTTATTAAGCACACTGTTTTCTCTCGGTTTGCTTGTTATTATTATTCTTACTGCTATAATTAAATTACAGGTTTTGTCAGACTACATCATTCAAAGCAAAAATCATGTTTTGAATTCGGATAAAAAGTGAAGCGATATTTTCGATCAGTCTGAATCAATTAAGCATTTAATCTGAATTTATTAAATTATATTTTTGATGAGCAAAAAAAAAAATCATGCTGGGAATGAGTTTGACGGATTAATAGTAATGCTTGGTCAACTTGCAACATTTTATAAAATTTTCTGAATTCAATATTTTGACATAAAGAAAAAACATCTATTTACATACTATTAGAAGTTTGACATTTATTTGCATACTAGTTCATCAGAACAAGCACTTGTAATATGTAAAATGATCGATAGAATGTGAATCATCCATCTTCTGTACATCTTTAATTCTTCTAAATTCAAATAAGCCAAATGGCATACAAGTCACTCATATCGAAATAATGTTAACATATAATTAATTTTGTAATATTTTGTGTTAAGACAATTAGAAGTAGCAGATACTTTAATGGGAAAATTTACATGTATGGCCGAAATACTTTTTTATAAGAATATTATATCAATTCTTGGAAAAATGATCTTAAAAATAAAATAATTTCCCACTTAGCATTCATCTGAGTTGTGATTCGAATTTACAAAAAATGAGCGTGGAAAACCTATTATTCTGATTACTCCGTTAAATTCAATCAATTTTTTACTTGTTATCACATTAACAATATCATAATAAATCTTATGTCGTCAACATAATATAAATTTCTAATATATCCTAAATGTTGTTCAGGAATTGTCTATTACAAAAATTTTATTAATTATACTTTTGTCAAGAATCTCAAAGCTAGAAATCAGAAAAACGAAATCGGGAAACACAAAATAAATGAATCAAACTCTTTCGTGTAAATATTAGTATCAACTAATCAAGTGATAACTGCTAACTTTTTACAAAATATTTACTTTACATTAGAGATTATCCACGCTTATTTTCTAGAATCTATTTTTTCGATTCGCTTATATTTATGAAAACATGCAAAAATATTGCTTAGCTTTTCGATAAAACTTTATTTCACTAGGCTTCTAATATTAAAACTTGAATTATTCGAGTTTTCTTTGCTTTCGCAAGTTGATTCTTTGAACCGAAATTGATCTTTTCCATTTTTCTGAGATTTTCAAGCACTGAAAATCTCAGTAAGTCAAAGTTTCTTTCGTGCAGTATTTAAATTAATAACGACGAAAGTTTTTTCTATGAGATATTATTCTATATACTGTATTACTGAAGTCATGAAGAATATGTGACAAATTTTTAGATTTGTCGAATAGTGATAGAAAACAACAGTTGATAGAGACTCTAGGATGAAAGAACAAGTTTTGGCTCTCGCGATACAGAATAAATTTGAAGCTCTAAATGATGCCATATTTTTAGCAAATTAGCAGTCATTCACGAATTTCTGAAATTCCAGAAACTTTCAGCTATGACTTAGTCTAAAGAAATTCAGATTCAATTTTCTTTTATACAAAACAGCTTATTGTAATTTAATAATCATAATAATAGAGCATGAGATTAATCATTATCATCTAGAGAGCAGTGGTCTTGTTGAAAGCGTGCATATCGATATGTTGGATTCCATCATCTTTTAGTAAATCTACATGCCATCTTATGTTGCCTTTATCTCATGGATGATTTGGATCTATAGTTATAAGCAATACTTTACGTACTTGATACATTTACAAGCAAAATATTACCGCATATTTAATTTCAATTTGACTCCTGCTTTTCTTACTCTACATCTTTTACGACAGACGAGAACTGAAGATTAATTAGCATGTGTTGAATGGTGCAGCTTGTATTCTATATCGAACTAATTGCTAATTATACTCCTATCAAAAGTTCAAGCAAGATTTAACAAAACTTCCATATACAAAATAATAAAACATCGAAAATGCTGGTAAAGGAAGCTTTTAATTATCGAAAATTGAAACAGAAACTTCGGAAAGTTTTAAAATTTTCGTTCATGATACATTATATCTCTATGCTGCTAGAACGAACAATTATTTCTGCTAAAGATATTTTATCAAGAAAGAAATTAAATTATTTTTCTATTAAAAATAACAAATACTTATGCGGTACAATTCATTTATAAGCAATATATCTTTGTTTCAAATTACTCTGTTTATACAATGAAAAAGGTAAGTACTCCAAATGTCGTCGAGATTTGCCGTCGGAATGATCTTCTCGACGCGTTCTCGCGCTTCCTGGATCTAAATAATGATGTGATAATAATCATCTGCTTTATATGCTCACGATCAATTTTAAAGCAATCGTCAGCTGCAACATTCTAAATTCATAGTGGATATAAATTCCTTTCTTTTAACATTCTCTGCATTTTAAAAAAGCAAGAGAAATGGAGACGAAAAGCATTTTCCTTATCCAGTGAAATTTCAAATTATCTTTTAGAAGATTAAGACTTACCAGTCAAAGCAACCGTTCTCATTTGAGAATTCAGAATTTTCCTTCGGCAACATCCTTGGTATTCATTTGATATGTATCTTGCAAACGTAACAAACCAATTACTGCGCCTGACAGATCTTCCTATAGAATTCTCTATTTAAATTATACTAATAATTATTTTCCAGCGTAATTAGATCTATATCACCAAGCACATATCGAATAGTAGCTAAGACAATACGAAAAAGACCATTCCATAGAAGGCTAATTTAAATTAACGCTCACGACAGCTCAGTAAAATTTGTACAGCAAGAAATTAGCTTATCATTATTTAAATGCACTTCATCGAATGATATCTATGCTTCAAAAGAGAAGATATACTTTATTGATTTTGTAATAAAATTCAAAATATATTTTCCTCAGATGATCGTTCATACTATAAATACTAGCTCTTCTAAGAAAGAAGTTGTAAAACGCAGATAAAAAAATAAACCTTTGTAGAATAATTGATACGATTAATGGATCACTGATGAGTCATGTTGCGGATGATACCATTAGCGGAATTGGATTGCATAATTTTTACTACTTTCTTCAAATATCCCGTCGTTTCTTCAATTAATAGGGAGGCATTGATTGGATGTCTTATTGCCTCCTCACCATCTTTGATAACTTTATCATTACGCTCTTGTATCTCTTGAGCAAATCTAAAATATTATCAGGAATTTATAGTATTCTGCAGATAAAAATATAATACTAATAGTAAAAAATAAATGCAGCAATTTATGATAGGATGAATCTTAAGTTGAACTAACAATGACAGAAATGATAAAGAAGAAGTCATCGGATATCAAAAGGAATAATTCAAACTATAAATGTCAGAGCAAAAATAAATAATATTTGTACCGATAGTTTGAAATATTATGAAGATTTTCGGGTCATTGAGAATCTTCGCCTTTATGTACACTATTGCTAACTTGATCATTGTGTATATTTTTTACGTATCATATTAATGTATTCATATCAGTTAATATCTATATTATAATGTTTTGAGCACGATGAAGTGAATGCATCTTTTTTGTCTCTGAATTTCTTAAATTTGAAATAGATTATCAAGCCATAGATCAACGTACTTACATATAAATGTTCTTTTCATGCAGTTGAATTTGATTCGTTGGAAATAATTGATATTAAAATTTCATTTTTAAGAATTTTGTCATTTTTGAATTTCAGATATCAATTAGAATGTGTCGATTTAATTTATCATCAAATGGATTGCCATAATGATGATACGATCTGAAAAAGATCAGTTCTATGAATTTATGCAGATTTCTGCAATAAGATGTTGCATTAACTTTATTCGCTCAAATTCTATTCTTTTACTCGGTATAAAAAGGTTATTTTTACTTTTCTGATATAGATAAGATTTTCGAAAATTATTTATACTTTTTATTTGATTATCGTTTGTCGATTAATCTTCTGACAATAAAAATTGTGATAGTTTTTCATCATATGCATTCAAGCATGATGGCGAATTCTATTATAATTTTGTTTAATTTGTATTTCGAAAAAAGTTCTTAAAGATCCGATTAGAGTAAATTCACCGTCAAAAATGCCAACGATTGAATGATTTATTAAATATTACTTAGATAAGAAATGCTATTGCTGTTGACTATATCTAAATAAAATTTGATTTTCAGGCGTTTTGCATTTTTCTGAATCAATTACTCTGAAAGCGACGTCATCATTTAGTTATACTCATATATAAGATCTCAAAAGATGCATTCGCTTCATTATGTTCAAAACATTATAATATAATATTAGCTGATATGAATACATTGATTTATTGCTTACAAATGAATTGCACTGCGTAAATTATTTGTTGTTTTTAAAAGGAAAATAATTTAATTTCTTTCTTGATAAAATATTTTTAGCAGAAATAATTGTTCGTTCTAGCAGCATAGAGATATAATGTATCATGAACGAAAATTTTAAAACTTTCCGAAGTTTCTGTTTCAATTTTCGATAATTAAAAGCTTCCTTTACCAGCATTTTCGATGTTTTATTATTTTGTATATGGAAGTTTTGTTAAATCTTGCTTGAACTTTTGATAGGAGTATAATTAGCAATTAGTCCGATATGCAATACAAGTTACACCATTCAATACATGCTAATTAATCTTCAGTTCTCGCCTGTCGTAAAAAAATGTAGGATAAGAAAAGCAAGAATGAAATTGAAATTAAACATGTGGTGATGTTTTGGGTGTAAATATATCAAGTATTATTATAATCTCAAATGATTATTTATTTCAAATATCAGAACTCAAATTTTTATTTTTGATAGTTGCACTCAAAACCAAGAAATTTAAACAATATTTATTACTGAATATACATTTCAGTAATTGTGACATGAAATGATAATAAAGTCAAATATTAAATAATAACAAAACTTTATGAATTGAGAATCAAATATACAGAAGCAAACAATATAGAGAAAGAACAGTTAAATCGATGCTGAAATTAAATATAACATGTTATGATATTGCACAGGTAAACGTATACATGTGCTGCCATGATCTTAAATAAATAATTATTTCAAATGCAAAGTCCAAATTTTTGTTTCTGATGAGTCTCATTTGAAACACAGAAATTCAATTAATATTATTTCCTGAATATACATTCAAAATATACATTTTTCATGTATACTTCTTCAATATTACATTCTCATAGATATATTATTTATCCTATTCTTTAAAATATTAATTTATAACAAGTATGTTTCTGCTATTGGATGCAATTTTACACTTCTTTGTTTTGGTTTTCTAGCATCACGATCCACGTGTGACACATTCAAATAGTACATATTAGCCTAACGACAGAAAAGTTATGCTCAACAACTTAATGTTTCATAATAACAAAAAAATGGAATGAAGCAAAAATTGTTGATATCTCATCAATGTTTTCGAATTATAGATGGAAAATATGATGACCGTAAATAAATGTTATAGAAAAAAAAATAGAATATTATGGATTGCGCATGAAAATGTTCAAAATTATAAAATGAATGCAACATGAAAATCTAATTGAAACTGAAGATTTTATGTTCAATTATCATTAATATTTTTAGCAATCAATTAAGTGATAATAAAGATAACATAAAAGGTAAAATAATGTTCACAGTCCTGCATGCCAAATTATTTTCTCCATTAATGTAGATGTGCTGATAATGCCGTCAGTAGATACAATAACTTTGCAATGAAGTATTTTAGCCGAATCCTCATGTTTCTTTTTATTTCTCAGCAAATTAAAATTCCCACTGAATTCTGCGCTAGAAATATTGAACTTGCATGGCTTATGTCTATTCATTTCATGCTTATTCCGACACCCACGCCGAGTGAATCCCCTACTGCATATACGGCATTTGAACGGTTTCTCGCCTGCATGTATTCGATTATGCTCATTCAGATAGCTGCCGCGAATGAATCTTTTCCCGCATATTCCGCATTTGAATGGTTTCTCGCCTGAGTGTATTTTATTATGTCTATCCAGATCAGAGCGTTGACTGAAACTCTTATCGCATTCATGACATTTGAACGGTTTTATGCCTTCGTGTGTTGTTCGAATATGCCTATTCAGTCGATTGCTGTTAATGAATCTTTTATCGCATACATGGCATTCGAACGGTTTCTCTCCTGTATGTATTCGATTATGATCATTCAGGGCTATGCTGCGAGTGAATCTTTTACCGCATATACTGCATTTGAATGGTTTCTCGTCTGCATGTATTCGATTATGTTCATTCAGGTGACTAGGCCGATTGAATCCCTTACCGCATATACGGCATCCGAATGGTTTCTCGTCTTTATGTGTTTGATTATATTTGTTTAAATCCAATTGATCAATTATCCTTACCTGTACTGATGAATTGCTTTTAGTTGACATCTGAAACTAATTGAAATAATTTACTTTATAACTCAAGTGATTTGATGATTATTTTTTTAATTTTTGAGCAGTCTCAACAGTACAAAGAGATTCCAATGATAGTGTTTTATTGTGATTTATCCGAAATAAAATATGATATTGACAGATAAAAATTTGACTATGTTGTGATTCTGGAATCTAAACTATTTTCTATGCTGATTTAAAACAGAATATTAGGTTAAATGATGCAGAAAAACAAAAAAAAATATTAACGGATATTTGCGAAATGATTCAGAGATTGAAAAATCTTCTATATAAGTTCGTGTTATTCTACAGAGAGTTCAAACGCAAAATATAGACTACTTCGAAAGTGAAGCGAAAAACTGATAAGAGTAAAAACCAAAACGGAAAATTTATATTTTTTTAGTCAAAGCAATAATTCATTCACTTACTGTTACTTGTGTGACGAACAATGGTAATGTAGCTACTAGGATGTAATATGACAGCAGCATATTGATTCGCAAGCGATAAATTTATACGATAAATAGTAATGGCTGAAGTAAGGATACTACCGTATATTTCTGAAAGATATTTTAGATAAATATTTCACAAAATATATAAATTAAATGAGAGTGAATCGCAATAAATAATAAAAACTGTACTGATTTGGAATGTTATTTGGAGACTGATTTTAAACATTTCTATTAATAAGGGATTATTTATAATAAAATATACTACGGTGCTCTTAATCTTTTGCATAATCATGCAGGTTTTATTTCACTCTGAATATTTTATTTTACTATAAATAAAGCGATGAAAAGTGGTTCATAGAAAAAAGAGAGTTTAAAAAGCTTGATAATATTTAATACTATATATTTGTTTTATATGTAATGACAACGATTTCATCGAAAATCATAGATTTATGTAAATTTATGCAAATAAAAGTGATGATTATAATTTCAATGCAGCGGATTATTCAACTCTTTTTTTTGTGAAATGTTGATGATTTCTGTTAATGAATAATTCATTACCATTAGCTAATTGTTGAAATTAAAATTTGTGGAAATTGATTACTTCAGGTATAGAATCTGATTTTAATTATTGTTTGCACAAAACATAAATGTTCATTTTAGCTTTTTGTATTCAAAGCCTACTTTTGCGAAACATTAATTTTTTCCCAAATATTCGAAAATTTTATTCATAAAAGTAAATATACTTTTTTTCATTGGAATAAAAGATATTATTTTTACCTCTGCAAATAATTGAAAGATTAACAGTTGAAGGAATACTTTTGTTTTAAAACATGAATCAAAACAAGCTGTATTATTGATTGTTTGTTTATTCAGAATATTTAATAATATTAAAATATCTCAATCATGTTAATTATTCTGACAAATATAATTCTAAAATTTAGGAAACTTGGATGGTTAAAACATTTTTAATTTTTAAGCAAAGAAATTAAGAACGACAGTTTGATTGTAGTAAATGTAAAAAAATAAAGTAAGTGATCTTCATGTCCTAGATCTCCATTAGAATTAAAAATACGCATTATACGAATTGGTAAGTAACCACCACAAATAAAAATAACGGATTTTAATGGTACATATAAAATTGATTTTAGGTTTAAACATATTTATGACTTTAATGCCCTTATGCAGGTCTGTCATTTTTCCATAATTTATAATGTCACAACGTAACAAATTTTTTGAATAGCGATGTCACTGCTACATTGTTAATAATAATAGCATGTGCATTAATGATTTTCATAGATGCAAAAATATTTAATATTGCATGATATTCTCAAAGATTTTGTCTACCTTATTCATTAAATTATTAATTTATAGCAGCAGTATATTTTTGCTGTCTCATGGAAACTATATTTTCCTTTATTTTTGTTTCCTGGCATTACGATTCGTTCTTCTATATCTGCATCTTTGATTTCCCCTATCATTTCATCACAATTTTTGATTATTTCCAAACGATTTCATTTCTGTTTTCTATACGTGTTTCTCTTTTACTAAGGATAATTCAATTACTGAATTCAGTAATTTGTTTTGTGATAGATGTCTCTAACTATGAATAACTGTCTTTTTTCGCTACGTTGCATTTTACATTTCTACTGGTTGTGAATCGCTTTGTAACCATAAGTTTAGCAAAATCCAACAATTTTTCCAAAAATGATTTGATTGCTTTGATTCATTTGATTAATTTGTACATATACCATATGTGTATAGCGAATAAATTGCAAAGATTTCCGTAATAAAAGAAAATATGAATGTCACTGAAATCGTGAATAGAACTAGAAAATCAATGACAATGATTCGTTATTTTTTTGGATTTCGCATGAATGGGTACATATTGTGCATGTATATTTATTATATAATCAAAGATGTAAGCTGAAATTCTCCCTTTTGTCTTTCAGTTTTATTTTCCACAAGCCAACAAAAGTCCTAATTCTTATATTCATAACAATATCAGAATCCACCACTTACGAAAGAAAATCGGTTCGATCCATAAGAAATCGGGATCCCTTTTCTTTTTCTTGAGTTATGTTATCGTCATTGAACATGTCTCACTAATATCGTTGAAATTGTATGATTGATTATAATCGCTGCTATATTGTCGGATTAATGCTTGTCGTATTAAACTTGTCGTATTAATGCTTAATTACCCAAGTTTGAGATTGGAGTCTTTAGATTTTGTCTTTGGCGATGTTTGGAGTTTAAATAGAAATAAAGAATTTGCAACTCTGTATACCTTTTGCAGTGCAAAAGCGGATGAATTCTTCACTGCAGTGTGACAGATTCCTTTGATAAAATTGCTTCGTTCTTATGTAAACTTGGAAATTCTCGGTAGTTATGCTTTTGCTAGTTGAAAATGTACTGCTCTTGTAAAACATGCAAAAGAGATTATCTTTGTTCTATTATGGAAAGATTCTTTTGAAATTTTGACGACTGAGAAGACAAATTTTATCCCAACTTGTCATCTGCAATAAAAATTTTTCCTGACCTGTTTCTTAACCTTCCAAGTTTCAGTTTTATGAATTTGATATTTGAAAACTTAGAAACAGTAAAAAATTTAAGTAGGCTAGTTCAAATCTACTTCCGTCATTATCTTTTAATCAATTTTTGAATGAATAATTTATCATAATGATGAGAAAAAATAGTGGTGAGTAATTATTCGTACTCCTTACCGTAAATATAATATTTCATACTGGGAAATTTTAATATTTTTACTCAATCTTTGTGAACTAATTGTTTCTCAAAGTAAAAATTGCAACAAATAATAGCAAACAAAATCTCATGAGAAAATTGCTTAATCAAGTTTTTGCTAAAGTCGAATCAATGATTGAATGATTAAATCAATTGCAATCTTATATAATATTTCAATTTGCATTGTATATGAAGCATGAAAAATGAATAAAACATAATAATAGAAATAAATCATCATAGATTTGAAATGATAATAAAAAATCATGCAAAAAGATTAAGGGTCACATATATAAGAGAAGCGTTTAAAATTTTGAATTTATAACTTGATTTCTTTTATTGATGCATACATAACTACGGAATACGTAGCGTTTGAAGCACTCATATGGTGATATTATCGCAAATCTTGATGATTCTATTACAATTTTTGCTGTCCATTCTTTAATTAGTGAATTGAATTGTTTTCTTCTTCATTCAAAACTCCCCAGCATTTATTTTGTTTTCATAAATGTTTTATAAATCGCTTAAGTCATATCATCGAAGGGAATAAAAACCTAACGGATCGTATTTGAAGCAATGAATTGTACAGTTGCTTCTTTTGGTTAATTCCTTTCCAACCCAAGTATCTTATCTATGTCATGAATCCATTTGAGTTCGAGAAAATCTTTTTTTCGTTTTACTTCGATCATTTTCAAGCATTCTGTTGTTGTATTCTTTATCACTACAAAGAAATTCTCTTATTTTCATTGAGGCCTTTCCAAAAATACTCATAGTTTCCTTGTACTTATATAAGACTTCTTCTGTTCCGTCAGCAGGTACAGTGAGAAGTCTTTTGAAGCGATAAAATCATATATTTTTATCGCCATATCATTCAGCCAAAGAAAACGACTACAGCTTCTTTCTCCATATTGTAGTCCCAACTAGAATGTAAGAATGCCATTTCGATATCAGCTATTATCACTACTTTCATCATGCGAAAACGTATTAGTACTTAATAGATCAGGTAGCAATTCTTGACCTCAGTAAAACACTTCGTTCATGCCTTTGAATCCTTGAGATATGCTGAGACATCAGAAACGATCCTCAATTTTGTTATTACCTCATTAGGAGTTAAAACTTCATGATATGGCAAGTACTGTTATAACATCTACTTCGTCCTTCGAATGTACTTCTTCAATTATGCCCGATCTTGATTAATCTTTAATTGTTTTATGGTATAAATGAAAGATTGATTTGTGTTGTAGACGTTGATTAAGTTCTTTAAACATCTAATGCATAATCCAATTGCTTCATAATTTGTGCTTGGAATCTTTTTAAGGCAGATCCATCACTCAGTTTGAGGAATGTTAGAATTTTGTACAATGTGAGGAATCCTTTATCAAGTAAATACGTTATATAAAACGAATAATTTATTGCTTTAAAATATTGTTTTATTTTCCTACGGTTTCCGATAGGTGTTTTTGACAAAATTCCGGAAGTATTAATTGTATATAAGTGTTATCAAAATGTTAAATGGAAGATGCTAACAAAATTAAAGAACTTAATCATTACATGATGGATGTTAAAGGAACAAAGGGGATCAATGGGAAAGAGAATTAAAAGCTTTAAAAGCAGTAAATTTCGATTTGAAGTCAGTGTCTCAGTTCAGTCACTTCGATAAACAGTAGCTCGATCGATAGCTAGCATCAGTCAATGTTATCATCGATAGCCAATATCGGGATTCATCGAGCGCCTTTAACAATATAGAAGCACAGGCGACAGTTTAAAGGAGCAAAAGATCAAGTGATAATAAGAAGTAAGCTGTAAAATGGAAGTAGCATTACCAAAAATTTACTGCTCAAATCCAAACGATTGTTGATATCTCTTGTTCTTTTGCAGTAGATTATCCATTTAATCTATATCGTTGTTTAACCCTTTGTTTAATTGATATCGTCCCTTTGTTTAATTGATATCGTTGCATAACTCGTACTATTGCCCAAACCCGTAAGCTTGTTCAATTTACATGTTGTGTAAGCGCAATATTCTATTGTAACATTTTACGACCGAAATAAAGACTACTGCTGATCAAGCCAAGTCATAATGACAAAACGATCAATCTCCTATCAACAGCAACAAAGAAAATGATTTTTTCATTCAATTCAGAGGAGAAAAAAGAAAGTAGAAAGCCATTACATTGTAATTCATAGAAGTTATGAATTTTAAATTTTACAAATATCAAAAAGTGATAAATACTATTTCCAAATAAGTGTTTCAACTTATTCTCTTGATTGTGATCAAATTTTCAAGGTGACCTTGAACAAATCATTAAACTTATGCAATTAATTGCTCATTGATAAGCTGAAATAGAATTCTATGAAGGAGTGATAGAAGGTTACCGATGATGTGAAATCGTATCAGTAAAACCGATTATTTAAAACGGCTTGAAATGCTTCAAACTTAATTCCACTTTTTTATACAACATCGCTTCGAGTAGTAATGCGTAATTGTACTTCTTTCCTTTGAACAAAAAAAAAAACTTTCCCTTTCGTCGTCCTTTTGTTTCATCATAGTAGTTTTTTGCATTTCAATTCATCGATACTATTTCATCTTCACTATCCTTTGGACTAAAATATTAAGCGGAATGAATTTTAGAAATGTATGTTCCTATAGTGACATTGAAGAAGCAATGAATTTTTATTTGCCTACTTGTTTAAAATTCATTTGACGTTTTACAAAAAGATTAGAATTGTTCTATGCACCTATGTAATAGAAATTACAAGAAAAACACACGAACAAATACAGAAAATTCAATTGAAATGAAATTTATTTATCGCCAGTTATCATTAGAAAAAAAAATAATATCGCCACGTCGACTCTATTAAACCCGCCACGAGTAGATCACAATGATAGTAATCACATATTGCGCAATTATCAGTGAATAACTTTTCGTCTATGGATATAGTAATATAATGGAAATTTGAATTTTCTAGTCGAAAATGTTCTGTACACCTATGTAATAGAAATTGTAAGGAAAACATAGAAGCAAATATAGAAAATTCAATTGAAACGAAATTTATTTATCGACACTTACCATTAATATTTTTTTTACAAATATTTTGAAGATGTGTAAAAGAACTTCCGAAAATATAGCTAGAAGATGCTGCTGCTATCATGAATCAGCAAAAAAAATTTCAAATACTTATTGTTTTCACAATGTATTTTTGAAGTTTATTAACGAAGGCAGAAAAGTTTTCGATTGTGCAATAATAATTCCAGTAGTAAAGTACGAAATGGGATAGGGAAATTTTTTCAACATATTTAGCTACACTCTTATTTGCAAAAAGATACTATTTCTTTCTGATTGTGACAAACTTGACATGGGTGATTTTTTCTCTTCAGTCCTTTTTTTCTCTTCAATTGATTTCTTCAATTTCTTGTTTCTCATACTTGAAATGAAGTTCAATTAAACCTTTATTGCGGTAACATGATAATACATCAACGAACGGAGCGATTACAATCAATCATACAATTTCAATGATATCAGCAAGACAAGATTAATGACAATGACATAACTCAAAGAAAAAAGAGATTAAAAAAATTTGCTATATAAACCAACCTCGATGGACACTCTTAACAACGGTTTGGTGATTCGGACTCTCATCGTTAGTGAATGGATTCCTTGCAATTTCATCGACATTAGTTAAAGCGGATTTTTGAAATTCTGTGGATTTAAAAAAAAAAAAAAAGAAAAAACAAAATTATAGCATTACAATGAAAACACATGAATTTTTCATGCCAATTATTTTTAGTGTTTCTAAAAACAAGAATCTGTAGAATCTGAATTATTAATTACGGTAAACCGCAAATTTTTTGCTCTTTTTAACATAGCTGAAAGGTCAGTGCTTTACATTTGTCGTGTTATTGCAACTTTAAAATATTGCAATTATTTTGTGAACTTTGCGTGACAGTGTACACTAGATGATTATTTATCACATATATCGATGAATTCGTTTAACTAAGGAAATTATATTTCGTACCAAAATTAATTATTATCTAAAAGATAAAAAGCAGCGGAAGCAGATAAGTGAAGGTGTATAGTTTTTTTTTTTGTTTTAAAATGCAAAAGCATATAAAAATAGAAGAATCCAAATTTTTTTGCATTTATTGAAGGCTTATTCTTAAAAACAATTCGTGATGTAAATAATGCAATAAGTATTTCTAACACTTTTTATTAGTTTTGAATTTCAAACAACAAACTTTGCGTGTTTTAATATTATATTTCGATAAAATATGTTGTGATATGAATGCATCTAAAGATGAATGAAATGCTAATAAATATTTAGTAACGATGCAGTAGCGTTCATAATTTTTTTTCTTTTTTATTAAACAAATAATACAGCAGTGATTATTATTTACGGGTTCTAGTTGAAAATATTCGTTATTTGTGATATGAAATATTTGTAAATAATATAAAAATTATTATTTTTCTAATTCACTATTTTTTATCATATAAATCTTCCGTTTAGTTTTATATTTTCCAGCTGTGAGTGGTCTTGCATTGATTGCAATTTTATCCTAAATAGTTTCAAACAAATGAATATGAGAATTAAACGATTCTTTTCTTCAATTTTTTTGTTGCTCAATTCTTTTTAAATTGATTGAGTAATTTTATGGTTTGTAAAAATGTAGCAATGAATTTTAAATAAGCTGAATTTTGCATGTAATAATATTTATCATATTTAAGATTATAGTATCAAAAATTTCTCCAATGTTAAATGAATTTGGTATGCAAATTAAAATTCTCATACATTCAAAAATTTCGAATAGAATGCTTGAGAAGAATTTCAGGCGATTCATCTGTAAAAGAAATTGTCACAAGGATTGGTTAATTTATTGATCCTATTCAGTGATTTTAAAAAATTTTCTTGCCTTTGAAAAGAACTATTACATTCAGTACTGAATTGAATAGCTTTGCCGATTTCATCAGTTATTTTGAACGCTTATTTTTCTACCTCACTTTTTCATATCAATGGATCTCGTTATTGATGAAATAACAACTGAACGTGTGAAGATCATTATTAATGAAGAAGGAGCAGTGCTATCAATTATCAGTTATATTTTACGCACATACGCTTATTTAGTTATTGGTACACTGCTCATATTGATCAACATTCCCATCTTTGTACTTGTCATAACATGCAAAAAACTCAGGTCAAAATGCTTTATCTCAAAAAAAAAAAAAAAATATTATGATTGTTTAAGGCATTAACATTTCAAACTAATAATTCAAATATGAACGATTACTTTAAAAAAAAAACTGAAAATAGGAGAAATTTAAATATTTCAGGGATCGCTATTTGGTTCTTGTAGTTGTATTTCTCAACAATGGATTCACAGGAATCAGTGCGATATTATCGGCAATGAGACGATTAATCAACTCGGCTAATGGAGAACGGTATATCGATCATCACGAATGTGTGCTAAATGTTATTCATTCTAATTTTCTGAAAAATATTCCAAAAGTCATTCTCATTGATATTTTATAAAATTAAATTAATATACTGCAAATACAATTATAAATTATGAGGGAAAATACAAATGTGATCAGAAATTCAATAAATCCATTACACAAAGGAAAAGAACCATCCAATTTCCAAAAGCATTCATTTCCTTAAAAGAATAAATGATACTGAATTATAGTCGTTTAATCGATAAGGAAGCAAAATTTCAGATTCCCACTCTACTTCTTACAGCTTATTTTTGAATGGATTCAGTTTGTTAATGAACAGCATCGAAAGGTTTTGTGTTGTTGCATTCCCAATATATTACTATACTCAGAGCATTCTGAATAAGTTATTCATTGATAATTGCACAGTATATAATTACAATCATTGCAATCACTTCTACCGTCGTTGCAAGTTTAATTGAACCATCTCGACAAGTATCTGATTTTTGCTTGTAAGTAACAATTTATAGATCTCTAATTAAACGAATATTTTATTCATAATTATATTTTCGATTATTCATTCTAGCAGAATAATCAATTACCCTTCAAAATTCGACAACTCTTTCCAACAAAAAAATCTTGCAGGCTACAAGTCACATACTTATCGGAGTTTTATTCTACTTTATTACTATTATCCACCGCTGCTTCATTGCTGAGCGTTATCCTTATGCTTATTGTTGTTATCATTCTGAGAAAGTATGGTTTAAAAAATTTATGATATTTTGATATAGCATATGATCATCTAAGTTTTCATTCATTAAATTTACGCAAGTAAATATTTTCAGAATTAAGTAATTTGTTTTAACTCTCCAAAAATTAAAACCGCTACCAACATTTCACAATAGCAAATAGCTGCATGATAGTGATACTGCCATAAAGTATAATCTGTCCAAAGTAATCCTATCATTTGTAAATACAAATTAGCAAAAAACAATAAGTGTTTGAACAAGTAATTAGACAATTACAGAAAAATTAAGAGAAATGAAATAATTGCAACCAGAAATTTAAATTATTATACATCTTCCAAGTGCTAACTGTTATTTTATTGATGCATACAGGAAATACTTCAACAATATCAAATTCAAATATGATTAGATTTATGTCATATTAATATCACTCTTAGGAAGTTCGGTGTGCAGTATCTCTCAACTCATTCGCATAATCTCGATTTGTCGTATTTTCTCAAGAATCAAAAGCGATACACCCATACAGCACTGATCTCTTGTTGCTTTACATTCTGTATGTTCCTGCACTTGGGTTCCTGTAAACAGAGTGCTGAAGGCCAAGTTAATTTAGTAATAAAGAAACATATCATTCATTGAGATTTTAGACAGAAAATTTCATGATAAAACAAATTCGATGAATAGGAATTTCTATTTATGATTTCTTCAGCGTCCCGATAAATTAGGATCAACGCATTATTTTATCTGATAGTAAGTTTTATAATAGTTACTGTTTTATACACGCTTATTTTATAACTTGAATTTTCATATTTTATAGTTCTCGCTGTGGTACCATCAACAATACAATATATTTATGTATTGGATCCTTCAGCGAAATCACGAACCGTTGTAATCGCTTGCGTATATCTACCTTTCTTAAATTCTCTCAATATGATAATATGGTTCGTTTGTCGTCAAGGTGATCTTCGGCGTGCTTTAGTTTATAATTTCAAACGGTTATTTTGTGGACAAAAAATCAAATTCAGCAAACCACTGTTATTGGCTTTGGAAGATGAAATCAAACTTTTTTTTTTTTTTTTTGGTTGAATTGATTTATTTTGCAGTTGCCAAACTTTATTTCTATACAGATTTCTTTAAAAAAAACATTTTTCAGTGTGAACTTTTTGTCATCCATAAACAACATTTATAACTGTGATAATAATTTGATTGTCTCTGTTTTATGTTAAAAAAAAAAAGAAAAAAATTAAACTTAATATGTTATATGATTGTGCATTATAATCTCAGGAATTAATATAACTTAAGCAAATAGAAAATATAAAAAGCGATAAATATTTTCATTTGCTAAAACAGAAAGACTAGCTTTTAAATTTTATTAATTAATTTTGACTATTCGATGCTGCTACCTGGATTATTATGGTTTTTGGAATACTGTGAATGCTAATGAAGCTTTTGAAAAGATATACCTATAGTCTGCTAAAAGATAATATCTTATAATAAAACATGAAACAAGAATATCTTATTTCAAATACCCTAATACATAGGACATATCAAATATTTTCGGTATCTTATGTCAAAAGTTGAAATATGAATCTATTTAGAACATTTGCTGATTCCGACTTCAAAAATTCAACGATCAAACTTTTTGTATTCAATTTCAAATAATAATTTTTGGATGGAAAAAGATTCGAATTTCATGAAGCAGCAAAATTGTTGCTACTACTGTAAAAATATTTGCTTTATTATATATAATCATTTATCGCGTCATATTTTGCTATATTTCTATTTAATGATTGCATAATCAGAAATTTTAGCAAGGCTGAAGTTGGCAATCATGTTGAAATGATCAAGCATATATGTTAAAAATGACTAGGCTACAGAATATTCATCGAAAAAATTTTAATATGCGAGGTATAGGAATCGATGAAATATCAAGAACTATTAAATAGTTAATTTAATTTTTCAGCCATCGATGCAAACCAGTTTTGGGATAAATTTGTTTGATGTAATTTATTGCTGCTTGATAACCTTTGATTTCTAAAAATAATTTAAGTATAATATATAAACAAACAGACAGATCATTCAATACAACCAATTATAGCTATGCTATTAATACAAAAAGTATGCCAAAATTTTTCCTTGCTAACTTAAGTTCGTTAATATTTTATTCACTCTCGATCATCACTGAAATAGTATTTGTTGCTATAAATAGAAATAAGATATCATCAAACTTCGTAAATAATAGAAAGTAATGTCATGCGCTAATTATTTTCTACGTGCTTAATTATTTGGCATCATCAATTCTTGAATTTATTAACTGCTTAATACTAAACATACGTTTTTTCTATGACATATTAGAGTTGGAAATCGAAATTAATTCACATGCACGAAATTACGTTGAATATATATCAATATCTTTAACATTCT
The DNA here is from genome assembly GCA_024305405.1 of Dirofilaria immitis. Lineage (NCBI taxonomy): Eukaryota > Metazoa > Nematoda > Chromadorea > Rhabditida > Onchocercidae > Dirofilaria > Dirofilaria immitis. Next base: position 3,295,713 of record JAKNDB010000098.1, read on the forward strand.
TGCAACAACTTCGATATTGAGGATGCATTTTTGTAAGAAGATCAAAAACTCTAGGAATTAGCTAAGTTGGAATGTTGAAGTTGAAAAATGAAGCAGATATTTTTGAATAGTTGCATTTCTATCTCAGCAACATTGAATTAACTCCATTGAATTTAAAATACTCAATGAGCTCTATAGTTTTTGATTAAAATCATCGATTTTTGATGCTGATAAAGAAGAATTCATTTTATTCCTATGATAACCGATTAGATCAACTGATAATTTCATTTTGAGCATATCTTAGTTGCAGAAATAATATGCCGATAATTCTGCTCATTCCAATGACATTCATAACTAAATTTAAATTCAGATTTCTGAGTGAAAAAGATATCGCAATATACCAAAACATGCTAAGGTACCACTTTATCAATTTTCAGTTATTGCAATCAACCGATATCAGCCCAGTACAAGTTCTTATCAATTAAGAAAAACTTACTGTTTAAAGAGAAAAAGAAAGCTTAGATAAAAAGTTTTATTATCCCATAATCATAAATTGAGGATCTTTTATTTATTCTCATCATTTTAGTTGATTATCATAATAATATTAAACTATAGCAGATTATCATCCGCTATAAATGTTTTCAACAAGGACAAGACTTTAAAGCACTGGATCAATAAACTGGAAATTATCTCTGAAAAATAACTGGATAATAGAAACGAGATTCAAGCCTGAAATACAGTTACTAGGCTTGTGCAGAAACAATGATTCCTTATCGCTATTCCTATCATAAATTTCGCAGTGCAAAGAACGTTTATTTTCGTCTTCCGACCATTCGTGCTGAAAATACATTGCATATGCAAAAAACATTCACGTAGAAGTATATCCGTCCAGAATCCACAAAACAACAAATTTTTAGAAACAGATTCCGCTTCAGCGTTTCAAGTACGAGAACATGTTACTGTTCTGATTATAGAAATAAACTATACTTAATTCTAAAGTATGATATTCTATCTAAATTCTGACATATATTAAAATAAGCAAAATTAGAAAGTTCAACTTATTTAAAGTTTAAGGTCATTAAGTATTAAAATATTTATGCTTGCTTTATCCGAATACTTTAAGGGCATATTTTTTATTTGATTATAATTTGCGCTTCTTTCGCGCTTTTGAATTTATGAAAAACATTCATTTTTCATCTTTCTATTAGCAAATATTTCCAATAGATTTTTGCAAAACAATCTTTGTCGATATTTGATAGGATAAATTATGTAAAATATTAAACATTTCAAAAGGACAACATGTGATTTTTATTTTGCAAATATTTTTGAAAATGTAACAATTCAGATAAGCTTTTTTTTAATTGATTGGTGATATGACTAGAAATTTTATTTGTAAAATTATCAATAGTTATCTCATATCTCGTGATCCGTAAAAATTCAATAATAAGGCGGAAAAATGAACGTATTTTTTTTTAAAGCTATCCTAAATTAAATAATTCATGGAAAATCTTCAATGACAATAGGTAGTGAAAATTTTGAAATTGAAGCAGAATGAATTCAATGAAAAAAAAATAGGACAAATTACTAAATCTCAATATTTCAATTATTTGATATGATTTATATTCCATATTGATTTTGTCTTTTTTAACCCTCATTTTCATGCTAATTAAACGAAATGATAATTCATAAAGTTTGATCATGCAATCAATAATAAAATTTTATGATTAAAAAAGTAAAACTTTTTTAACACTCATTCTCGCGCAACTTGATTATTAAATTATTAATCCAATAGTTATAACAAATTCTTCACAATAACATGAATTTCAATTATTGCTAGTTTTTGTTGAAAAATAAAACTTACGATACAGCTAGTTATAGGATGACTATACTAGCAGAGGAAATGTGTTAAAATTGAACAAATTATATCTTATAAAACATCAGAATCTCTCAAAGTATTATACTAATGCTAATCAAAAATTGCAGGATATTTTCTGATCATTGAAACTTACTTTTTCTAAGGTAAAAAAAAGGTATTAAAATTTCAGGGAATTATTTGATTGCATTATAGAAGATGTTAGATAGAAGGCGAATGATTGATTATTGACAGCAATTACTGCATGGATAACAATTTTCTTGCTAATAATCAGGCATTATTATTAAAAGCATAGAATCAATTTAAAACAAGTATAATTATACCTTGATCACTGATTTGGAAATGTAACATTTTTAAAAATTATATCCAGAACTTCATTAAAAATTTATTACATTCTTTTCCAACTTAAAATTCTATAGAAGGCGTTTAGAATAATATCTTATGTTATTAAACTACTAGATAGCCTAAACTTCTATATTATTAATAGAATTAAATTTAAAAAACGAAACACTATTTTAGAAGATGTTATCAAAAATAAAAAAATAAAAAGCCATGAATAAATTTGTTAATTTTTTTTTTTTTTTTTTGGCTATTTATAGTTGAGCATTCAAAGCACATATACATATTTATATGGTTGGAAATTTTCTTTATGCCTAGAAAATTTTAATTTTTATATATATAGCATTCATTCATATTTAATTATTAAAACATCTTGAAAGATTGAAAAGAGTTTTTTTCGATATGTTTACTTTATTTGTCAAAAATAAAATTTTCAACTTTTATTTTGCTATTTTTTTTTTTTTGTTTTGTTTTTTATAGTTTTCGAGTAACCCATATATAATAAGGCAGGCATATATATTAAAAATTGAATCATAACATCTCATCGAAGAACAAAAATTAAATGAATCAGATGGATTAAAAAAATTTAAGCAAAGCATCAAATTACAAAATTCAATTCAAACAAAAATGGAAAAAAAAAGAAAAAGAAATAATATAATGCGAAGCTATGAGAATAGGGGCAGCATAAATAAAACACTAAATAATCATTTTTTTTTTATCTTTTTAAAATAATCTCTTTCTAAAGTATGATTAGTATCAGTGGCATAGAACTAAGCATTTTTAGATATATTTGCTTATTCCTTCAAATGCCCATTTATTTATTTCTTCCAAAAATGCAAAATTATTGCGACCGATTATCTAAATGTATCACAATCTAATCATCAATTTTTTCGTTGCTATTTGAAAACTTAGACTGGAATTTCTAGTCTTGAAAAATTAACCATTATATTGTGTTGTTGCATGTCAGTGTATTAATACTGATATGTGTAATACATAATCAAATATCATTTATACTTATAAATTGTAAAGAATATGCATCAGTAATCATGATATCATTAATTTTTTTTAATCATAAATTTTTTTTTCTTTGCAATCGCATAATTAAATTAAAATCTTATTTTGTTTAGTTTAATTTGCATACACTTTCATATCCATGTGTATTACTTTAAAATTTTTTTCATCTTTTCCTTCTGAAAATATAAATTTCTGGAACAATTTATAAATATAATTGATATTTCTTATCATATCCTTTTTGCATTTTTTCGTGCAATTAAAATCATCTGTGTTAAAATTTTTCTTAGCCTTTTTATTGACTGTTTTCTATTTAACAAAATGCTTCGTCTTTTTATTCAATTTTTAAGCAATAAAAAGATTAAATGAGGAGAGAAATTCATGGTAAAAATTCTTCTATCCTAAAATGTCTGCATTGGAATTGAATAATTAATGCATATCGCCTTGCATCATCATATTAATTGTAATCATACCATATCTCTCTCTATTTCCTTTTAAATAATTCATATCTTTGGCTAAAATTAAACTTCGTAGATGCAAAATTTGATTATATTATGATAAACATAATAACATTATCATTCATTTTATTCGCATAAAAGTTACAAAAATAAAAATTCTCTGCTGTTATATTTGATTTTAAAAGAAATTTCATTTTTGCGTCGCTAATTTTTTTACCGACAATTTTACTCGCCTAAATTTTTTTTTTTTTTAATCAGCCATTTTTGAGCATCGATTAAGAAGAAAAGAATGTGAAAATATGAAAAATTTTACATCGAATATTTTTGTTTGCAAAAAAAAAGGGATGAAAAAATGATCGATTTGTAAAAAGAAAAAAAAGAAATGGAAAAAATTTTTTAAAAACAATTTAATATTAAAAAATATTTGATAGTGTCTTTCTCGATTTCTCATATTTTTTTTTTTTTTCATTTTGCATTAATATTTTGATCATATCGTAACTTTTGCTAACGTCGTCAGCATTTCTTATTTCAAATAATCATGCTATGATGATATATTTTTTCTGCCTACGTAAACCACAAAAAGCTGAATGTCATGCAATGAGTTACAGAAATCGATCGACTAGTAATTAAAAATCTTTCGCGAAATTCCGAAATAATTTGGAAGTTCAAAATGCTGCAAAAGAATTATTTTATTGATTGATTATTATTCAAATTCAGTATAAAATGATAAATAAAAATTAAGAAATAGATTGTAATTTAAAAGTTAAATAAGTATTTAAAGTTGCAATTAAAAATAATTCATATTATCAATTTTATAAGAGATTAGTTATCATTTTCAATGTAAAAAATCTGCAATAAAATTACTTCACCTTTTAAAAATTGACCGCTAAAATTTTGCTAAATTAAATGATATATGTGAAAAATAATTAATCAAAGAATAATTGAAATCGAAAAAAAAAAGAAATTTAAAATATAAGTAATCATCCAATCATTATACTGCTAAACATATAGCCATATCCTTTCCAATCAGTTGATTTATTAATTTTACAAATACTACTTTTATTCTGTCATATTGTTAAGGAATAATATTTAATGATTAAAAATTATTTTCATTTTTAAAGCAAATTTTGTTAGTTGATAATAATTTCGCATTCTGCTGATTAATTTTTATAGTTTTCTTCATTTTTAGGTCATCTCAAAAAAGGCCATTTAGTAGAAGTCAAAATTAAGCAATTAGATTCCGTTTCATGTTTACATGATAAATTGGTATCTAAATTTGTTTTCAACTTCGATTAAATACAAATATGACATTGATAGTAATTTAAATATTAGCAATTTCATTTTAATTTTTAAAATGAAATTTATTTGAAATATCCTTGTGATTTCTTTTTTTTTAAGCAATAGAATTGGAATCTGAATAAAAGTTGTGAATTTTTCAAACAAATCCTAATGCTCTTCATTAGAATCTCATAATGTTTTGTCCACCTGATGAATGCATTATACATTCAAATTCATGCGTAATAGGTATATTCACAAAATTCTTCATATCGTTAATATATTTAGCACTTTTAGCCATTATATAACCTTTATCCATAATTGAATTGATTTTTTTTTTTTTTTGCACCTAAAAAGTCTATCTTTTCATTTTTTTTTTTTTTTTTAAGACCAATTAATTTCTTTTTATTTTTCTTAGCATTAAATAGGTGTATGAAAGTTAAATTAACTTAATTATTGGCGCAAAAAAAAAAGATCGTAATGGAGTGCAAAATTTATTTTCTCTTTTCAGACTAAGTAGTATTTAAATTAAATTTGATAAATGTTTTATCAGATTTCTAAACTATTAACTAACGCTATTATCAATTCAGATTCGAGGAAAAATATGCTAAATGATGAGTGTATTTTGTGCATAAAGTTATAATTTCATATATCAAAATTATAATTACAATTAAAATATGCAATTAATTAAGGAACATGTGTATTTATTGAAAATTTTTATGCTTTGGATATTTGTAAATACATATTTAAAATAAATTAAATTTAATAAAATGCAGTATAATAAACGATCTCTGTATGCTTAGTATAATTATCAATTTTTAATCATTTAATAGGAATTAAATCTTTAAAAAATTGTATAGTGGTAGTTATTGGTATTGTCAGTTATCGTTATATTTCCATCATCCCTTTTACGATCAACATTAAACTTTTTAGTGATATGATAATTTTGAGATTTTTTTTTTTTTTGTTCAAAATAATGACTACTACACGTTGAAAATATAATTAATTATAGCTAACTCATTTAATAAATAAGTTATCTATTATTGTGAACGCATAAAAATATATTAGCAGTACAGAATTATTTGTAATTCATTCAATAGAAAAGAATTATCTCTTATCAAATTAACAACTGTATGAAATAAGCTTAATATGTGGAAAGCAAACTTAATGTTTACTAATTTACTTATTTATTTATGCAATATCTAATTCATTTTGCATATAGGCTATTGATCATCTGTTAATACGAATGCTGCAATAATAATAATAATAATTAATATGAATGCATTTAACCAACTTAATTAATCAGTATTATTTTATAAAAATAAAAAAAAAAACAAAATTAGCTTTTACTTCTAATCAGCATAAGTTTGAAAATCATTCATAATTTTCATTCATTATTTTTGTTCGTTACAAAAAAAAAAAAAAAAAAAAAACAAGAAAGAATCGTTTCCAATGATTGATTACATTTTCATTTTGCTTTTATTACGACAATTTTGAAATAATAATATGTTCTAATTATGTGTTATTATCCTTTAGATATTTGTTCATATATTCTCTCAGTTTATTGGGCATATTTATTGGAAGTCACATTCATATATTTCATTTGTCGCAACTATAATAAAGTTTATTTCCTTCTCCTTTCATAAATCAAATTTGCAATGAACAAATTCTTACAATGCGATGATAATATTAGTTTTCTCTCAAATAAAAATTCATTGTTCGTTTTTTAAAAAAAAAAAAAAAAATTTAGCTTTCAGTTTTGCGCATAAAATCAATTTTATAAAATATAATAAATCCAAATAAGAATTTTTTTTTTTTTCTTCACAATAACATCTCAAAGAAGCTATAATTTTAGCTGATATATGAGAGAAAGAAATGAAAATATATATTCAATATATTGCTAGGCGAAAAATTTACATATTTTATTTTTTTGGTGAAATAAAATTTCAATATAAATTAATTATTAATATGGAATAAAGTTAGCAGTAAAAGCCTATCAATCATTCAAATATTTGTCGGAATATTTAATCACTTAAAGATACAATTTTTGGCATCAAATATCAAACTCATATTAAATAATGATTATAATTAAACGAATGAAAATATACACTTTCGTATAGTGACTAAAGTTTTATCATGCTTAATTTATCTATCATATTAGAATGATATTTTATGTTGATAGTTACGGAAAACCGAAAGAACGATGTAAATTTTGTTATACATGAATGATTTTATTCGGAGAATTTTTTTCTTTCAAATTTTTATATTTTTCAAAATTATTTTTAATTAGTTTATGTGATCAAATAAACCGTTATCTTTTTTGATTTTAGTATAATTTTAGTAAATTTGATTATAATCAAATAATATTTGTTGACGAAGTTTATTGATGCTTCTAAATATTTTTTATTAGCTTAATTCTTTTTATTAAACCAGAATTTCAAATATCAGTGTTAACTTTTCATACTAAATCAGCTATTTTTATTCACAAATAAAAATTTCTTTTACACTCTTCCAAAGAAACTGATAGATTATACTCATGATAATGATCATAATATCATCAGTAGTTCACTATCATTCTATCCTCTAAATTGCTTGCAACAAAAAGATTAAAGAATTTTTAAAAAAAAAAAAAACTATCGATTTCAATTATTAATTTATTCTTCATTGAATAAAATATTATTGTTAAGAATACTTTTCCAAAAAAAAAAATTTTTTTTTGAAAATATTACACTAGCAATTATAAAAGTAAAAGTAAATTACAAATGTAAATAATTAAATTTTAGAACATTTCTCATTCTAAAATGTCTGAAGTTCGCTATTTGATTTGTTTCAGTAACTCTTTGCTTAAAATTTTAATTTCATTCATACCTTTTATTTCATTCAGTTTATTCGTTGGAATAATTAAATAAAAATATGATTCCTACTTAATTTTTTCTTATCTATTTAATTTATTCATCGTATTCATTCGTCGTTATTTTATTCGTCGATTCATAACTCAAAAAAAAAAAAAAATTATTAAAAATTAACTTTCAGGAAATCATCCAGAGAATGGATCATACTGTTGAGCTTGCTAGTAATATATTTCTCTGTTCCTTAAATATTTTACAAATTCTAGCGAATTTAATAGTATTACTTGCATATTTCACCGACAGTCAACTTTTGGCTAACGAAAATATCATACTTCTTGTTTCTCTTGCATTTATCGATTTTTTTACTCGTCATTATCAATACCGTATTTGATTGTATTGTTCATTGGTTGGGTTCCAAACGGTATGTTATCGTATTTACAAAATATAGTCAAATATACTGTAGTAAAAAATGAAAATATAATGCAAAATTTTTGATAATTCCGATTTATTAATCTTATCAAAAGTCTTTTTATAAATCTATTTAATATTATTAAACTTTAATGAAGTAATTTTTCTACAATTCGTTTCAATATGATTGAAAATGTGTTTGTTTAAAAACATTTTCTTAGTGGATTATTCGCTAATTATACTGATTCTTATTATTAATAGTGATAATAAATTATATGATACTAATAATCAATATTCTTAATAATTATATTGAAATTATTATGATCACTTTTTCATTATACAGAAATTAATTTTAATTAGCATAAGAGCGAAATTTCTTCAGGCAAAGAATATCACTATAATGAACATGTAGTACTCGGTTTTGGCTCTGGTCCGGCTGCGTTGATGAAAAGCGGTTGTACGATAACCACTTTGATCGCGATCGATCGTATTTGTGCACTATGGGCTCCAATGAAATATTATTCATTTGAGAAAAACCGTATGTTTATAACAATAATTCTTTGTATTGATAATTATGCAAAATTAACATATATTCGAGAATTTCTCAATATGACATTCATTTATAGCATGATAATTAAATAATAAGAATTTCGTAATAATTTATATAGAAATTATTCAAACATTATTTTTTCTGTTTAGTAATTCTGAAATAGTAATCATTCATTTTTTCAATTGAAATCAAGATGATTGTTGAATAAAATGTTATTATCATATCATATCAACAAAATTACATTAGTAGTTTTTTTTTTTTTATTTTAATTTTCGCAAATTTTCAGCATTTTATGTGCTAGCTTCATATTTTCGCTTTTGATGGCTGGATTTGATTTATCATTAATATTTATATTATCAAATGGTATTCGACCAGCATCTGGCTGCAGCGGTTTTGCTTGTTTTGCTTCTGAGGTATTTAATTAGCTTCATTGATAATTATGATATTGATTGTATAATATCGTTAAGATCCTATTATATAAATCCAGTATTATTATAATTCATTCTGAAGTGAAAATATAATTAAGGAATTTCTTTAATATTGAAAGAAGTATGTATAATGAAGCTAAAAATTTATCTAACGATATTTATATCTTTTTTCGTTTTTTTTTTATTAATTTATTCTAAAATTTTTTTATCTATATTAATCAACAAAATAAAAAAAAAAATTATAACCTATACAGAAAAGGAAAAGAAAAAAAAAGCGTAAGAAATAAATTTGAAATTAACTATACTTTCTTTCATAAATAACCAAAAATAAATTAAATGCTAAACATTTTCCTTCTAATATCAAATAATCGGCTATCAATAAATTTATTGCCAAATTATTAAAAAATAATTTATAATATTTAAGGAATTTCGTACCTACTGGGAATGTCCAATATGTTTGTCAATTTGCTATCATGCTTATTGACAGTTGTCGTTGCAATGTTGATAAAAACAAGAAAAACACGAAAAATTCAAGGTAGCAATGCTATGATTCGAAAAAAGACGATAAATGGGTAAGAAATTTTTTTTAAAAAAAAATAAAAAAATTAACTGATTATTCGGAAAACAAAAAAAAAAAAATTAACGAAAATTGATTGACAAAAATGCGCAAATTAATTTAAATTACTAAATTTTGTCTTAAAAAGTTTTGTAAAAGTTTTTTTTTTTAAAAGTTTTCTTTTATAAAAGTTTGTAATTGCATACTGTTATGTGAATATTTTTGAAGGCAAGTCGTGCATCATTTTATATTCTCGTCGTATCAGCGATATTTGGTGTTGTTCCAGGTGGAATAAATGGTTATGCGCAAAAATTCAGTCTGATGTAAGATTTGCAAATAGCACAATTTAAAAAGCCATAAATTAAATGATTATCTGATTAATTATTTTAATTATTTATGATTAAAAAGTAAGGCAAGAAAATTTTGTAATAAATATAATACATAAATTAAATATAGGCGATAGCTTCAACAAAGTATAAATACCAATGAATAATATTGTTTATTCATATAAATTATTCGATCATATATCATTATTATTATCATTTCATCTATTAACATTACGTTTCTATTCTTTCTCATCCTTGGTTATTTGAAAAAGAAAATATTAATTGGATAATGATAATGACTGATATTGCTCATGTTTTTCATCAATTTTTGTTATCACTGATAAATCCTACGCTTATTACTTGATCGTTTCAGTTCATCAAAGCATTGGCATTTTATATTCAATTATGCGCATCAATTAGCGGTCTATCACATGCATTTATCTTTGGCATGGCACATAGATTGATTCGACGACGAATTTTAGTGATGCTGAAATTAGATAAAGTTTTTAAAACGGAATCAGCAATATTACCTCAGAATTCTATTTTTCCAATATCCAACATGGTTAACACTAACACAAATTAATTCGCGCATTACATTTTTTTTTTTTTTTTGATTAGATTATTCGTTTTATTTACTAATGCTGTAATATCATGAAAAATGAAATAAAACTTTCTTTGTTGTTTTTTAATGAAATAGATATTGTGAAATTGAATTTTGGAATTTGAAAATATACTTCTTATTTGTTTAATCTAATAAGTCTAACGACAATAATAAAATGCTTTATGTTAAAAAATTTTAACTTAATTACCGTAGTTGGAAATAAAATAACGTCTAAATTGGTTCAATTTTGATGATTAAAAAAAAAAAACTTGAATATTGTAAATTGGTTCAATTTGGATAATTAAAAAAGCTTCGAAGTTAGTAATTGTCAAATACTTCTGTCAATTAACTTTTCAAAATTGTAACTTATGTATAATATTTTTTTCTAGTTTAGAATACAGTATAGATATTTTTAAACAAGCTTATAATGCATGTTTGATTATGATACAGTTATCTAAATTATTCCTTTATCATTAAATAATCTATTCCAATGATTATCATTTTAGTTTAGCATACAGTACAGATATTTTTAAATAATCTTATAATGCATGCTTGATTATGATACAGTTATCCAAATTATTCCTTTATCATTAAATGATCTATTCCAATGATTATCATTTTAGTTTAACATACAGTACAGATATTTTTAAATAAACTTATAATGCATGTTTAATTATGATGCAGTTATCCAAATTATTCCTTTATCATTAAATAATCTATTCCAATGATTATCATTAATAAAATATATGCTGCAAACAGATATTTGAAATAAAGAAATAAACAAATATATTCTCGACGATATATAATTTTGAAAAAACGAAAAACTCAGAAAAATTATAGAGCGCACGCAACCAATATTTATCCATCAAAATTTCACGATTTAATTGATACTTTATTTTTTTCAACAAATATATATATATCATTAGTCTTATTTCGTATGCATTTTAAATGAATTTTGTTCTTCTTCTTCTTCTTCTATGCATTTAAGCGTATTTTAGAAACGTATTTTAATGTTACTGCGATATTATGCCATATTTATATTTTGTAATTTTCATTAATTTTTAGATCTATCTGATGAAGTAGAATAATTTTTTCATGCAACAACTTTTTAACATAGATATTTGATGATTATCGGTTGGAATAGAAATTTGTTGTTACACGGCTAACAATAGTAAAATATATCATGAGCATCATTGGTTTTTTAGAATATTTCATCTAATGAAGATAATATTATATTAATTTAGTATTCATGTGATCATCAATTAAAAGTATTTTAAATTTAAAAAAAAAAAATTGAATTAAAAAAAGTCTTTTAAAGCGAAGAACAAAATTTCTTGTCATTTGAAAACAATTAACACAAATAATTTATTATGCTTTTTTTTTTTTATTTTGATTACAATGAAAATACATACAAATTTTACATCGCATTAACAATTGCAAAAAAAAATTTTATATTTAATTAAAATTTTACTTTCGTTTTTTTTTTTTTTTTTTATACAATATATTTTAATAAATATTAATTGTTTCATATATTTTATGATCATTTTTGACATATTTGAAATAAATGTAAATTGCACTTTTCGATGGCAACATTTAACATATACTTTAAAATTAATACAATTTAAAATTGACAAATTAAATTATAATAATTCATTAAATTATGCAGTGAAATAATTGAATTTTTCGCCATTTTTATTCTCAATATATATGCAACTAATAAGTTTCTTGAAGTTGTTATATAATAATTGAAAATTTAGGATTCTAGCTTCAATTTATTTATGAATAACATAGAAATTTTAACATAGTAAAAAATAATGGCAAATGAGAAAAATTAAATTTGACCTTTCATTAAAAATTAAAAAGTGGAAATTCTAAGTTAGCAATATGATAACTTTTTTTTTCTTTGCATTTGAGGGATTTTAGCGAAAAATAACGCTGAAATAATGAAAAATAAAAATTTTACGATTGAAATACTTAATTTTTAATAATATTTAGAAAAGTTTAACTTTTTTTTTCATTTTCTTATCTTTTCTTTTTGATTTTTTTTTTATTTAGAAATATTATTTTAAAAAGTGATAAGGTAAAAGAAAAAATTTTTTTCGTATCATCATTCTTCTTCAAATAGCGTTTTTCATTTGCTAAATAGCGAAAGATCGATAACTTTTTCAAAATGTTTTAAATTAAATAAAAGTATGCATAATTCAAATTTTAGATACTATTTATGATAATGCAATTATTTGGAAATTTGTAATTATCTCTTATTCAAAAAATTTTTTACAATGAAAGTTTAGATTTATATTGAAATTACGTCAAATATATTCGTGGAGTGTGCCACCCATAAAATAAAACCATTTTTTCCTATGCTAATACTAAAACTAGTCTAGTCTTAACTATTTCTATAGCCTTGATGTTACAGTTAATTTTCGCTATCAAGTTCAGTCATAACAACGAAATGATTTAGGATAATCAAATATGCAAATTATTGGTGGAAATAATTTATGATATATTTTTATTTAGAGATTAATGTTAGCGAAAGTTTTATCACTAATTAATTACTCATGGAATCACTAATTTATGGAATATTATGAATTTATCTCAATTTATAATGAAACGAATAATGATAAATGATATGATGATAATCGATGTATTTTTCTTATATCAATTTATTTATGCTATGATCAAGGAATGAACTTTTTCTTGCATGTCAAAATATTTTAAAATGAATGTTTCACAAATTTTTTTAAACAATTTTTCGAATTAAAATAATAAGATTGCGTGAAAAATTGCACTTAATTTTGAATGAAAAATTAAATTCCTTTTATTATTATGCAAAATATAAAAAAATTTTTTTCAGAAATAATAATCAGAAAAAACGAATATTGCACCAAATCAGGTGGTTTTATCCTTTTACTTTTTTTTCCTTCTTACAAACATATTTTTTCCTCACAAAAGAAATTTTTATTACGAAAAGGGTTTTTGTAAAAGAGAAATTAAGTGTGAAGTAAGTGTAAAGGATTGATTTAAACGATTACTAAAATTTTTAACATTTTGGAAAAATCAAATGTTTGTTTTGCAAAATGCAATGATACATTTTTATTAGTTGAATATTCGATTTTTGATTATTTTCTGAAAAATTCTTCTTCAACAATGTATTTCAATCTTTTGTCAAAATACAATTTAGAAAGACGATAAAGGCGATGGAAAAAAGATGCTTTATCATTTCTTAAATTATCTCACATTATACTAATCAAATGATTTTTTTTTTTACAATCATCGATAAATATAAAATTACTATGAATTAATCTTTTAATTCTAATATTTTTAGAATGAGAGGTCTTGAATGAATAAAAAGCAATACACGTAAAAGTTTATATTTCATGAAGTTTTATCTTATTTTCAATAAATTTTATACGCGAAAAATTTGCCCACTTGTTTTATTTTTCCTTCGTTTTTCTTATGATAGTTAATATTTGATGATTTATAAATTTCGAAAAAAAGAAAATCAAACATCTGTTGAAACATCTGTTAGTATCCGTTAGATTTGTTTTTTAAATTCAATACTTTTTTGTGTTGCACATATTTTGAATTTTACTTTTTAAACGGCTTTAATGATATTCATAGGAAAATATTCTGAAAAGTATTTAGGAATGAAATATTTTCCTTCTATCTAATCCTATTTCGGATAGATAATGAGATTTCATATTTTTATCATAAAGAACAGAATTTTTAACTATTAATTTAAAAACTACAAAAACTTTTCAAGGGAATTTTAACTATTTTAGAATATATAGTTTGATAACACTGCACAAAAACTGCGCTTAATCAATTTTTTATTCTAACATTTTTAAAGGCGGTATTTTTAAATGAAGCACAAGTTTAGGGAAATATTTACTACAAAATTTTCATTTTGATTGTTTCTAATAAAATTTTATAACATATAGAATAACCAAAACCCATTTTTAAATTTCCTTAAAAAAATATTGATAATGCATATTAATTTGTGCCAAGATTTTAAAAATTGAAAGATAAATTTTATTAAATTTCTTTAAAAAAATGTTGACGATGGATATTATTTTAACTGATATTTATCGAAAAAAATTGATAAAGGTAACCAAATATCAAACACTTTCATTTCAATCGATTTCTAAAATTACGATTGATAAATATGAGTGAATAATTTGAAAGCAATTCAAATTATACAAAATAATTTTATGCGTAATCTTATCAATATTTGATTAGTGTAATGGTTTCGACGTATGTATTCAATATGTAATAGTAACACATTTTTTCAGGATTGATAAAATGAACACATCAACACACGATGAGATTGATGTTGTAACTAAAATTTCTCCTTATATTCGTACTTATATTTATGCGATAACTGGTTTATTGTTATCAGCGGCAAATATACCACTATTTATAACAATAATTACGAACAAAAATTTCCGATAAGTTTTTAAATAATATTTCGTTTGAAATTAAAATTAAAAGAAAGCCTGGATTTTATTTGAAACCTATCAGTTTTGCGAATTAGTATATTATATTTGACATGCACATATATGAAATGATCACAATTTTCAACATATAATGAAATATATTCCCATAAATTTGGTCGTAAAATTTCTTATGACATTAATGCATTAAATAAATGACGTCAACCTGATATAATTTCGATTGAGAAATGAAAACATAAAAAAAGGAAAGATAAGAAGGAAAAATCGGTAATTCTTATTTTTCAGCCTTGAATCCTCTGAATTAAAAATGTAATTTTATAGAAAATATGAATTGATGTAATTTTCTAAAATTATATCAATTCTGCTACATATATTAATTTTCAGCACTTATTATTTTATCCTTTCATTCGTATTTCTCCACGGCGGTATCACTGGTCTGTTAATAATGAGCTATTCGATTTTTATTTTTACTAAATCAAGTTTGCAATTTGAAATGATTTCAAATAAGAAGTGCATATTTCAGGTACATCACATTGTTAATGCATTCTTTCTATGTAATAGTATCAATTCAAAGAATTGTAAGCATTTCAATAAAGCCAAAGTTCCATGGATATTTCTTCATTCAACAATTTGCAAAATAAAACTTCAAAGAGCATACATTTATCAGATAAACGTACAATCCATGATTTTTGATATTAATTGAGCAGCAGAATGAATAATAATTGCTGATTCCATTAATCCCTGATATTTATTGAAAATATTAAAAATTAATGAATTCAGCAGTTAACTGACGTCTTTGTTGCAAGAAAAAGTTCTAATTTTTGAGTCGCAAAATTATAAAAAATAGATAGGTATTAAAATCAAAAATTCCCACCATTCTACATTTATTTATTCATTTAAATACGATTTTAAAAAAGAAATGAAATTTATTCGAAATTTGTTTCTTCTCTGCTTCATATTTATTTTATAAAACGAGTTAATCATTGAAAATCTATGGTATAATACGGGTCATAATAAATTCATTGTTTATAAACTAAATGTAAAATGTATGGAATATTATTTACAACAATTGTTATAATACACGTTTAAAATTAATCGTAAAAAATACAACAGTTTATTGTGAATTTTTTGTAATCTAGCACTTCTTATAGATTTGTTATAACACTGACTTGAAAGAGATTCTGGAGTAATTTTTTGATAGATGGAACACGCTAATACTACTTAACCGAATACAAAGATGTAAAATGGTGATCATATAGAATCTGATATAAAGATGAGAACAGATGATCGTTACGAACAAAAATAGGCTAACATACAATTCTTATCTGTGTAAACAAAACAAATTTAATCGTTCATTTTAATCATCCAATGTAAACTTAGTTTTAGAGTATAGGAACTTACATATGAATTAATTTACCCGATATTGAAGACATAGGTTTGCAAATGCTTAAAACATATGGAATTTTAACTGGAAAAATTCCTTATGTATTAGAATTGGACAAGTGCTATGATAGGAAACATTTCAAAATACAAGTGGCTTATTATTTAGATAAAATTATCTCTGTTTTTTACCGATATTTCCGATGGCAAAGAATCTCGATCAATTAGTAGAAATTTCTAATCTTTTATTGTCTGTTATAGGAGTAAATTTATGGGAAAAATAACAGTTTCCCTTTTCCTAATACAATTTTGACTCTCATCTTTTAGGTATACAATACAGTTATCTTAATTTAGAAATTGTATGGAATATACTAGTATAATGTACTTCTTCGTGATATTGTTGCGTAGTTATTTCTGTTATTCGATTATGCCTCGGAAGATATATCAGATACGATAAGCACTGTCTTTTTCTTTTCTGGACGTCGTAGTTGGCTTTAAATCTCCATAATCTTTGAGCGTAATGCAGGTTATATTTTTTATTTTTCCTACCGATAATCCTTCTAATCGAACTTGTCTGAACAATAGTTTTAGAGCGAATTCGTATTCATATGATGCGATTTGATTTTTTTCCTTTGGGTATATAGTTTTCTATCTTTTAATGATAATTCTGATCATTCTTGATCATTTCTTAAAACGAATTGCATCCACAAGTTTAATTCATATTTTATTGATGATGCTATCTTGAACTGAGATCATTATCTTTTCATTTTGTTTATATTCTCTTCGTATTCTTGCTGAACATCATAGCAGCCATCTTGATTCGTCATCTTCTAATCATTCAGATCCTGTCCACCAAGATTTATCGAACTTGTGAAATCCTTTTGTAGCTATGCCTACAAGATTACATTAATTTGGGATGCATCGAAATGAAAACTCTTCATTAGTATTTCTTCGATTTAGTTTCACACAGATCTCAGTAAGAGACGTGAGTGATTTGTATTGAGCGTAATACGCATCGAAAATCTGACCATAGTATTACTTTTACATTTTCAAACTCCAATTGTTTAATGACAAATCGATTTGCTTTTATTTTGGAAAAATGGAGGTGGCAGTTCGTATCTTTTCTTGGAGTCCGTCGTTTTTCTTTCGTATCGCCACTGCTGTTTCTCGGCCTTGTTATGCCCGATTATTGCTGCTGAACTTCTCCTCGAACTTTGACCGCCTGACACTAATAGAATTCGAGTTGTCGTCGAATTACATCGTGGAACCGTCGCCGATTTGTTCCTCACACCGTTAAATCCCCATCCCTCCATTCTCGGCTTGCCGACCCTAGACAGGTTGATCTGCTTTAATTGAGAACATCTTCATATATTTATCCTTTTAGCTTACTGATCTCATAATTTAGCACACTATTTACTTTAATGTTCTTTTTACTATCTGTATACAACTATTTCTACGTTTCGGCTTTCGTCGACAATAAGAACTTACATGTTAATTAATTAACCTGATGTTGAAGACATAGATGCTTTGCAGATGCTTAAAACATATGGAATTTGAGCTGGAAAAATTTACCTATGTATTAGAACTGTAAAAATGATAAGATGGAAAAAATTTCGAAATACAAGTAGCTTGTTACTTAAATAAAATTATTTTATAAAATTATCCCAGTTTTTTTCCGACATGTTTTATCTAGATTAAGTTACTGGAAAAATTTGCATGGCGTCAACAACTAAGATTTATTGATTTTTTAATCAAAATGAAAATGAACTTAAATGAAAATATCATAAACAATTTCAAGAGTTTAGCTTGATATGGATAAATTATAACGAAATAGAAAATTCGATGAATGCAATAAATAATCTGACTAATAAACATGTGAAAGTTTTGGTTTTGTTAGTTTTACGGTAAGTAAAAGAAAAAAATCAAAATTTTTGGAATTTTATATCTTTAATAGAGCAATATTTTTCAACATATCTTTAGCAGCAATATTTTTCGATCAATTTCCTTGCAACTCATTTACAGATCAGTACAGGCCTTTTACAAATGAAATTATTAAATGCATTTGGTTTATTGGCAAATAGCATTGATCGATTACTTGTCGTTTCTTTTCCGATTTACTATTTTCGCTCTATCCGTAAATTAAACACGATAATATTAATTGGCTTATATATTATACCATTCACTATCGCACTTTCGAGCCTTACTTCTACTTTATTAGGACCAGTTAGAATGATAAGAAGCAATTGTCCGTAAGTTTTTTCATCATATATTTTAATTGTTCTGCACATGTAAGATAATTAATATAAGATCAATTAAACAAATTTAATTAATCTCTTACGCAAACAATATATCAGTTTTCGTTTACATCAAATATTAACTTGATTTTCATACAAATTTAATTATGAAAATTTTTGTCACTTATGATTACCACAGCTGTACAAAACATAGCTATCAGAATAATATTATTGAAATATAATTATTTATATCAAAACAAATGACTGTTAAATCTATACTATCGACATCAGAATTTAGTGATTATTGCACCAACATTATTATCAGTACTGTAACAAAAACAAAATACTGATCAGTAATCATTCTTTTTGTTCCGAATTATAATCAGCAATATGTGATCAAATTAAAATTTCATTTTCAGTCATCAAAGTACACTTCAGCCAACAGCAATGATTTTTACACAGTGTTCGATCTCATTCGCTGCCTCATTGAGTATTTTAGTGATGTTATGTGTAGTATGCTGTATTAAACGGTGAGCTCAATAAATTTTTCAAAATTCTATGAACTAATATTTTTATGCTATAAAATGAAAGTAGCACCTTTTTTGACATCTTTAATCAGAGATATATCGTAATCGAACATCAGAAAATAATACTTATCAAAAAATAATAAAATGATGAAATATAGCCTTATTTGTTATTATATTATTAGATGATGAGATCATGTTATATCCTTTTCTTAGTTTTAAATTCTCAAAAATCCGATCCAAATTATTTAACCTTTAACAATTGTGTAAAAAATAATAGAAACATCAAATTGAACGGTAAAATGGCAAAAAAGTGAAAGTCATAATATCTTCTCGTATCTCACGACGAGAAAACATTTCTCATACAATTTCCGATTGGGTCGTTTTATTTTTTTATTTTTCTTTTTTTTTTTTTAGAAGAAGAAGATAAACATATAATCTTTATTCCAAAGAAAGAACTAATATTCTTCATCTTACTGTTTAATTTCTATAAATCAATGTACTGTTTACATATTTCAATGTACTGTTTACATATTTCAATAAATTTTTATCACTCAATTTTAATCGAAGATCTTAAAAATGAAAATAGGAAAAAGAAAAATAACAAGATAATATTGCTTATTGTTTAATTAGAGTTGGAGCAATGTCTTTATTTTTAATGCTTATTTTTTATTAATTTACCAAATAATGGTAAATATTTTTCATCATTAATAATTTATTTTTTAAAGTTTTACAAATAAAGTTGATAGTTTCAGTCGCTATAATGGAATATTGAAAAATACAAGAAATGCAAAGCGAGATTTGCAGAATTTTCTAAAGAAGCAAAAGCAATTTACATTAACAGCCCTCATTTCCTGCATAATTACATTATGTAAGTTTTTGTGCTATCAAATCTTATTTTTTCATAAGTTACTTTTTTTTGTTTGAGAAAATCATTTTTAATTGATAGCCTCATTTATAAGTAAAATGTTGTGCAATTGCAATGTAACAAAATTTAATAGCATCTGCATATTAAATCAGAAGACTAGTCGAAATAAAATTTTAATCAATTTTAATTCTAGGAAAGTGTCAAAATTATTAAGTTTAATAGTTGCAAAATTATAATTCTAAAACTAGAAATAAGAAAATAAATTGTGAAATGTAAGAATATACAAGAATCTTGGGCTATTGCGCAATTAAGATATGACAGATTTACAATTATAGTATAACAAAGCCATCTGATGAAATAAATTAAAGAATAAGAACGAATTATTTATTTCTTATTTGCTTTAAACAAATAGCAAAATTGCAGTTTTACATGTGATACCATCCTTGGCTCTAATATTTTGTATCAACACGCAACGCCAAACTTGCGTTTCCATCGGTTTGTGTAGTAATTTATTATGCTATCTAGATACCTTAAATATATCGCTGCTATTTTTCTATCGTCAAGATGATGTCCGCAAAAAATATTCAATTTTCTGCGTAACCTTTTACTGAATCGTTCATCTGGCTAAGTGAATTCTATTACACTTACAGAGAAGAAAATAGAAATGTTTCACTAAATTATTGCTATCCAATTTTTTAGACTTTACGCAAATTTTAGATTCGATAGATAGAAATTGAACTTAGAAATTCTTGATTTGGTAATTTGTTACTTCATCTTTAATTATTATAATTTATTGTACCAGAAATAGAAATTGAACTTACTTAGAAATTTAATTATTATAATTTATTGTACCAGAAATAGAAATTGAACTTACTTAGAAATTTAATTATTATAATTTATTGTACCAGAAATTTCTTCAGATCAGAAATTCATTTATTGTAAAAAATGATTTGTGCTGAAACCCGATATTCTATTTGATTTCTTTTGTCGCTGAATATTGTCAGGGAAAAATCTAGAGTACTTTTATATTTTTCTGTACAAAAATTATCATTATGAATAGTTTGAATAATAATAGATCTTAAAATCGTATAATGAAAGATAAAAAAGGAAGAGATTTACTTCGAAGCTTTCTATATTATAGGGAACTAAATTGAAAGCAATATATTCGTTACCGAACTTCGTATTTCTGATTTAAGTGATTCATTTATTCTATGCATTCAATAAAATTCAGTTATTAATAATACCGCTAATTAATTAATTATACCAATATTATAGAACAATTCCTTTAAGTATTTGGCGACAGAAAAGATTGCTTTATCATACATCGTTTCCATGTTTATCATTCCACGAATAACGTGATCCGTAACAATACACGTACGCTACTTGTTTTTTTTTTTTATGTTACGAGACAGAAGAATTTGACTATAAAGGTTTTACTATTTGACGATGGATTCATATCTTTGTCTGCGTTATGAAATAAACTCATCGCAATAAGTTAATCGATCGATCGTAGTGGAGACAGACTCGGTATAGTCCAGATGGATCGAATTGAAGGATCTTGAGCGTCGAGTGAGCTAATTGTGTGATTGCGTTGACTATAACGAATACTGACTGATACATTGCCCATTGAACGCAAGAAGCTCTTTTCCATTCTCATGATCATTGGTTTTTGTAGAAGGCGGTGGCTTATAGTACCGTAATATACGGAAGTTAGAAGTTAGGAAACAAAAATAAGAGATGGATGATAATTCAAATATGCACAAAAGTTTTCATTGTTACAGTATTTCAATTAATATTGATTTTGACATCTTAAACAATGATAGAATGTTGGCTTTATTAGCAGATTGAAAGATGAAAGACAAAGGACCCTATGTATTGAGATTTGGCTGAATCATTTTATTTAGGAAATATTACAAATTTTGATCGTCGAATAATATTCTTTGATTATTTCGTCGTATTATATTATAAAATATTTCATAATATTTTGAATTTACCGTAATAATTAATAATATTTATGATCTTGTAAATATGTTTCTAATCATCTAAATATTCTTCTGTCAATTTTTATTGCATTTTTAGATGATATTAAGCTTGTATATATCATCCATAAGCGGCATATATTTTGTGTCTAAATATTTTTATGATCGCCACTATCGAAGTGAATTAAAACTTCTGAATCTTTGCATTCGTTCGTAAAATTACAGCAACTATGATTTCCATACAAAATTGATTTCTTATCAATTTGAAATTTAAATTGACGTTTACAGATGCATTTCAAAATAATACTGTAAATCAATAAAAAGCAAATTAGCCGTAAAAGGCACAAATTATTGAATTGGAAGAATGCCTAAATAATACAAAATAAATTGGTATTTCTTTGTTGCAATGATTTTTTGAATTACAGGCTTCCAGTGAATGAAAGTCGACATTTGAATATTTCTATTTATGCTAGTACATTCGCTTCTTATCGCAAATGTTCTTATTTTTAAACTTATCAAATGTCAGTGATTTTTCTGTTATTTTTATAATTATAATAAAAAATTGTTAATTAGCTTCCTGTATCAATTTAAGGCCAGTAGTCCGAAGTTACTTATTTGTAACGGCGATGCTTATATTATTACTACTATAGCGATTCTATCATCACCTTACATGGTTACTAGATATGTGAAATTTCGTTTTTAATGCAGTTAAAAATTATTTTTAATCTGAACAATAATTCAAGAAGGAAAAGACGAATATCTCAATCTGAACAATAATTCAAGAAGGAAAAGACGAAGTGCTAGTTTGACAAAACTAGAAAAATATGAGAATAATTGAATTCGATGTAAACAAGAATCAAAAAGTATATCATGATAAACATGGAAAGTTGTCGAAATAAATGAAGTATGACAAGTCGGGAATTAATTTTATAACAAAATTTATAATTAAAAGAATTTTATTTTTTGGGATCATTTCTTAAAATATTTTCAAGCCAATTAATAATTTATTCAATGTGCATAGTTAATTTTCAAAAGTAAACTTATCAAATGAATAAAGTATGAAATACCGTAGCAATTTCAAATGATTTCTAAGAAACCTACATTAAGGAAACAAATTACTATGACTTCTTCACTTGACATTAATAATATATCTGATTGAAGGAGTAATCACAATATGTAACAGTAATCATACTTTAACATCTTAGCTTTGACAATTACAATTCTATGGTGAAACTTCTGTTAAATTCTAACATCTTGCAAATTTTTATGCAGATAATTTTTTTTTTTTTGAAAAAGTTGCTTCCGATTTGTTAGCTAAAAAATGATTGAGCCAGACGATTGTATTAGATGAGCATTATCCAACTTTTATCAATCACTAGTACATGCTATCAGGTCAAAATTTTTCCGATATGCTCTATCTTAGGAAGAGAGCATGAGATAATTTTACCGGTTTTTGACATGAAACTTTTGTTTTTAAATATTTGCTGAAAATGATGCAAAATGAATCGAAAACTTTGAAAAATACAATGGAAAATCAATATATAATATGGCAGCTGGTTTTCATTTAAATTCATAAAATTATCTGGAATCGATAAAATTATCTGGAATCGAATTTTCCTTTTTTTTAGTGGAAAAAAGTTTTTCCAGGACCAGAAATATTAATATCCAAGTTCTTAAACAAGATTTCTGAACTTTAAAATGCATCCGCAAATCTGCGGAATTATATCGGATCGATAAGTGATGTAATTATTTTAGTAATTATGATGAAAAGATGATGAAATGACAAAAACGTATAGATTATTCGTATGCCATTTACCGTACATATCTTTTGAGAGTTGCACACTTGACCTTTCGTAGCTAAAATAATTCATTTTCAGATATATAAAAATAAATCGTTTAGATGGTACTAATAATTACATTGCACATAGATGATGAAGCTAAATAATATTGTAGTTGTATCTCTTCCCCATTTGATGATGAACATTTACATTGATTTTAAAAACGACAAAATTGAAAATTTCGGGAAGTTTTCAAATTGTATTGCAATTAATTCAAATTATAATTTCTATAAAGACTATAAATAGTAATTTCGTGTAAGAAAATGTTACATACAAATTTGCAAATATTTGTAAAATTTTACAATTTTACGAATTTGAAAAAATGTTGCAACTAAAAATAATCGGAAATTCATTGCCTTTTTATACAAATAAAAAAAAAAAAAGATAAAAAATAATTTAATCTCAGAAATAGTGTAAACTAGAAATCTTCATTTCTATGAGCTTTCTGTTCATTTGCATTTTGTAGCTAAATAGATGGATAATTTTTTTCATTTAAATATCTTCTACTCAAAACTATTGCTACCATCTGAATGAATATTTTCTCAACAAATTTTGTTGCACTATTAAGTGATACCAAATTACTAAAAATACTGTCTATAAATAGTAAAATATTTGTTTATAAATGTTCGTATGACTAAATAGGCATTTGTTGCTGAAATTAGCAATCGATGTATTTATTTGAGGTGAGTAAAATTCAAAAATTTTAACATTCAATTTTAAATTTGCACGAAATATGATTACCACATAAAGTTGACATTTACAACTTTCATTGTTTAAGTTTCTTTGTGATCAATCTAAAATTTAAACTTTTGTCTATAAATCTCTTTTAAGAAATTACTCTAAATTAAAATATCATAAAAGATATTTCATTGAATTGGAACAATGCCCTAAATTTACCATCAAATTATGATTATCATATAAAATTGATATCCGCAATTCTCATTGTTTTTATTTCTTTTCGATTAACTAAAAATTAAACTTCTGTTTATAAATCTCTTCTACGTAATTGCATAAAATAATTTTGCTTTAAATCAAACATATCGTAGAAAAGAATTTGCTAATTTTGGTTAATGTCCGGATTGTTAACATTTACCCTCATTGCTTAATCCAATTTTCCAAATTGTTTCATCATTAACAAAAGTTCGTAATAAATTTTTGAGCCAAGTAATCTACTAATTCAAGTAATTAATTGAAAAAATATTTTTTTTTAAATGTTTTGAATACAGAACATTAAATGGCTGTCTAGTTTACCTTTTGCTTCAATACGATAATATCATTTTTCAAAAATTATGCCATTGAATAATTTAGCTACGAATCTTGATTATTTGAATTTAAAATTAATGAAATAATTTTGAATCCAACTTCATATAATTCAAAAAAAAAAATGGCATCTTAGATATACGGTAGATAAATAGATTTAATTTATAACACCGTGTAACAAGCCTATGGCTTGCATATGCCAGAGAGAAAAGAAATATGGAATTAAGGAGAAAGTGTTGTGATATTTTTTTTTTGTTGATAATATAGGTTATAGCTGTTATACATGGTAACTATAATGCAGTATACTTATAGAGAAATACCTAAATACATTAATCAAGGACGAAATACGGTATCCTGAAATTTCAGATTTATAATGATGAAGGCCGACATTTGTATATTTTTATTTATGTCAATTGCAACATTTACTTATGTTAGTATTTTTGCTTCTTACACAACTGTTCTTCTCATTTCTTAAAATTCTCCAAATACAAAATTTCACCATTTTCTATAAGACATATTAATTAACTTCCTACTTATTTAAGGCTTGTGGTCCGCAACCTTCGTCTTCGGTTTCAACTGCTCCAGCAGCTTCGGCTCCTCAAATTGTTCATGCTATTCCTGTTGTTCAGGCTGTTCCGGTTGTACCAGGTGCTAGTTAGATAATTGAAATTAAAATTAACATTCGTAATGTTAGAATTTACTCAATTTCGAAATAATTCAGGAAGGAAAAAGCGAAGTGCGGATATGTCAAAAATGAAAAAATGTCAAGGTATTGAATTCGATATAATCATAGAAAACAAAAATTCATCACGGGAGGAGCAGGAAATTATCGAGAATCTAAGATCAAAGGTAGCATTTAGGAAATTAATTTTATAACAAATATGATGTTCTATTAAATTTTGAAATATTAGAAGAAATCATTTCTATAAAAGATTTGGGATTCAAGGGCCAATTAACCGTTGATTATTTGCATTAAAAACGATAACAAATTTTTCAAAAAATTTAAAAATGATGGCGGTCTAAAACGACTTTTAGGCAATTAAAATGAATAGATTGCATATATAATGCTTGAAATGAATTTTGAAATGTATTATCATGAATTTAAAATAATCACATTTATGTAAAACTATCGCAATTATTGACGACACAAACTATTTTTATTTCCGTTCGTTATTTCAGATTAAATCTATGCAAAAATTTGATATGACAATGAATAGCATGAAGTCTGAATCAACAGGGTTAGTTTCATCTTAAAGCAATTTACATTAAATAAAATTTTATTTTTAAAAAATCATCTTTCGATTTATTGGCCAAAAATGACTAAGAAAATAAATGAATTTCTGAACTCTGCTGCGCACTATTTATTTGCGAAATGATCATAGCAGATAAACATAATCCAACTTTTATCAATCGATACATATCATTTGGTTAAAGTTTCTTCAACGTTATATCTTGAAAGAAGAGCTTGAATTAGTTTTGCCAGCTTTTGATAGAAAAATGCTTTGATATTTTTATTGAAAATACTAGTGAAACTAATCAGAATCACTTGAGAGATATGACAATTAATTTAAAGCATAAATTAATTTAATGGAAATTTTTTTCAATGTCCTATTTGAACTTATATTTATCAAAATATTAATGATCGAATTTTAGTGGTAACAAATTACAAATGTCGTATAAAGTAAATGCTGAGTGTAATGCAGTTCGGCATATTATGCTTGATATTCTTGTTCGAATGGATATGGTACATATTTTTGATTACATTATGTATTTCCAATTTGTTATTTGGTAAAAATTTTGAACGTAGTAAGAATGATTAAATTAAACACTAAAGAAGAAATGTTGACAAAGTGATATGATTGGAAATATTTCAAATTTCATTTTATTATAGATTCAAAAGATAGTGACGAAGTGCTATTGTCAAAAACCGTTTATTATGTTCAAGAAAGATTTTAAAGAAGAATAAATCAATGGAAATAATATGATATTAATAATTGCATTATCGATTTATTAAGAAAACGCTGCAAGAAAGCTTTAAATATTGTATCCAAGTTTTGAATTCATATATTGAAAGTAGGATATTGCAGCAAATTGTTAACAAATCATTTTGATTAATTACTCAAAAATGAAATTCTCCAAGTTTAATCATTTCACTTGTTGACACTTATCAGATAACAAACATTTATGAATGCATAAAAATTGGATATATTGTTGAATCTTAAATGCATCTGTAAATCTGTGGGATTTTATCGGTCGGCAGTGTATACGATGAAATCATTTATGATAAGGATAAAAGGTAATGAAAAAAAACGGATTTATTGCTCCTATATCATTTGATGAATACTTTTGGGAGTTGCATATGTTCGACTTCGTATAATCAGCGTGATTTATTTTCCTGTCGTAAAAAACAAGTGATATTGATAATGCTAACGGTAATGCGGAAAATATCAGATAATAATTATCATTTCACGTACAACTATGCTAGTAATATCTCACGTATATTTCTTCTTCTGCGATAATGACATTTGTATTCGTTTTTAAAGGAAAATAAAAATTTTGAAAAATCTTTCCAATTGTGTTAAACGAAATAAAGAAATGGTTTTAACAAATTGATGAAACGATGCGAGTAATTCCAAAAGATCGTCATAACTTTTATGAAATTCAAAAGATGTCATGAAGTTAAAAATTTAAAAAGACACTAAACATGATTGCAGAAATCAAATCATTAAAAAGAAAAAATTGCCTTTTAAATGAAATCAAATTATTCAACGTTACCTGTGAATAGCAAATATTTGCCCACAGATATTTTCATGACCCAACGAATCGCTTGGAATTAGCAATGTAATATCGATCGAAATGAATGAAATTGAAAGTTTTACATATGCTGTAAATTTTATCAAATTTGATTTATCACATAAATTTGACATTTACAATTTTATTGTTCGAGTTCCTTTGTGATCATTAGAAATTCAAACTTTTGTTTTCAAAATCATTAGAAATTTAAACTTTTGTTTTCAAACGAAACAATTCGCTGAATTTGGGACGATACCACAAATTTGCACCAAATATGATTATTATATAAAATTGACTTCCATAACTTTCGTTGTTCTAATTTCTCTCTGATTAACCAAAAATTTAAACTTTCGTTTGCAGATTTCTTTTAGAGAACTATTTTTAAATTAAATGCATAGAAATGAATTCATTGAATTAGAATTAGATTCAGATTCTTAATATCTAACTATCACCTAATTCAGCTCTTTCATCATCAGCAAGAGTTTTCTAATTAAATTTTAGTAACAAATAATTTATTAATTTATTCAAAGCTATTTTTCTTTTTCAGAAAGAAATGTTAAAGCCACCACTTAGCTTGTATAATCAATTAAATAAACTTCTTTTCTACATATCCTAAATAGAGCAATGTTATTATGTAGTAATGATATATTGTAAGGTATAAACACAATATCCCGATAATGTTAAATTTCAGGCTTCTAATGATGAATATTGACATTTGCATATTTCTGTTTACATTAGCTGCAACATTCGTTTATGTTAGTACTTTTGTTTCTCGTCGAAATTTCTCTTCTTAAATTTTTTGAAATAAAAATAACTTTTCCATAATTACGATAAAGATATTATTAATTAACTTTTTGCCAATTCAAGGGTTGTGGTCCTCAACCTGGTCCTGCTGCTCCTGCAGTTCCGCCTGCTCAAGTTGTTCCGGCAGTTCCGCTAATTCCAGCTGTTGCAGTTGTTCAAGCTGATCCCACCGCTCCGGCTGTTGTGGCTCCTCCGGCTACTGCGGCTCCTCCTGTTTCTCCTGAGCCACGTGTGATTGTTCAAGCTCCTACGGGTATGATTTAACTTATAAGTGTATGGTGCATTTATGAGAAATTTGAAGTTAAATTTACTTCCATAAAATTAAAATTATCTGGATTTCGAAATAATTTAGGACGGAAAAAGCGAAGTATTGATTTTTCAAAAACGAAAAAGTGCCGAGGAATTGAATTCGATATAATAGCGGAACGGAAAAATATATCACAGGAAGCATCGGAAATTATTATGAATCTAAGATCAAAGGTAGCAATTGGAAAGTAATCTTATAGCAAAAGTAATTTCAATTAAATTTTAACGTATTAGAAGGAATCATTTCTACAAAAGATTTAGGATTCAAAGCTAGGTAACTTTCAATGAAACGAACAAATTGCTTATACACCAATTGAGAATGTATTTTGAAATGTATTACTTCGGACTTCGAAATAATCATCAATAAGACTATTTTTGTCAGTGATTGGCGAAAATTATTTTTGTATAAAATAAGATCGATTGACCGAATCTACATAAGAAAAAAATCACAACCATAAAAAGAAAATCATTTTGTTTATCAATATTTCAGCTAATTATTTCAGATTAAATCTATGCAAAAAAATTTAATAACACAACAAATAGTATGAAACCTAAATCAGCAGGGTTGGTTCCATTTTGTTTTTTTTTTAAAGCACACTATAACTTTCAAATTAAATTCTTTTTTTTTCGAAGATTATCTTTCGAAGTTTTAGCGAAGAATTATTAAGAATGTTACAGTGAATTAATTGTTCATTCTGCAAAAGAAATTGAAAAATAGAGCAAAAAAGTAGTAATTAATTTGATAAAAAATTTTTCACTATCCTATTTCTAATTTAAATTTATAAAAATATTAGAGATCGAATTTCAGAGATGACAAATCGATATTGTCACATAAAGTCGACGCTGATTGTAATGAAGTTCGTCATATTATGCTCGATACTCTTCTTCGAATAGAAACGGTATATATTTCTTTTTTCTATCATACATTTTCAATTTTTTATCCGAAGAAAGATTTTCTTTGAAATTTTGTTTTATACTGAAATATTTTGAATGTAGCAAAATCGATTAAATTTAAAGAAAGCTGATAAAGTGATACGATTACAAAACTTTCAAGTTTCATTTTGTTCTAGATTCAAATGATAGTGACGAAGTGTGATTGTCAGAATTTCATCGTTGTCTTCAAGAAGGACGGACTTTAAAGAAGAGTAAATCTGCGGAGGTAATATGCCACTGGTCATTCTTTAAACTACCTTTCAATGGTAATACATCAATCTTAGTCACGTTTAAAAAAAAATCCATTTAAAAAAATGCTGAAAGAAAGCTTTAAATTATATATTCAAATTGATAAATTCATATGCTAAAAATAAAAATCATAATAATTGCGAAAAAATTATTGCAACCAATATCTTATTGCATAATTTTCTTTCACAGAATTTTCTGAGCCAAATTGCTTCGCTGATTGATGCTTATTAGATAACTGAAGATAAATGAATATATAAAAACAGATTTATTATTGAACAATAAATGCCATGAGCGAAATTCACGGCATTATATCGGTCAACGATATGTAATGAAATAATTTAATGATAAGATAAAAGGATAAAAGGAAAACAAAAGCGTATAAATTGCTCAAACGTCATTTGGCGTATAACTTTGAAAGTTGCACATTCGATTTCAAAATTTATTTTCCGGTCGAATGTAAAAATAGGTGACATTGGTAATGACAGCGAGGCAATATCAACTGTAATAATCATTTCATATGAACGCTGAAACTAATGATAACATAATTATCACTCATTCTTACGATAGATGATATTTCCACTCACTTTTTTAAAAGCGTACGATTGAAATTTTCGGAAATTCTTTCATTACATTGTAACAATATAAAATAATAGTTTCTATATGATGAGCAATTAAATATGTTGCAAAGTTCAATTGCCAATTGATAAAATATTACGAATAATTGCAAAAGATCGTAAGCATTTATAGAATTAAAAAAATGCCGTGATTGAAAATACGAGAATCAAATCTTCAAAAAACAAATCAATCCAATATATTTGCTGAAATTTATTTTATCAGCAATTGCTATATTTATTAAAGCGAATGAAATCATAAGTTTTTGCATTCACAGTGAATTTTACCAAATATGACTAACACATAAATCCAAGATTTACAACCTATATTGTTTGAGTTTCTTCATGATTATTTGAAATCTAAACTTTTGTTCACAGATTCTATTTAAGATACCTCGAAATAAAATGCCATAGGAGACATTTCATTGAACTGAGAGACAACACCCTAAATTTGTATCAAAATTGGTATCTACTGTTTTGATTTCTATCTCATTGGCTGAAAATTATTGAAACTTTTGTTATGGATCTGTTTAAAGCAATTCTTCTAAAAATAAAATGCTATGAAAAGAATTCACTGAAGTGAGTCAGTACATGAATCACTATTTCTTTTAATGGTCTAATTTACCTTTCCTGAGCGATTGTGTCTTCAATTGAAGCTTCCCAGTTACTTTCACATGACAAAACAAGGCTAAGCGTCTATTACTACCAATACAATATATCATTAATATAATTAAATTTTAAAATATCGTTGGAGGAACTGCTTACGAAGAATCAAAATAGCGAAGATGGCATTCAAAAAGATCTTTCTAAAATGAAGATGTTTAAAAAACATTTCCACCATTGTATAAGCATGGCTATCTTATGGGAAAATATTTTAAACATTGCAAATACGGCGGTGTGGTATAATGCTGTAAATATTTAAGTGTGAATTAGTTTACGGTATTTGAAAATAACCTTGATAATAAGGAAAAAAGATGAGAATCAGGCAAATGATTCCTTAGATTAAAATTATACTGCGATTCATTTCAAAACCAGAAATCAGTTATTCTGATTATTAAAACTTAAAATTAGTGAAAATTTAAATTAAGTATTGAATATAATTCAAAAATATAATTCGATAGATACAAACAAATAATCTAATTGATTAAGGCAGGTAAATAAATCTGTGCAAAGTAAAGAGAAAAACACAAAAATAAGAAAGCAATGATACTGTATACTGTCTTAACATTATTACTATGGTAATATTCGTAACACAGAAACCTTGCTATGATGATTACAAGTATATGCACTAATTGGCTAGATATACTTATTAGGAGCGACAATAAGTATCTGTTTATGAGAAATGACTGTGTTGAATTACAAACTGGCAATAATGAAGATTGAGATTTGCATATTTCTATTTATGTTTTTTTTTTTTTACAACATTCGTTTATGTTAATGTCTTCGCTTCTCATTTAAAATGTTTCTGTCGTTTTATTAACTAACTTTCTGCTTTAGTTTAATGATTGTGGTTCGCGAGCTGATAATGATCCTGTTACTACTACTGAAGTTCGATAACTCCGCCGATTACTCTAGTTACTGCAGATAAAGCTGATCTAGTTGTTCCAGTTGTTCAGCCATTCCAGTTGTTCAGACTATTCGATTCTCGCAGTTGCTCAAGTTATGAGTCCTCGAATTGTGCCATTCAGGTTGAATGTTGTATTTAATCTGATAAATTCTTGTATTACTTGACCTAACGTCAGAAAACAGAACTGAATTTTCGTGCAGGAAGAAATTGAATGAAATTTGGAAATAACTACAAAATATAGTAGTTATAGTTTTTATAAATTTGTACCTGAATATTTTCATAAATAAATGGGTCATTTATCACTGAGCAATTGCTGTATCAGTTTGAATTTCTCAACCAAACTTGACATTTGCAACTTTCATTGTTTGAGTTTCTTTGTGGTTAGTTTGAAATTCGAACTTTTGTTTACAAATATCTTTTAAGGCGTTCCTTTGAACTAAATTACCGTAGGAAACAATTTCATTGAATCTGGCCAACATTCTAAATTTGCACCAAATTATAATTATCACATAAAGTTAACATACATGACATGAAATTTGTTGTTTTAATTTCTTTCTGACCAAATAAAAATTTGAACTTTCTGTTGCTAATATCTTTTAAAGAGCTGTTTTCCACTTAAATATCACTTCACAAAGTTTTCCGATCTATGTCTTTATTACCAGGAATTTCCTAATTAAATTTTACGACTGAATAATTTAATAATTTATTCAAAGCCATTTTTCGTTTTTTTTTTAAAGGTCAAAATTCAGTAAGCTAAAGTAATTAAATGGAAAAATTGTTTATCAGTCAGCATTTCTTGAATAGAACATTTATTGATTGATATAGCTTTCCTTTCTTTCTTTAGTACGATAACAAACATTTTTCAAAAATTTTATGCCATTGAATAATTTTGCATAACTTCATATGTGTCAGTAGACAAGGATCACAATGAATTGATCATTTTCTAAAGGATTTTTCATATTCCAATTTTAAATTAGTAAAACAAATTAAATTCAACATTGATACAATTCAAAAATATGATACGATAGATTTACTAATAGTATTTTTAGATGAACTGTATAGAAATAAAAATAGCTAAATATGCTTGCTAAAAGAACAAAAGTGAAGCATCATTCCAGCCAATATTATGTTAAATTTCAGGTTTGTAAAGATGAAGATCGACATTTGCATATTTCAACTCATATTAATAGCGCCATTAGTTGACGTAAGTATTTTTGCTTCTCATACAAATGTTTCTATCATTTTTTAATTTATAGAATGGTTTATGCATTATTTTCCATGATGACAGTGAAGATATCATTAATTAATCACCTGCATTAATTTAAGGCTTGTGTTCAGTAAACTAGTGATAGTACTACTGCAGCTCTAGATCTAGTTCCTCTTTCTCCCACTATTCCGGTACTTAGGCTTTGGCTGTTACAGCTGCTCAGGCTGCTCGGCCTACTATACTCATAGTCTTTTCGCTACCTCTAGGAATTCGGGCTACTAAACGTGCTTAGGCTACCTACCTTGCGTGCTTGAACTACTAGAGCTTCACCTTATGATTCAAGCTGCAATTGCCCGTGCTATTGCTGCTGTACAGGACAGCTGAAGGCGTTGCTCAGCCTGAGATAGTTGTTATTAAGTGGTTTCAAATTCAAATTACTTTTGTTAAACTGAGAAAAAAATTAGTTAGACAAAAGCGAAGTGTTGATTTGGTAAAAATGAAAAAATGCCGGGACATTGAATTTGATATAATCATGGATCAAGAAAATACATTGCGAGAAAGAATGAGAATTTTAGAGAAGCTAAAATACAAGGTAATAATAATTCTGGAATTAGCATTATAACACAAAAGTAATTCAAAGAATTTTAATTATCATAATGAATCATTTTTGGAAATTTGAAAACTCAAAATCAAATCCTTATGCATTAGTCTTTTATGCAATACATAAAGTTTAAAATACTATTTCTCAATTGGCTTTTAAAAAATTAGATATTAAAAGAACGAATTATTATAGCTTTATCACTACAACTGATCAATACAGTATTTGACCATGGAATGTATCATATTAAACTAAATAATTATAGCCATATACAAAACTTTTATAATCATTGATAGCAATAGCTATTTTCGAACAAAATAAAAGTAATGTAACTGAACATAGGTGAAAAGAAAAAGTATTTCGTATTACGAGTATTTCAGTTAGATATTTCAGATTAAATGAATGTAAAGATTCAATAATACAAAAAATAATATAATACTAATATTAAATGGAGTCGGTTTCACTTTTCATTTTACTTTAATTAATTATATTCAAAGACTTAGGGAATTGTTAAAGTTTGTAGATTAAATTTTGTTTATGAGTAAAGTTATCTTTTGATTGTGATTGATAGTGAATTATTGGATTACTGTTGCGCATTATGTTTTGTGTTCACGTTAGATAAGCATTGTTCAACTTTTTATCAATTAGCAAATATCAATTTGTTAAATTCTCCAATGATATAAGAAGAAGAACTTGGATAAGTTTTGCCAGCTTTGATAGAGAAATGCTTTGATCTCTTCATTGAGAAATATAATGAAACTAATCAAAACCACTTGAGAAATACAGCAGGAAAGCAACAATTAATGTGATGAGAATTTTTTCAGTATCCTATTTGTGTTTGAATTTATGAAAATATTAGAAATTGAATTTCAGAGGCGAAAAATTGAAAATGTCATATAGAGTGAGCAGAACATTGATTGTAGTAATGCAACTTATCATATTATTCTCGATACTCCGTTTCGAATGGAAACGCTGAATACTTTATTTCCTTATTTATATTACGCATTTCGAATTATCTAGAAAAGAGCTTTCTGTTTTTTTTTGCTACTTTTGCTAAATACTAAAGCGACTTTTGGTGAGTCGCTTTGTGTGATAAAATTAGATAAATTAGAAGTTGAAGGAAGAGGCTGATAAAATGTTATGATTACAAGATTTTTAAAAATTGCATTTTTGTTATAGATCCAGATGATAGCGAAGAAGTGTAGCTATCAGAACTCATTCGCTATCCTCAAGAAGAGTAAATCTGCTAGAGATATAATATCAATAATTACCAGTCTACCGGTAATTATTAATAAAGAAAACAGGAACGCTTTAAATTTTATACTCAAATTAGTAGTTCCATATTTTGATGGTAATATATATTGTGGTCACGAATAACAACTGTAATTTCTTGTTATTAGATTATTTTACCCCAAAAAAACTTCTCTGGATGACAATAGATATATGAATAGGTAAAGATGAATTTGTTATTGCACCACAAATGCTATAAATTTCTAGATCATATCAGTTTGCGATATTTGATGAAATCATTTAGTAATAAGGATGAGCAATGATAGGATAAAAATTGCTCGTAACGCCATTTGCGGCGTACACTATGATGATTATACATTCGATTAATCGTAATAACATAGATATTTCCGACCGTTCGACAATAACAACAGATTATTTAGCGATACTGATAATGCTGAAAAGAATATCAACTGCTGATGATTATTCCACACACACAGAAGACGATTTTGCTAGGACGAGAAGAGACGATCTTATATTCCTTACTATGCGCTGACATTTTTTATTGCTTCTAGAAAACGCAAAATGAAATTTTTTGAATGATATTTCTGTCTATACTGTAATGTGATATAATCATAGTTTCAGTAAGATCTAGAATTAATTTGCGCTAAAAATTCAACTTTCATGCAGGAGAAATTGAATAA
Organism: Dirofilaria immitis; assembly: GCA_024305405.1. Classification (NCBI taxonomy): domain Eukaryota; kingdom Metazoa; phylum Nematoda; class Chromadorea; order Rhabditida; family Onchocercidae; genus Dirofilaria; species Dirofilaria immitis. The sequence goes on from JAKNDB010000098.1 coordinate 3,331,902, forward strand.
AAGTTGCTAGTTTTACAAGATCATCTCTTCTTGTAAAATTAGTAAGATCGTTATAGCATTTATTGACCAAGAAAAATAATTGCAATAATTAAAACTGCAGAATTTGAAAATAAAATGCTATTTATTTCTTTTTTTTTTACATGAAAAGTTACGAACGAAGAAAAATGCTTAATTCAAAATTCGAGACTAAATATTAGGAATGATTTCTCATTTTCCTGAAATTTATTGTCATTTACATATTTCATTGTCAATTATTGTTGCATTTTTTAATAATACCAAAGTCCAATAATTTAGTTGATAATTATTTTTCACCAATAGCAAAACTTTGCATCTAAATATTTTTATGAATAAATAGGCATCTGTTGCTAAGACTAGCAATCGTTCTATTTATTGAAGTTTGAATGAAATCGAAAATCTTTGCATTCGTGTTTTAAATTTGTACGAAATGTGATTATCACATAAATTTGACATTTCGTAACTTTCATTGTTTAAGTTTCTTTGTGATCAATTAAAATATAAACTTTTGTTTATAGATTCCTTTTAGGGCGTTCTTTTGAATCAAAACGCCATTGAATTGGGACAACGTCTTAAATTTGTGCTAAATTATGATTATTATATAAAATTTATATCCACATCATTCATTGTCTTCATTTCTTTCTGGTCAATTAAAAATTTAAATTACCTTTCTCTCCTACTCTTTAAACCTTCTCTCTCTTTCATTGAGTTGTTTTTTATATCGTAGAAAACAAACTATTATCACTCATCGGTCACCTCATATAAAGTTTTCAAACACAATTTTTATCAACAGAAATTTTCTAATTAAATTTTGTAACTGAAAATTTATGGATTTATTTAAATTTTCGCTTTTTTTTAAAAATGATCAAGAAAATCAACTAAAGTAATCAATTTGAAGAACTGCTTTCCTGCAATTTCGTTATTATGCTAGCCATGAATCTGTTTTTTTTTTTTTTTTTTTTTTTAACTTTCATTTCATTCCACTCTTTCATTAATTTATTTCTTTATTTATTCGATTCCATCCTTTCATTCCTTCATTCTTTTATTATTTCCCTATTTATTCATCCATTCATTGATTTGATGAAGAAAGGAAAAATTGTAATGACAGTATGTACAATTTATTATCATTCAACAAATAATCAATAAATTAAATTCCCTACTTCTCTTGATCTTGATTATTCGGTTCTAAAATTAATGAAGCAAATTTGAATTCGATACTGATATAATTCGATAAAATGATAAAGGATAGATATGCAGCAAATAACTAGATCTAATTTAGAATGAAATATCAATAGCAGAACGTAAAGCTAGGCGTAGATGATGTGACATTTTTTTTTTTTATACATAGTAACAATGCTACAGTATCAATTATATAGAGATATATATACAAAGATGAATATGCATACTAAGAACAGAAATACGGTATGATATTTCAGGTTTGTAAAGATGAAGAACGATATTTGCATATTTTTATTTATTTTAACAGCAACAACAGTTTATGTTAGTACTTTTGATTCTGATTCTTGTTAGTACTTTTGATTCTGATTCTTGTTAGTACTTTTGATTCTGATTCTTGTGTTTTAAAAACATTTTTCCAAATAAAAAAACATTTTTCTACCATTTTCCATAATTGTAATGAAGACATGATTAATTAATTACTTGAATTAATTTAAGGCTTGCGGTCCACAAGCTGATGGTGGTCCTACCGAAGCGACTCCACTTTCTCCTGCTCTTCTGGTTACTCAAATTCCTCCTGCTGCTCAGATTGCTACAGTAGCTCCGTCCGGTCCGTCTGCTCCAGCTGCCCAATCTGCTCCGCCCACTATAGTTATAGTTTATCCACCTTCTACACCTGCTCCAGCTCCTCCTCCTGTTGCTCCAGCTCCTCCTCCTGTTGCTCCAGCTCCTCCTCCTGTTGCTCCAGCTCCTGTTCCTCCAGCGGTTCCACGCGCTCCCCGCAACAACCACCTCCCCTGCCATGCCAATGGCAATGGCTGCTGCGATGCCAATGGCAATGGGTGCTGCTGCTGCTGCTGGTGAGTCATTTAAAATTTAAACTATCTTCGTGAAATTAGAATTATCGCAAAATAAGAAAAAATTTAGCTAAACGAAAACGGAATGTTGATTTGATAAAAATGGAAAAATGTGGAGGCGTTAAGTTTGATATAATCATGGATGAACGAAATACATTGCGAGAAACATTGAAAATTGTCGAGAAGTTGGAATCAAAGGTAACAATTCAGAAATTAATACTATAACACAAATTGATGATGAGAAGAATTTTATTTTTGTTGGAATTACGAAACGAATCATTTTATTAAATATTTGAAAATTCAAAATCAGATACTTATGCACAATTAGCCTTCAGATGCAATTTATCAAATGCATAAAGTTCGAAATGTTATAACAGTTCCCAAACGACTTTTGAAAAGTATGTAATATGGAAATGGCAATGACTATTTTTTGAATAAAATAGAAATAATAAAATCAAACATAAGTGAAAAGATAAAAGATTATTTCGAATTATGATTATTTCAGTTAAATATTTCAGATTAAATCAATGCAAAGATTTAATAATACAATGAATGGCATGAAATTTGAATCAGCAGGGTTAGTTTCTACTATTAGGAGGAGTGTTTAAGATTAGATATTATTTTTGGAAAGGATTATCATTCGATCTGCTAACTATGGAATGATTAATCGAAAATGCAATAGCGGATTTTCCGATCACTGTTGATCACTAGTTTTTGCGGTCGCATCAAATAAGCATTATCCAACTTTTGGATCATTTGATCGAAGTTTTTCCAACTGAAAGTCGTAACGGATTTTGCTATATTTGAATTCATAAAAGTATTAGCGATCGAATTTCAGAGATGGCAAATTAAAAATGTCATACAAAGTGGACGGCGAATGTAATTCAGTTCGTCACATCATGCTCGACGCTCTGTTCCAAATAGATACGGTATATATTTTTGTATGATATAATGCATTTCCAACTAGTTATTCGGACAAGAATTTTCCTGAAATACGCCATACGCTTTTCCGAATACCGACGAGGCGCTTTGTATGTGATAAAAATTAGTTGAATCAAATGTTAATAAGTTGATAGAGCATTTCAAATTCATTTTGTTATAGATTCAAATGATAGTGACGAAGTGCGATTGTCAAAATTCATTTGTTGTCTTCAAGAACGACTTTCAAGAATAATAAATTAGCGGGAACTATGACATTGATGATCGCTGCAGGAAAGCTTTAAAATTTGTGTTTACATTAATAAATTTATATATTGGATTTTTATATTGTAAAAATTATCAACAACTGATTACAATCATCATGTTGTTATTAGATCAGATTACAATCATCATGTTGTTATTAGACCAAAAAAATTTTTCACAGTTAAATCGTTTTACTTAATTGATATTTATGTCATATTATTAGATGATAACGAATATATGAACAAATAACAACAAACTTGTTTTAAACTGCAAAAGTCGACTGTGAAATTTATGGAGTTTTATCGGTCATTGATATATGATGAAATCATTTAGTGATAAAGATAAAAAGAAAATGAGAGGGCAAATACGAGAAATTGTTCGTATGTCATTTTCTGCAATTTTTGAAAGTTGCATATATTCGGTCTTTCTATTGGTTGTTTATGAATAGGTTATTTAGCAATGCTAATAATGATGAATCAAATATCAGCTGCTGATGATTATTCCACAAAGAGACGAAGCTGATAAAATCCCTATTCCTTCCCATGATGATGACATTTGCTTTTAAAAAATCAAAAATTGAAATTTTTGTATGAACTTTTCAGTTGTATAATAACAAGATAAAATCATAGTTTTTGTAAGGCCGGGAATTAATTTTACCTTCCAAAACTCAATTTTTGCAGAGGAAAAAATTGAACGAAGGTTCCAATAATTTCAAAAAGTCGTTATAGCTTTTGTGAATTAAAACAAATATTTGTATATGAATATTTTCACAAGCATCCGTTGTTGAGGTTAGCAATAGTTGTATTTATTAAAGTGAGTAAAATCGAAGAATATTTACTAATTTATCGCATAATTTTGACATTTGACATTTTCGTCGTTTAAGTTTCTTGGTAGTCATTTGAAATTTAAACTTTTTTCTTTACAGATTCCTTTTAGATCATTAGTAACGAATCCCACAGAAGACAATTTATTAAATTTGTGCAACGTTCTAAATTTGTATCAAATTATGATTTTAGTGATATCCCGAACTTTCATTGTTTTGATTTCTTTCTGGGTCGACGAAAAACTCGAACTTTCATTTGCGAATACTTTTTAGAGAATTGCTTTTTTAAAGCATAGAAGGAAGATAGTTTGTTATTGCTTACCCATTACCTCATAAGTAATGTCATCAAGAGGAGTTTTGCAATTAAATTTTATGATTAAATAATTTATTAATTTATTGAAAGCTTTCTTCCTTTTTTAAAAGGTCAAAGAAGTCTAGTTAGACAAACTAATTAATTGGAGAAAAGAAGATTAATTAGTTAAACTAATTAATTGGAAAAACTTTTGCATATGATTTTTATTACTAGCCATGAATCAATCATCTTGGTTTTACTGTCTCACTTCATGTAATTATAGTTATTCCGCTTACTCCAGGTTGCTCTTACCATGATTCAAGCATCTGGTACTCTTCACGCTTCTATTTGTGCGATTTTAGTGAATATTATGATTGGAATTACCATTCAGGCTTTCATGAGATATTTGAAGTTAAAATTATTTTCATAAAATTAGTATTATTTTAATGCGAGAATAATATAGCTAGGCAAAAGCGGAATACTGATCCGGCAAAAGTGAAATACAGGACATTGAGCACAATATAATCACAGATTAAGAAAATATATCACACGAAACATCAGAAATTGTCAGGAATCTGAAATCAATTTTACAATTCGGCAATTAATTTTATAACAAAAATTGATGGACGAAAGAATTTTATTTGCTTAAATAAAAGAATAATTTCGTAAAAATTTACAAATAAAAAGTCAAACTTTTGTGTGCAATTAATTTTTAAAACTAAAATTTGTCAAATGAATAAAGTTTGAAATACAGTACTCCATCACTCTAAAGTAGCAATATCGAACTGCTTTTAATAAGTATATATGGAAGGAAGAAATTACTATGATTTTTAATTCAGTTTTGATAAAACATCTGACTATCACAAAAACCAAAATAATTTATATTTTTCATAACTCATTATTTGATAGAATTGAATTTTACGATATGCCTAACGTAAGGAATTATTATTTAATCTTTGTTTCTTATTACCATAATAAAATACCGTAAGCTAATTCACACTATAAATATTTCTGATGTTATAACAAAGTTTATGATAATTTTTAAAAATATTCACCCATTAAATACTACGTTATGCTAATACAGGATGGAAATGTTTCCAAGTACTACTCTCATAGTGAGAATGTTTTTAAATAAACAGTTTCACTATAAAGGGAGTCTTTTCATTCCGAGGTTTCTTCCTTCAAAATCAGCTATTCGACAAACGTTTCATTCGACTTCAACAATTATCCCGAAGAAACCTTTCTACTCTCAAACATATTTTAATTTCGATTATGCGACGATAGTTTTTTATTATATTCTTTGTCTTACCAAAACTTAATAAACGTTATTAAAAGCGAATCCTATTATTATAATATGGCTCGTAAAGCATTCGCTACGTGAACGATACTTCATTATTATTAAACCTTTTTCTTTCTAATAAGAAATTCAGACATCCTCACAATATCACTTTAAACTTAGTAATTACAGCAATATGCAAAAATTGTTACTATCATTGACGACAACAAGTAATTTTCAAAAAAATAAAAGTAATAGAATTAATATATGAAAATAAAAAAAAAAAAAAACTGTTTATCATTATGATTACTTCAGTTAGTTATTTCAGATTAGATTGATGCAAAGATTCAGTAATACAATGAATAGCATGAAACTAGTATCAGCAGAATCGATTCCATCACTCATTTTTCTTCATTTTTTTAGTTGGAATTTATGTTGCAATTATATTCAAAGACTTAAAGAATTGCTTTAAATTAAATTGTATTTTTGAAATAATTATCGTTCGATTTATTAATTAAGAAATGATTGAGAATGTAATCGTAAATTGCCTGGCTGTTATTACGCACTATTTTTTTTTTTTTGCAAAATGGTTACATCAGATAAGCTTTCTTCAACTTTTATCAATCAGCATATATTATTTAATTGAAATTTTTCCGACGAAAAGGAGCTTGGACCAGTTTTGCTAGTTTTTGATGTAGGAATTCTTTGAAAGCAAAAATTTTCAAAGTTCACTAAAAATATTAATGAAACTAATCATAAACAATTGAAAAAAAAATAAAGAAAGCCATAAGTATCTTGTGAAAAGTTTATATTCAAATTCATGAAAAAATGAAAGATCGAATTTCACAGATGGCAAATTGAAAATGATATAAAATGGGCGATTGATATATATATATTGTTCAAAAAATATTGTCGAAAACATGTTGTCATCAAATAAATTTTTTTGTTGATAATTTTATTGCCAAATTTTCATTACATTTTTTAAATGATACTGAAGTGCGTGAATTTACGCGATAATTATTTTTCACCAATAGCAAAACTTTGCATCTAAATATTTTTATGAATAAATAGGCATCTGTTGCTAAGACTAGCAATCGTTCTATTTATTGAAGTTTGAATGAAATCGAAAATCATTGCATTCGGTTTTAAATTTGTACGAAATGTGATTATCACATAAATTTGACATTTCGTAACTTTCATTGTTTAAGTTTCTTTGTGATCAATTGAAATATAAACTTTTGTTTATAGATTCCTTTTAGGGCGTTCTTTTGAATCAAAACGTCATAGAAGACAATTCGTTGAATTGGGACGATGTCTTAAATTTGTACCAAATTATGATTATCATATAAAATTGATATCCACAACTTTCATTGTTTTAATTTCTTTCTGGCAATTAAAAATTTAAACATTCTTTCTCTCTCACTCTTTAAATCTTCTCTCGCTTTTATGGAGTTGTTTTTATATCATAGAAAACAAATTGTTATTACTTATCTACCACGTCATAAAGTTTTCAAGCTCAATCTTTAACAATCAGGAATTTTCTGATTGAATTTTGTGATTAAAAATTTATCAATTTATTCGAAGTTTTTTCATTTTTTAAAAAATCAAAAAAAAATCGGCTAGTTATTAATTGAAAAAACTATCATTTACTACAATTTCATATTACGCTAGCCATTTTGTTTATTCGAATTCAAAATTTATGAAGCAAAATTTTGAATCTGATTTTGATATAATTCAAAAATATCATAAAATGTTGATGTATGGCAAACAAATAGGCCTAATTTAGAATGGAATGTGAGACCTAATTTAGAATGGAATGTGAATAGTGAAGAGAATAACATTAACTTAAACGTAGTTAATGTGATGTTTTTTTTTTCCCATACATAATAAGAACGCTACTAATAAATATTCATAGAAACAAAAATACAATATCCTTCCGGTCATGATTATATTAAATTTCAGGCTTGCAAAGATGAAGATCGACATTTGCATATTTCTATTTATGCTAACGGCAACATTCGCTAGTGTTAGCACTTTTCTCATAGAAGTGTTTTTGTTCGTTTTTGATGTTTTATGAAACACAAAGTCATTTTTCATAATTATAATGACGATATTGTTAATGAAGTACCCGAATTGATTTAAGGCTTGTGGTCCGCAAGCTGATAGTGGAGTTACTCCTTACGTTGCTCCGGTTGTTATGGTTACTCGGGCTTCTCGTCCTGCTACAACTGCTCCAGTCGATCCGACGACTCCTGGGACTACTCCGCCTAGTGTAATTATAGTTGTTCCGCCTGCTCCACCTGCTCCAGCTCCTCCAGCCGCTCCGGCCCCTCCAGCTGCTCCGGTTGCTCCAGCTGCTCCAGTCGCCCCAGCTGTCCCGGCTGGTCGAGCTGCTCCTGCCGCTGCTGCGGTTGCTCAACCAGCTCCTGCTGCAGCCGCTCCTGTGGTTAATGGTGAATCATTTGGATTTGAAATTGTTGTAGTAAAATTAGAATTTTCCCAAACTGAAAAAAATTTTAGGTAAACGAAAACGAAGTGTTGATTTGGCAAAAATAGAAAAATGTCAGGGGTTGAGTTTGTTATATTCATGGATCAAAGAAACACATCGCGAGAAGCATTGAAAATTGTCGAGAAGCTGGAATCAAAGGTAATAACTCAGAAATTAATACTATAACACAAATTGATGATGAGAAGAATTTTATTTTTGTTGGAATTACGAATCATTTTATTAAATATTTGAAAATTCAAAATCAGATACTTATGCACAATTAGCCTTCAGATGCAATTTATCAAATGCATAAAGTTCGAAATGTTATAACAGTTCCCAAACGACTTTTGAAAAGTATGTAATATGGAAATGGCAATGACTATTTTTTGAATAAAATAGAAATAATAAAATCAAACATAAGTGAAAAGATAAAAGATTATTTCGAATTATGATTATTTCAGTTAAATATTTCAGATTAAATCAATGCAAAGATTTAATAATACAATGAATGGCATGAAATTTGAATCAGCAGGGTTAGTTTCTGATATTAAGAGAAGTATTTTAGATTAAATATTATTTTTGAAAAGATTATCATTTGATCTGCTAACAATGAAATGAAATGGTTAGCTGAATATGTAGCAGTGAATAGTCCCGGTTATTGTTACGCTCTATGCTTTTGCATTCGCAACAAATAAGCCTTATCTAATTTTAGCCAATCATTTGGCTAAAGAAACTTAAATCAGTTTTGTTGATTTTTAATATAGAAATTTTTGAAAACTTCATTGAAAATAATACTGAAACTTACCATAAAGAATTAAAAAATTAAAAAGTCCACAACTATTTTCTGAAAAGTTAAATTTAAATTCGTAAAAGTATTAGAGATCGAGTTTCAGAGATGGCAAATCGAAATTGTTATATAAATTGAACGCTGAATGTGATGCCGTTCGTCACGACCTGCTTGACGCTCTAGTCCGGATAGATGCGGTAAGTATTTCTTTAATATATTGTGCATTTCTCATTCGTTATCCGGTGAATAACTTTCCTGAAGTGTGTTGTGCATTTTTCCGAATTATAAACTTAGTGAAGCATTTTTCATTTGGTAAAATTGATTGAATGAAACATCAGCCAAGAGAATTGACAAAGTTATATAATTGCAACATTTTTAAATTCATTTTGTTATAGATTCAAATGATAGCGACGACGTGTGATTGTCAGAACTCATTTGTTGTCTTCAAAAAGACTTTCAAGAATAATAAATTAGCGGGAACTATGACATTGATGATCGCTGCAGGAAAGCTTTAAAATTTATATTTAGATTAACAAATTTATATAAACTGAATGTTAAATATTGTAGCAATTATCAATAAATAATCAATTATCACCCTGTTATTAAATCAATTTTTCCCAAAGAAAATTTTGCTATGTTAAATCGCTTCACTGATTGACGTTTATTTGATAACAATGAATATATAAGCATATAAGAAGGGATTTATTTTGAATTGTAAATGACGGCTCTGAAATTTGTGAGATTTAATCGGTCATTGATATATGATAAAATCATTTAGTGGTAAGAATAACAAGATGATAAGATGACAAATACGTATTGACTGCTCCATACGTCGCTTAATGCAATTTTTGAAAGTTACATATTCGATCTTTCGTAGCCAACGTAAATTTTTTTTTTTCGAATATCTGAAAACATGTTATTTAGTGATGCTAATGATTATGAAGAGAATATCAGTTGCTGATGATTATTCCATCACAGAGAAAGACGTTAAATAATATTTTATTTATATCCCTTCTCATGTGTTGACATTTGTATGCACTTTTAAGAAGCACACGATTGAAATTTGTTGAAAATGGTCTTTCCTACTATGTTGTAACAAGATAAAATCATAGTTTCTGTAATTTGACCTAAAATTAATAATTCCCGCCAGTTTTGCATAGGATGAAATTTAAATAAAGTTTGAAAGCAATTTCAAAAATCGTTACTACTTTTGTGGACCCAAAAAGTTATTGCAAATATTAATGAAAACTGCAACGATTGAAAATAAAATTTAATTTATTGTTTTTATATGAAATATTGGTGGATGAAGAAAACGAGAATAAGCTAAAATTAAAGGCAAGCAACTATGATTTATCATTTTCCTGGAATTTGTTGCCATTTATATTTGAAATTAAGTAAATAGGTAATTTGGTGTGAACTTCTTTAGTTTGCTTAAAATGCGAAACACTGATATAAGAACTGCAGCTATTTGTATTTGATACATATTATTTCATAACTATTGTTGCGAATGTATTTGTTACCATCTAAACATTTTCTTATCAATTTTTGTTGCTTGCTTTTTGACACCAAATTAGTAAACAAAAATTGTCTGTAAATAGCAGTATATTTGTATTATCTAAATATTTTCAGACATAACTAAGCATCTTTTGCTATGATTGCAGTACCAATTGAAATGAATGAAATCGAAAATCATCACATTCGACTCAAAATTTTTACATTATCATTTAGAATTAACAACTTTCATTGTTTTAATTTCTTTTGATCAATTAAAAATTTAAGCTTTCATTTGCAGTTCTTTTTCAGAGATCTGTTTTCAAAATGAAATACCATACATTTGTGTTTGAACAGATTATTAATGCTTAATCAAGTTTTTCAGGTCCCATTGTCTTTAGCAGCATTTAAGATCAGAGAGGATCAGTTGTCCAAATTCGTTGAAAACTTTTCTGCATCATAAATAGAACAGAATTGCAGCTGTTATCATCTATAAGTTTGTAATTTCTGCTTTGAAAAGTATGCTTTGAAAATTTTTGCTCATTTCATATTCATCTGAAATAATTTCTCTGGCACTAATCCGAAATCAAGCATTGTGTTTATTTAAATTATTTAAATCGAATATTGATATGATTCAATAACAATATGATACGATAGATGCAAATAAATAATCCAGTTTATTATAGTTTATTGTAAGCCTGTAAAAAGTAGAGAGAAGAAATATAAAAATAAAATGAAGATGATGCGATATATTTTTTAATTTTTATATTATTATTTCTAATACAAAAGTATACTTATAAATCAGTTATATAGAAATGACTAAATATATTTATTAAGAGCTATAATAAGTATTCTTTCATGAGAATTATCATGATGTTAAATTACAGATTCCTTTTAATGAAGATCGATATTTGCATATTTTTATGTTCTTGCAACATTCGTTATGTTGATACCTTTGCTTCTCATGTAAATGTTCGTTTTGTTTTCTAAATCTTGTCAAATACAGAATGCTTTTTCATTATTTACTATAATTACAATGAAGGCATTAACTTTCTTGAATATCTTAAGTCTTGTAGTTTTCAATGGTGCTAGTCCTGTTACTACCGTTGCAGTTCCTAAAATTCTAGCTCCTGCGGTCGCTTCTGTTTTCCTGATTACTCGGCTTTTCTGTCCTTCTGCTTCGCTCCAACTTATCCGACTTTCAAGTTCCTCTTCTCCAGCCGTTCCGCCTATTGTTACTCCGATTGCTACAGCTGAACCGTTTCCTCGGGCTCTTGAAATCGTTCCTATGGCCAGTAGCCGTTTTGGCAATTGTCCCTCTGCAGACTGCAGACTCGGTTCAGACATTTGAAATCCATAAAATTTAAACGATCTCAATGTAAGCAATAATTTAGCTAGAATAAAGCGAAGTGTTGATTTCGCAAAAATGAAAAAATGTTGGGACATTAAATTCGATATAATCAGGATCAAGGAATATATTGTAGGATACATTGACAATTATTGAAAAGTTGAAGTCAATAGTAACATAGTATTATAATGAAAAAAAAATGCTCGACTAAATTTTGCATATTATAATGAAAGAATCATTTCTTGAAAGGATATTTTAAAAATTTAGAATTCAAAATCAAATAATCACTGATTCTTCATAGTTCATTTTTAAATATTATCGAATGCACAAGATTAAAGATATAATGGCAATCTCGACCAAATTTTAAAAAGATTAAATTGAGTGAGCGAATTGCTATGACTTCTTCAATTACTTTTGGTGTGACATATACTGCTTACGATTGAATTTTGAAGTGTATTATTTCGAGTGTGAAATGATTCAGATAATACGATGCAATTGCAATCGTCGTTGTCGTTATTGACAAAACTTATTTTAGATAAAATAAGAGCAACGAAATCGATCCTATGTAAAAAGAAAACCACAACATTAAAAATTATTTTATGCTAGTTATTTCAGATTAAATCTAGACAGAAAAAAATTTAATAATACAATGAAGCAGCATAAAATTTTAAGGTTAATTCTAGATGTTCCTTAATTAATTGCATTCTATGATTTGCGAAATTTTTGTTAGAAATAATTTTTCTGCGCATTATTATTTTTTTCTTTTGTAATATAATCGCATCATATAAGTATAGTATTACTCAACTTTTATTAATCATTACGTATCAATTCATTGAAATTTCTCTAACAAGAAAGAGCTTAAACCAGTTCTGTTAATTTTCGATTTTTGAAAATTCGATTTCAGTAGAAATTCTTCGAAAATTTCACTGAAAATAATAATGAAACTAATCATAAACAATTGGAAAAATATAAGAAAACCATGAAAGTTTTATATCGAATTTATAAAGACATGGATGATCAAATTTTAAAGATAGCAAATTGAAAATGATATATAAAATGATCGACTCTGATGCTTTATTAGATTATGCATTTTTACTAGTATCCGGAAAAGAACTTTCTTGAAATAGATGCATTTTACCGAATACCAACTTTAACAAGGCTCTCTGCATGCGATAAAATCGATTAAATTTAAATTGGTTAAATGTTAATGATAGAGCTGATAAAGTGATATGATTGCAAAATTTTGAAATTTATTTTGTCATTGATCCAAATGATAGTGAAAAATTGTAATTGCCAAAATTCAATCATTGCCTTCAGTAAAGACTTTCAAAAAGAGTTCTACGAAAAATATAACATTAGTAATTTTGTCATCGGTACCGTGCAGAAAACGCTACAAGAAAGGTTTAAATTTTATATCTAAGTTGATAATTTTATATATTGATAGTAAAGCACAGCAACTGTCAACAAATGATTACAATCAGTGTCCTATTCTTAGATTCGTTTCCCTAGAAATTTATGCTGAGAAAAACTGTCTTGCTAGTTGACGTTTATCAGATAGAAAAGAATAAATAAATATTTCGAGATGGATTTATTCTGTATAGATTCTGAAAATCGTAAATTTACGAAATTCTATCGATTAGCGATATATATATATGATGAAATCATTTATTTAATAATGACAAAAGGACAAAAGCTGCTATATTCTTTAAGCACATCCGATTTGTTATAATTATCATAGCTTATTTTCCGTCGTATGAAAATAGGTGACATTGGTGTTGGAATAAGAGAAATATTTTATAATGTAATCTATATTGTTACTCATTATTTCGTCATTACTTCTAATTCCTTATATACTTCTTCTCTTCTACTCATTTTGACGACCTTTTCAACTCCCAGTATCAACGACATCGTACAACTTCTTTGTTTGTAAAAGTATTTATCCATTCGCTATATTTCCATCAAATTTGTGTATTGTGCTTGCGACGAATAAAATCCATCATAACAAAAATCCTTTATACAACAAATCTCCATCCAAGTTTCCAATTCTTCAACATTACAAGATAAATCTTTCATAACAGTTGGTAGAACTAATGATAACGAAGAGAATATCATGGTTGATAATCATTATCATACTAACAAGGACGCTAACAATATCCCACTTGGATCACGCGATAAGAATATTCGTATTCGGTTTTTTTTCCGTTTTTTTACAAAAGAGTCGTTTAATTTTTTAATTTTTGAAAAATCTTTACAATTGTATTGTAGCAAAATATAGTATTGGTTTCAAAATATAGCAATATTTTAGCAGTAAAATAGCGTAGATATTTTTGAGTATAAATTATAAAAATTAGTAATTTTAGTCAATTAGGTATTCATGCAAGATTAAAGCAAAATTCAGTAAAATATATTATGGAAGTTTATCGATGTTTCTCAAACGAATAGATATGATAAAAATTTTATTAGTTAACGAATGAGATTAATTTCTGGTCTATGTTAAAAATAGACAATTATCCGAAATATCACTAGCGGAATCGATTGCTAGATTTTCCTTTCCGTTAGCGTTCAATCGAAAGACTGCTCCTGCAATCTTCTTTGAGAATTTCTTTGAGCTTCTTTTGATATATTTGAGATTTGTATCGATTATTTGTCCTTTTTGTCTCTCCAGTAAGATTTCTGCTCATTCTGATGGGTTAAGATCCAAGTGAATGTTTCTAATTCGTTGAATAGTGAGGATTAGTTCACTAAATGTCAATCCTAGCGTAATTTATAACATGCTAATTTTAGTATAAAAAGAACTTGCTTAGCCCGTGTCACTATAATAGAATGCAATTTACACATGCTAAAATAGCACAAAGATCAAATCATGATTATAATAAGAAATTTCATGATATAAAAATTCTTTGATTAGTTTGTAATATCTATAATTTCAAAAATATTTCGTTTTTTTTTTTTTTTTTTGTTAAAATATTTTATTGAATAATATAATTGAATGACCTTACACTTCGTGTTGATTCAACTGTAGGAAGTGCAAGTTGATATCTTCCGAATAGTAACGTCTGATTGCATGTCATAAAATATTGCCATAATTGGATATATAAACCAAGTAACTGTTTTCGTATTTCTTTATTGCATGTAAAATATATAACCTAAAAAAAAAAAAAATATTTGAAATTTTAAAGTTATAAAAATTAAAAAAAAATTTGAAGTTATAAAAATTAGTTAATGATTTTTTTTTTCTGTTACAATTAGAAAGAAATTTTTGGTACAAAATTTTTAATAGGCATGATTTGTAACGTATAAAATACCGGATTTGAAATATGTGTAATAGAATAAAAAGAGAATGTAATGCGGCAATCCATTTATCATTATATGTAATAATATGATATGATAGATAATATATGAGCATGTAGCTAGAAAATATTGCTACAACTACTACAATCTGAAATAAAATTTAAACTTTTTATGTAATATGTAGGATAACATTTTTTTTTTTGATATCGGGGATAACACTTATTCGATTTGATTTAGGACCCTAAGAAATATAATGTAAGTGTAGTTATAAAAATTAAATTTTTAAAGCTATTAAGTTAAAAATTTTAAATACGTAATTTATTCCTGGTTATGAAGGATCTTAGAATAATTCTTATACTAATAACATTAGTTTTTCTTTTGAGTTAGAAAGGTTAAATTTCTAATTTTCCAATTTCTAGCCAATCTATTCAAGCTTCTAATTTTTTCATATTTATACACTCTTTTTATCTTCATGTTTCGCTATTATTTGACATCACTTATTTTACGTGAGGAGTGTATTATTGAAGGCCACTTATATGTCATCATTTTACTATATGTGGATGTTTGACATTTATGTCAAAATGTGTAACATTTGCTGATGATTGTTGAATTGAACGATACATACATTCTCCAATGATCGGTGACATATAATTCAATAACTTATGAAAAAATTAATGTTTACGAGACCTGTAAAACAATCCTTTGCTGTTGACGACTTGCCTTTTGGAATGACTTTCTTGTTAATTCGATATGTGAATGTTGAGCTCCTAATTTCATCGACATTTCTAATAGCAAAACGCTTGCACTAGAAAAAGCATCATTAGAAAATTAAATGCACTTCAGGGAATTATCATTAGAAAATTCGAAATATGTTAGAGAGTCAAAAGTATCATCGGAATTAAAGTAAGCACAATGCTATCACATCAAAAATCATCCATTAATTTTTTTTTAATAAATTTTCATATATGCAAAGCTATTGCATTAGGAATAGCAACAATTTTTTTCATTTTTTTAAATAAATTTTTATAATTTTTACTAGAAATAATTTGCTGAAAAATTTATGAGTTGATTTGTGCATGAAATTTTGGAGAAAAATAGGAAACTAAAGAGCAAAAAAAATTTGAAAAAAATGAAATTTCGATTTTTCAGCAATTTCTCCTTTAATTCGTATCGATAAAATCAAATTTTGTTTAGCCATTCATTTCATGAATTTATGAATAGCGATAGGTAAGGACAAAAGATAAAAGATAAAATTTTATATTATTAATTATGAATTTAATCAAATTTGAAATAATTTGCTTTTGAGTATTTATAGTTTCAAGTTTTTATAGTTTTTTGTAGTTTTTTTATAATTTTTTACAGTTTCAGTTTTCAATTAATTTTTTAAGGCTTCCTATCAATAAATTTTTCTCAAGATTTGTTCCTCACAATAAAAGTGGAGAAAGGAAGAGAAATAAAGCGAAGTACAGCTCATTTTACATTTTTTAATTATCTGATTTTTCTTTTTAGAAATCAGACGAATGAAATTCTTTTGCATATTTATCGAAAGTTGGGGACCGCGCAGAATCTAAAGATTGAAAGTTTGAAAACAAAAACTAAAAATATATCAAGTTATAAGAGTGGATGTATTTCTTCGGGAATTTTTTTTTAAAAAATCATTTCTTTCCTGATTCTGATAATGGTATGTTGCAGATAAATTGACTTTAGTTTTACAAATTTAACTAGATTTATATTTTATTTTATTTTCCAATTTTTCATATTTTTTAAATCATTTAAAAATTTTGCTGTAGCTAATTTCAAACAAAAATCGTCTCATATCATTCATATCAAGAATAGTTGATTCTTTTCTTTTTTTTTCGTATTTTAATTCATATATATATATATATATACATATAATTTGATAATGCTTCATTATCGTTAAAGAATAAATCCATCAATGACTTGCTGTTCCGTCGATATACTTTTCCTTTTTGCTCGATTAATAATTTGAACAAGTATTTTTCTACGACAAAATAAATGATAAAGAATGGATGAGCTAATAATAATAATAATAATAATAATATAAAAAAAAGGCATAATTTATTTATTCTTCATCAAAAATTGCTATCATTATAATTAATTTCATTGCATTATCATTTCATTTCATTTCATTTCCAACTTTATATTAATCGCTGAAATCGCTAGGAGAACTAAAAAAAATTAGTAATCCTTTTGTTACTAATGCTTTCATTGCATTTGATATCGTTGGTTATATGTTGTATGTACGGATTTACTGTGTAATTTAAAACGTAAGCCAAAATTGTTCGCCTATTGTAATCTATAAGCTCTAACAAAGAGCTCCATTTATTTACACGCTCAAACAAAGGCTCTATTTCTTGTAGTCACAGAACTGTACCAGGATCCTCCATCTACACGAAAACAGATGGTCCTTTGCGCAGACCCATTCAAAACGATATGCTTCGACGAAGTCAGTCAGATGGGTATTACGAGCTTCATTTTATTTCATTTTTCCTTTGAGTTATATCGTAATTAAAATTGTCTTCCTGATGATATCATTTAATTTGTATTATTGGTATTATAATCGCTGCATCCATTTATCGTAATGAAGATTTATTTACCCAAGTTTGAGGTGCTATCATTCAAAGCAGAAAAAACCCTCAATCTTTTTCACGATTTAAAAATCGATGATATCTATCCAGTATTTCGTATGCATATGTAAATGCTAATTAATGCCAAAGTGGTGCTTAAGATTAGCCTTAATATTGGCCATCAGAAATAATGAAAATAATCATCTGATACATTGTAAATTGTAATTAATGATAAATAAATTTTCGACCAATTCTCAAATAGAGGCATTATAATTATTGATAAACAAATTCATTGATCAAATTCTTAATATATCTCAAATTTAAAGAGATTATAGAAAAATTACTGATATATTTTTAAATATATTCCAAAAGATTGAGAAATTGTTTATATGATAACTGGTGATAAATTTGATAAAACCAACTGTTGAAGAGCACATTTCCTTTTCCAACGTTTGTATAGTTGTATTAGTATAATTGGATTTGATACGGATATTATCACAATAGCGCTTAATTCAAGCGGTGTATACATATAAATATACATGTTTGTTCGATTATGGATACCTAAATTTATGTATATCAAAGTGAAGAAAAAAAAACTGATCGTTTAGCATCAGATTTGTTGCTGAATTTTTTTAATGAATTTTTTTAATTATTTGCAAAATTATATATAATAAATATATTTAAAATTAATTAATAATTGCTATAATTTTAACAATTGTTAACAAAACGAATAAAATGAAATACGAACTATCATCACGTTGATAACCAAAACTATAATAGTCATAATTTCGTAGTGGAATAACCATACAGCATGCATTGAGTAATAGTAAGATTATATTTTGGACAATAAAAAATACCCAACAAAATATGCTGAAATTTATAGGAATTTTCAAATAACAAATCAATATCAAAATAAAAATCCATTTATTTTGAAGATAGATAGCTTTTAATAAACGTTGTATATTGAATTGATTATATAATTTAGCTTAAAATTTATTGCATTATTCTAGTATGCATAACGGATGGAATAAGCTTGTAGCATATTAAAAAAAAGTGGAAAACTTGTTTTCGCTGAATGCATATATGAGAATTTTTTAAGAATTATAATAACTTCATATTGACAAATAAATTTAATTTAGAAATTAATTTTTTCATTAAGTGAAAAAGATATTTTATTTATGTACGTTTTACATATATGTATGCATCATTCCCAAAATTATTTTAGAACATAAATATAATGAATTTAAAACGATTTTTTTTTTGATCCAATGCATTTTCTTGAAAATGCACTGAAAATTATACTTTCTGCTGTTAAGAATTTTCTTTTATTCAGAAGAAAGTACCAAATAAAAAGACAAATTATTATTAATTGCGTGTTCAAACTACCTGTAACTGCGTGTTTTTTCAACGAAACTATAATCGAATAACGACCATAAAACATTATTGCAGCCAATCGATCTAAGCAAACGGCACTTATATGTCTAAATTCGTTTTTTTGATAACTTTTATTTATACGAAATTTTGTAAAAAAAAATTTGAAAATCTCGAGATGCTAATTAGAATCAAAAAGATAAATGTGCAGAAAAAAAGACTGAAATAATAAAAGACTGAATGATATTATAAACTTTGATACATTAGGATGGAAGATTGCATTAGCTAAGTTTGATTCATAATTAACGGGTAACTAAGCTCAATAATTTTGCAAAAACAAAAGGCGGAAAATAGTTTAGAAAAAACTAGAGGCTTTTGAGATTGAAAGTTTTAAAAATTTTAAAACGAAGAAATTCGTATTTGAAATAAATAATATTAAGCAAATATGAAAGAAATGTACAATATAAAATTCGAAAAATCTGTATGTTAGGAGTATTTGAAATAAGCAATATCAAAATCAATGAAAAAAATTAATGAGAATTAAATTTGAAATTATTATATTGTTTCATAAATTGTAATTATAAAATAAGTTCGTTACCAATTTGTTCTGTATGAACAGTTGGATCGATCTACGTATCAATTAATTTAATCAATGTATGGATCAAATTAATTTATGCTGTCTAGTTCAATTGACGAGTTAAAACAAATGAATTATTTCATAATTAATTTTACAATCTGACTAATTGACTCAACCCACAATTATCTTCAAATGATTGAATTCCAAATGTATTCCTATTGGAAAACCGAGATAATTTCTAATATAGATATAAGGAAATAAATTGCTTTTTACATCGCTTATTATCCAACATAAGCAAATATTACGACATCTAATGCAACGGATCATTTAGTCTAATTATCTTTATTCCATTTAAAAAGCCTATATGAAACGTTTAAAGTGTTGAAAGCTATTAATTGTCTGAAATATTGTGATGATCAAAGGCTTGCGTATGTATATGAATATTGTCCATCTCTATTATCATACACGAAGACTCCTGGTTAATGGCATGTTTTTGAAGCATGGATTATTCAGTCAAGAAACATTTAGCATTCATTCATCGTTTCCGGTCTCACAACATTCGGCTGCTAATCCCACTATCATTCTTCATTTTAAATTCTCGCATTTAACTTGCATTGTTAAGCATCCTTCCGCTTATTTTGCTCAACGTATTTATTATCAATAAAAATATCACGATTGTCACATTTACATTCAAAGATTTAATTACTTAAATTTTCAGAATTATTTCCTTGATATATTTCACGGTAAGAAGAAAATTTTTTGTAATCTATATAGCCTATGTCTAATTGATAATAAATGATTATGATTCATTTGAGTATCATATAAGCAAAGTTTAAAAATAACTTCATTTCTTATTTTTAATTAAATATTCGAATTTTGAACTAAAATTTACAATCGTCTATGAATTAAAGTTTTTGGAAAAACTAATAAAATTTTGTTAGAAAACGAAAAAAAAACAAAAAGCAATATATACGTGAGTGTAATTGCCCATGCAATCCAATCTATTGCATTTAATATTTTCATCCATAGCAATGGCAAATGTTGTCGTTTCAAAATTATCGGTGGATAAAGATATAATGTTGTCACAATACCATGCATCAGATCAGCAAATGCTAAGTTAAAAATAAGAATAAAGCTGAAAAAAGGTAAAGGTATAAATAAATTGAAACGATTGATTATATATTTAAATCGTAAAAGAAAAAGTATAATGCATAAGCAAATTAAAAAAAAATTGAAACTTGGAAGAGTTGACATATTTTTTTAATAAAAAAAAAAAAAAGATAATAGCATAGAAAACATAGAAAAAAATGGATGATTGCGAAAAATGGAAGAAAATAAAAATTGAGAAAAAGAATATAATTTAAAAAATTAAATCAAAAAAAAAAGCGAACATAAAGACTAATTTTTGTCAATCAATATTAACCACTTTTAAAATGTTCAAAAAGTTTGACGTATTTCATTTAGGCTAATAATTTTGGCCTATGATATCAAGTTGACGCTATACAACATGGCATAAACGGCAAAATTGGAATATAATTCTAAACTAATTCCGATAATTCCAAACAGCTATAATTGAAATGCTATGATTATTTTATGATTAAAAGCTAATGAATGAAAGAATTAGGAAAAATAAAAAAATGAATCGATAATGAAAGCTCAGATAATTTTGAATATTTGAATAATCACCTTGCTCTATTTAAGTAATTAAATTTCACCAAAACTGTAATCAACGACATGTTACCAATTATTGCAACAAAACCAAGCGATTCCAAAATAACAAAGAGAGACAAATCGAATCCTGATACCCTGATAATATGATAAAGATAATATTTTGAAAATTTGTACAAATTCATAAAATTTTATTCAAAGTTTAAAATTAGAAGTGGAAAAATAATAATAAGCATAATCATAAAATTATTCAATCATATTTTTCGATATTAGGTAAAATGAATGCTAATTTATTTAACTCGAGAAGTGAGACTTTATTGCTATATTCATGAAAAATTTAATAATAAAATTGAAAAAAAAATTTATATTCAGCAATAATTTTGATTAGGAAATATTTTTCCTTCTTTAAATTTTTGTTTAAAATTTTTATAGGCAACTTCATTATGTTGACCAATATCATTAATTTTAAAAATGAAGAAAGAAACATATAACACTAACGTTGATATTTGATCGTTATTCATTGAAATATTTACTCTAAATTTTTTCAACAGCTATTCAAATTGATAAGTTAATTTTTGCTAAACAATAGCCGTTGCATGACATATAATAATGAATGACATTTATAGTTGAAATTTTAATCGTTCATATTAAAAGAGGTCAATGAAGCAATCGTTAAATGTGGAATGTTGTCGGCCGATGAAATAATCAAACATTTATCAATGAATCAATCATATGGACATTCGATCAACCTGAAATTAATAGAAATTATGATATTCGATGAAATTATAATCAAATAATTTAAATTCGCAAAATCTGTCTTTTATTTTGCAAAAAATATTTTGCATATTTAAAATCCTCAGTTTTACCATTGCCATATTCTTGCATTTTCATAAATTGATTGTGAAATATTTTTATCAAACAAATCAAATCTACTATTATGTGATTATCAGTTAATATTGTTTATTTTATAATAGACGTGAAATGTCAGATATAGTGCTATAACGAAATTATTTGCAAAATTTTTTTCTAATCAAATATGCAAATATGGCTAGAAGAAAATTTCACTGTCCATCAATTGCTTTGAATTAAATTTAAAATTTTAATCATATAAAAAGCATAAATAATATTGTTAAAATATAGCATTCTTTTATTTAATAAAAAATCAAAATTATTGTAAATTATTATTAAAATGAAAAATGTCGATATATATATATATTCATACATTCATATATTCTCACCACCAAACAAAAATTCTCAATATACAGCGTTGTTAGTAGATTTTGTCAAGAATGTCACCTTAGATCTATTTTAACATCAAAATTTTTTTAAAAGCTATATCCTTAAACATTCATTATAAGATCAGAAATTAAGAAAGAGGTGGAATGGAGACGAGAAGGAGGAAGAAGTTAATTATTAATAGCGGGAGGAAAAGACTACAAATCTGAAGCTAACTATTATCTTGTTTCTCAATAGCATCAATCTATTTTCATGAATTTCGTTTGAAGGACTAGAAAGATAATAGGATAATTTGATTTTGAAGATAACACGTGCATAGAAAACATGAGATTGTTATATCCGTATATGATTTAAAAATTTTAGCATCTAAAAAAAAAAAAAAAAAGTGAAGAGGCCAAGGTTACGATGCACTGTTGAAGTCGATTCAATGGCGAAAACAGCATGCTTACATATATAAAAATTGGTTCTTACAAATGCGCTTTTTTTTTCTTCTGGCCAATTTATCACTTTGGTCAAGAAAGATGGATTGAAAAAAGTATTTCTTTAAACGGGTATTGATGATAGACAAAATTCAGGCTCCATATAAGCAATATAATGATAACATCCGTTTGTTGAATGAAAATTCTAAAGATAAGGAAGGATGAGTTTCTAGATGATGAGAGAAGAAAGAATCATGATGAATTCAAGGCAATGAATTTTTCGAAATATGTTGATTAAGTCCAACTTCATGCTAAACCAATACAATCAATAAATCTCATGTGAAACAATTTCATCTTACACCACACTCTCAACTTAAATGAAATAGAGGAGTAATTGTTTTAATTGCTGAGAATAATCAACTCTAAGCTGCAATATTTGATAAATTACAATGATAACAAAAATTTTCATAAAAATAGAAGGTGGTTAGATAAAATATATCAATAAAAGTTTCAACAAAGCTAAAGAAAAAATAATGCATGTTACTAGCATACTAAAATCAGATAAAAGCCTATTGCTCTTTTTCGAAATAAGTATTCTTATATATATATATATACATATACAAGAAGATATGTGAATAGTTTCAAATTGGAACGAAATTTTTTAAATGATCAAAATTTTAAAATAACAAAGTAACTTTGAAGTAATCGAAAATAACTAAAAAAATTTTCAGAATCCTTTCATATTTATTCTTATAAAAAAAAAAATAATTTCGGAAAACTATAAAAATCGAACGAATACGACAGATGGAGATAAAGGGAATATAAAACGTAGAATGGTGATGTAAATTTTTTTTTTTGATATCATCCACTGATTTTCAAATTGGAATAATATATCTAAGATTATGCAAGGACGAAAATTTATGAATCATAAAATTATTTTAGAAAAATTTGAAAACTGAACGAAAACAAAGGCCTATTATTTGTCCTTTTTTTTCTGGGAAATTAGTTTAAAATATGAAACTTTTTGTTTAGCATACTTATGTTTCCATATTCTTATCAGCTTTTTCTTTATTTCAGATCAAAAAAGATTGATAAGAGAGAATTAAACAATTAACAATGATTATGATTTTTTTTTAATTTTATTCCGTTCTCAAAACACCACCTATGGAATTTTTACCTTTCTTTTTTTTTTTGCTTAAATCACTTATCAAAGAAATAATCTTTTCGGATAAAATTATCAAAAAAAAAAAAAAAACGAAATGAAAGAACTCATATAGAAATAGTATGTATAAATTCGTAAACATGAAGTTATATATGAAACATAGGCGGTAAAAAAATAAAACGGCAAGGATATTTACGGATAGAACCATATTGATATGATATATTCAAACTGAAATTAGAGCAAATTACTACATGATATCAATAATGGTGATAAAAAAATATGCAAGATATCACTAACAAACTAAAACTTTGTTTTCAAAAATATTTTACAAATAACAAAAAAAAAAAAAAAGCAAATTATATGCCAAGAAAAAAAGCTTCAGAAAACTCCCATTCAAATTTTCATAAATAGTAGTTAGTTGTAATACGTAAAAGTAAAAATGATTTTTATTTAAATAGCAAAAAAAAGTATTCTCTTTTAAGCATTTTCAAAGAGAATATGAGAGAGAGAGAATGGAAGAATTTTGAAAAAGAAAGGGAAGAGTAAGGAAAGATGAAAAAGATGAAAGAGGGAGGGAAAAAAAATGAAACGATAAATGAATGTGAAAAATGATGAATGTATAATTAAATTGACAATTGCATAAAGAAAATTTCATGCAATTTACATATCTGATAGCTCATTTATCTTATTTTTGGTAATTTTACGAATCACAAAAAAAAATTTCTTTTTTGCCATTTTTATTTCTTCCGACACTTTTTTTTCGTTTCTTTCTTTTTTTTTCTGCAATTATACGAAATATCGGTGTGTAGCAATTTTTAGGCATTAAAAATTTTGAACAATTTCAATCTGACAAATAGAATATTTCGTTTTTTTCTTTTTACTAAGAAAAAATGGTACTGTAGATGTATTTTAAACAGTACCGTATCAAGAAGTATTACTGTAGCAAAAAGAATGTATTTTAAACAGTACCGTATCAAAAACAATACCGTATCAAGAAGTATTGTATATACAGCTTTTTATTTTAAAATTATTTAAAAAAATATAAAATTTTTGGGTGACATGAAGTTTTCAGGTAATTAGTTGTAAAGAATGATGAAAAGAAAGAAACTTCATCTTTTATTTTTCTTTTTCTTTTTTTTAAATCATCAAATTATTTTGCTTCATAGTCCGTTTTACTAATTGTCCAAAACTTTTTTAATCATTTTCTTATTTTGACTCTTATATTTCTCTTAATTAACTGAATATTTTTGTCGTTTATATTTCATTTAATTTATCTATGCGTTACATATATGTATAAATATATTTTTTTAATTTTGTGTTAATTTTATTTTTACGATTATTTAACTCATTTTATTTTTTCATCCTTTTTTTTTCCCAATTATCTAAAAAATTTACCTAATTTTCTCATTCTACCTTAATCATTTAAAAATTTCATAATTTTTTTTTTTTTTAGATATTTCTAATTAAAGATAACATTTCTTTTTGCCTAAAATTAGTCTCATTTAAACGACAAAAAAAAAGATAGCAAAATAAATTAAGACGATAGGAAAATAAAATGAAGTATGATGAGATTTAAAATATATATTTGCTAGTATTCGTAATATTTTATGCATATTTTTTTTTTTGATTATTTCTTAAAGTCATATGTTGGAAAAAAGAAAAAAAAAAAAGAGAGATAAAGTTGCTATTATTAAAAGTTATCGCATATGTCGCTCAGCAACTGTTATAATATCGAAATGAATGATTGATGCGTTTTAATTGATGTGCTGATAAAAGACAAAATGTAGGATGATAGCAATGACAAACAATATAATCTGCATAATTATATTATATGCTTGCATTATTTTTTTCCCCAAAATAATGTATGTTAAGCATAAATGCAAAAATATGCAATTATTTGTTCAATAAATTTAAATTTCAAAAAAAAAAAAAAAAAAAGCAAAAGAATCCTCGTTACAAATTACCGTTGTAGGATGAAAATTTGTTGAAAGCAAAAAATTAAGATTTGCAAATAGAATCATGAAAGGTTTCGTTTTTTTTTCCTTTTTCGTGAAATTATCATTTTCAAATCGTGATTTTTGATCTAGAGCAAAAATTCGCATGCGATTTTGTTATTAGATTTATAACATTTAATTTCATTATCAATAAATTGTTATTCTGTTTTTTAAATTACTTTTTTAAATATTCAAAATACAATGTAGTTTTAGGCTCATATTTTCAATGCTAAAATTTTGATTCAAATTAGTAATTTTTAATGAATAAATTTATTTTTGAATTTGAAATATTAAATCTAAGCATCCTAAATTTCTCCAACAAAATTTTGAAATCAATCGTTCTAATTGAAATAATATTTCTACCTTTCTTGAATGAATTTATGATATAACTGGAAAATTGTCAAGAAAATTTGATGTACAATATTTTAATACAACGAACTAACTATTCTGCTTGTAAATTTTAAAATTTCTTCAAATCATTTCTAAGTTTTAATTTAAAGAATTTCTATTTATGCCATTTCGTGGTGGTACGTAAATATTTTAAACTATCTTTTCTGATAAAACTTTTAAATTATAAAAGTTCGAAACATTAAAATTATTATGAAATATCTTAAACTTATTATTATTACTAATACTTTTTCCTCAAATTTACAATAAATGTTTCAATTTTTAATGCTTTTCTTTTATTGTAAATCATTTTTGTTTTCATTTCTTTTTCCAATATATTTAAAATATTTCAAAAAACATTCATTAAATAATAAATATTTTTATATAGCAATAAAATTTCTTATACATTTCATCATCATCATCATCATCATCATCATTCATCATCATCATCATCATCATCATCATCATCATCATCATTATCATCATCCATTTTCATTAAAATATTAAATGAGTGAAATATTCTCGAGAACGAATAAATTAAAAATATATTTACTATATTTTGATATATTAGGAAATTAAAAATTTGTCATATATATATATATATATATATAGATAATTCTTAAATTAGTTTAGTTTAATTATATATATAGATAATATTAAAAATAAAAACAAGCATATTTTTATTAGCATGAATAATTATAATTATTATGATATTAAAGGTAACATTTACCTGGCAAAGATATTAGCATTAATGTGAATGATTTTAGTTGTCAACATTCTTAATTATTAATTTTAATTAGATGCAAAATATTTGATTCATTTACATCAACTATCAACAAATTCAATCATTTCTTCAAAGTTAGGAAAAAACATAGATAAAATTATTTTATGGATGAAAAAAAAAAGAAAAGAAAAATTCTTAAATTAAAATCATCAATGCAAGTGTTGAGAATAATTTTGAAATAAATATGATGATATTCTAATTGTTTTTTATTGTTATTTTTATTATTGGATTTTTTCGTTCTTTTCCGTTTTAATAATTTTGTTGATATATAATTAGTTTAAATTATTATTATTATGAAGCTGCAAGAACATTTATTAATAAGAAAAGTCTTCAAGAGTTTAGATGAAATAAAATTTAATCAATGTCTTAGAGATATTTAATAATAAAATAAATAATTATTGCTGCATAAATGATAACTTCATATATTCAACAATAAATTAGTCTGATAAGTTTTGCGATATTGATTTGTTCCATCAGTTTTTTTTCCTCTTCCAAATATATTTTTCAACTCATTTTGTAGAAATAAATATAATATAAATATTAAACGTACGTGAAGCGTGCGTAAAATAAAGAGATAAAATAATCAAAGTATGATGTATATATATATATATATATTAAACGTTCACGTTTAAAGCAAAGTATATATATAAATATTAAACGTAAGTGAAGCATTAAACAAGGAATAAAGTAATCAAAGTATGATATAAATATTAAACGTACGTCAAGTGTGCGTAAAGCAAAAGATAAAGAAGTCAACGGATGAATGGAGTAGGAAAGAAAAAAGTATTTAAATATTATTAACATAATGGAAAAGTTAGAATAAAAAAAAAATTTTTAGGAAACAAAAATGAATGGAATAAAAAAAAAAAAAAAAGGAAACGAATGATTTCTCAGTAACATTTCTGCCTTAATCAATTAAGTATTAAATCATTTCAAAAAGCCAAGAGATAACTATCTTAAAAGTCAAATAATGATGTTTTACTATTTGCACTTCTTCAAATTAAATATATTTCATGATACTTGATTTTAGCTTCGAATAAAAAAATAAAAAAATAAGAGATAAAAGCTGGCCAAAATAAAACTGACAAAATGTTCAAATCAATAAATATATATAGATATAATTTTTTTTTTTTCATAGTTTTATATCATATATAAATAATTGCGTAATTATATTCAATAACTATAGCAAGCTATATATATGGTTGTATTTTATTCCTACTCAATGATATAATCATTATAATAATTTATCCATTAAATTGAATCATTATTATATCATATTCATCAAATTCTTTAAATTGACGTAATGATTGTTTGTTGTGTGCTATTGCGTATTTTTGAAGAACTAAATTCTCTAATAATAAGTTAAAGAATAAAAAGAAAAAAAATAAATAAATAATAAAATGATTACTCTAACTAGCATTATCATTTCCGTATGAAATGAAAGAAATACTGATGCATAATCGAAGTAAATATTATTTTCTAAATCATTGATTTTTGAAATATTGATAATTATTATTGCTTTATGCAAATTTTTTTTTGTTGAAAAAAATAATTGTATTATTTAAATGAAATTATTGATAGATTAATTAATAGTTGCAGGAAATTAGAATAATTTAACGATTATAATAGAAGCATCGAATTTATTTTCGAATAAATGTTTACTAAATAAGAAATTGCGAAAAATTCACTTACGAAAATATATTTCGTGAGAACTTTTTATCGCAAAATTCTTCATTAAATCATAATCTATTCGAGGAAATCAGAATTACTTAACAATTGAGTATCGAATTTATTTTCAAATGAATCTTTACTGAATAAGAAATTTAGAAAAATTTAATTTTTACGAAATATATTTCGTAAGAAATTTATTATCATAAAAACTTTTCATGCACAATCATAATATTACATTTAACTGAAACTGTTTATAATACTTTGAACATTCTGCAAAAAAATATTTCAATGAAAATGGAAATTAAAATTTGTTCAAAATTTTAATGAATTTCAACAGTGTATCTAAATAAGGATGAAAAAAAAAAGTAAGTAGTTAACGGAAAATGTAAAAATGATCATGAAAACTATTATTGTTTAATTTAGCAGAAAAAAAAAGAAGAAGAAGAATAAGGAAAAAAAAAGCAAACATTTATCAGCATGAAAATTCAAATAGGTGCAAAATAGTGGAAGTATAAATCAGGAGAAAATTATTTGTAAAAATTTAGAATTCTCGAGAAATACAAGCGAATGAAGTATAAATTTCTGGCTGCGACAGAATAATTGTTCCGATAAAATTAAAGTAATAGATTGCTAACATAATTCGATTGAAAAAAAAGTAAAATAAAATAAAGTAAGAAAAAAAAAACGAAAAACGAAAGAGAAATCATTCATGCATTCAATTATTGCTGCAAAATTTCCATTTATATTTCAAGGTAACATGATAAAGTTGGAACATGAAACTTTTTAAATTAAATATTTTCTAAAATGTGCAATCTATTTAATCATACGATAATATAAATTAAAATTGTGTTTACAACACAATTTTAATCGATGTTAATCAAACTTTAAATAATAAATAAAATGACAAGTTTATAATTGAATTAATTTGCATTAACTAAATTCCAAATGATCGATATAAAATGATATTCAATAAACAATTTAGATTAATTAAATCTTATGTACTTAATAAAATGCTACTTTTTTTTCGTATCATAAAATTTTTTCTTCTCAACAACCGTCATATAAGATGTAATAATTAAACTTGAAATATTGTTATAATTTTTCAAAGTTTGATTTTGCCATTCATTCAAAAGTAAGTAATGTAGCATTCTTAGTTCGAATTCTTTTTCGGTTTCCTTTTTTTTTTTTTAGTATTTCAAATTAGTTTAAACAAACAATGTTGCATTCCTTTGTAATCATTTGTACGAAAAGTGAATTATTCTTGCTCTGCAAAAATTGTAATCATTTAAAGAAAGATGAATTTATTTTTTTCTTTTTTTTTGTTTATTCATTGAAATATTTCGTCTAGTCTTTTTTTGCTAAATAAATATGCTTGATTTATTTTTATCTTCTTTTAACCAAATTTTAAATCATCACATTTATTGAATGAAATAGCAAATTTATCATCGTTGATTTCAATGAGTTAAATTGCTAAATGCTATGTATTATTTTGAAATTTATCAATAACTTTTCATTCTTTCAACTTACTATAACAATTGATTAAAATTTGCTGCAAAAATCGTCTTATAGAAAATAGTAAAAATGAAATAGATAATAATGTTGCTTATTTGACTTATGGCATATAAAAATTTTGCAACAATTGATAAATGATAAGTTTATCATCAATTTAAATTCGATATTTGATTGTGATAGAAGAATAAATTGCATTATAAAGTTTCATTTATTAACATCGAAAAATTGTTTTCTTGAAAGTGTTAAAATTAAATTTGTCCCGATTGAATTTTAAATCTATCATTTCCTTACTACTCATGCAGAAGAAAAGCTTTATTACCGACTGATTAAAGTCTTAAAATATTTCCATATATCAGATTAATATTAAAAATTAAATTTTCATATATATAATGGCTAATTTCAAATTAATATAAAGTTCATACAATAACAATTATAATGAATACTTCAGTATAAAATTTAACATTATTATTATATCATAAAATGAAATAACTTTCCTTGCGATACTTCAAATATCAAAAAGTTTTAATTTACAATTGATAATAATTAATAATTATCAATATTGCTGATATAATGACTTATAAAAATTTATCATTCCCATTCGTTAAATTCGAGATAAATCGTTAGGATAAAACTTTAGAAATTCTGATAAAAATATGATCAAAGTTTTGGTAAACTTATACAATCTGAAATTTAAATTAAATGTTTAAAATAACATTGATAGCTATTGTACTGTTGCTTATAAACAGCTTAATAAATTATATTACTGTATTTACTAATAAACAGTATTAATGAGTTATCTTACTGTATTATTAACTTATTTCTCATTTTCGATGTATTATCTTCTATAAAACATATGGTGGAACATTTTCTTCATTAAATATTTGTACTTCATTTTATTTATTGCTTTATTAGATTATATTATATCATTTCTCGATTATATTTCTATCACTTTCACTTTATTATATTATATTTTTTATTTAAGTTTACATCAGTGAAATTTCTCGAAAATTCATCAACAAATATTCCGAAAAAAATTTCTTCAATCATTTTGCACGAAACAAATTTATATTTGTATTTCATTATCACAGGAAAAATTTTATTAATCAATATTAATACAATTATTTGTTACTGATAATATATGTAAATATATCAAATAGATATCCAAAATTTGTTAAGTACAAATAATTCTGTAAACAATTTGATAAAAATTTTAACATTGTCTTTATTTCGCAATAAAAGATAATTTTTATTTTTGATAATTTTTTTTTTTAATAAAAGATAGTATATATGCAATTATGCTAATAATATCGCAATAATCTAACGAATTCGCATCAAAACACTTTCGTTAATTGTTCTCATGAAGTGTAAAATATATTTTTGATTACTTTACATAAACAATTCTGAGATTTTATTTCGAAATGCAGGAATTTTGCTTAAAAATTAAATTTATCGATGATGCATTCATGAAATTGCAAATAATAAGAAGTAAATTAAAATTGTAAATTATCATTGAAATGATTGTTTACTTTGATAAATTAAACTATTATCAAATTTCAATTTAAAATATTTTATCACAATGCCATAGCATTTATAACAATTGAATAAAATATATTTTATCACAATATCATACCATTTATAACAATTCAACAATTAATTAATAATTGGAATAAGATATGATCATAGAATGACCATATGATAAGATCAATAAAACATACATATATAAATTGATAATATACATGCGCGTAAAATGTTCATATTTATCGAACTTTACATCATATCAATTCATATTGCTTATTAGTTATCATTATCAGTAACTTCTTCTCATGTTGCCTTGACATATAAATTTAATGATTGTTTACGTTTCATTTAATCTTGTCATTATTTTCAAATAAGAATGATAAAATGATGATAATTTAAATGAATGAAATGACAAAAATTATAGAAAAAAAAGTATCAAAAATTTAGCTATTTTTTTATTATTTCATGCATGGAAGTATTTGAATTTATAAAAATTATTTAAATATAAATTTTTGAGTTTTAAAAATTTAATAAACAAATTCATTCAACTTAGCAATGCATTTATGACATGTAATTTTCTTAAAAGAAATATCATAATTCGTTTAACTTATTTTAGCAAAATTACAATAATTTTAAATTTCAATTTTTGACTTTAATAAATATTTAAATTTTAATTTAAAAATAAAAACAATCAAATGCATTTAAATTAGTCAATAGAATTGAGAAAATACTTTATTTGCATACTTTTGTTATTTTAAATTATTATAACTATTTTCGACCATATAATTCTGCTATTTCGCATAATATAATTTCTGTCATTTTTGACGTTTTTCCGTCATTTTCCTATCATACAATTTCGTTACTTTCAATCGTATAGTTTCGCTATTTTAATGCTTTCTGTCATTCCTTCTTTCGCAAATTATTTCGCTGTTTCATCATTTTTCATCACAACTTTTGTTGCTTCTAAATTATACAATTCAATTATTCTCGACAACATATTGTCGTTACTTTTTCGCGTACTTTCGTCATTTTCTTGTCGCATACTTCCGTTACTTTCTATCGTATATCGTATACTGTAGTAGATTTCCGTTTGCGCCCTATCGTATATCTTATACTATTATAAACTTCCACTACCACCAACCGTATATCATGCGCTATCGTAGAATCTCATTATTGCTTATGCTTAATTCCTCACTTCTGCACAGTTTCCTTATTTTCCATTTATAAACTATCGTATAGTTTCATTATTTAATCGAATCGAAATATTTGCAAATTATTTCGTATAAGATGTATCAATTTATAGTTTGTTTATTAAATTATATTAGCTAAATTATTTATTATTAAAAGAAAAAAAAAATCGCTTCTTAAATTAAATAAAAGTTTCGTTATAATTATTTTCTCAATTCTGCTAAAGTTTTATTCTATTTGCTTAAATACCAAGACATGCCTAATTGTTTTCAATTGTATAATATAAAAATTAGTAAAATAAATATTGCAAAAAAAATTAAATAAACAAATAAGATTGATAAATGAAAAAAAAAAAAATAACCAAACATATCTTACTTAAAATGAACGACGAATGAACGAAAATACACTATCCACTAAGGATAAATATTAATAAATATTTCAAGGACGAAGAAAAAAAAATATAAAATAAGCAATTTCAGTTTCCATTAAATCGAGAAAAACAAAAAAAAAAAAGAAAAACGATTATTTATTAATAAAAAAAAAAAAAGGAAGAAATTGCTAATTAATGATTTCGTCTTATAAATGATAAGAAAAAAATGATAAAAATGAAAAAAAAAAGGTTGTCAATTTTTGTCTTTAATTGATATTTCTGTTATCAATTTTTTGTCGTTAAATGATAAAAAAAGTATCAATTTTTGTCTTTAACTGATATTCTTCCAATTGTTTTAATCGTAATAATTTCTTTCTTTTTTTTTTTTGTTAAAACTTTATTTATCGCTTCGAAAGAAAAAAGAACAAATTTGTATTAAAATAATAGAAAAAGAAAAATTAATTTCTATCATTTGTACAGTAATTAATAAAACTGCAAATGCTCAAGGTTATTTTTTTTTCTTTTAACTGATACGGAAATAATGATAGCAAGAAAAGAATGGTGAAATAAAAATGTGATCATTATTTGAAAATTTTAATTGTATGAGCAAGTTGCTGCTATTTTAGAATCATCATTAGTAACGATGATAATCCCACTAAACTTCTACATTCTTGTCCTATTTCTTAAAGGTTAAATTCAATTTATAATTGTATTAATTCATTGATTAATCAGTTATTCGGTATTTCAATTTAAAAAATTTAGCAGTATTTAATTTTGATTACAGCAAATGAAATTTATTAATTCTTATTTTTTTTAAAATTTCTAAGAAACACTTTGATATTTGATAAAATTTTCATGCGCAATTTTTATTCACATTTAATTACGATATAAGTACTTAATCATTAATGAAAATATAAATTGGAAAATCGTTTAAACAAAAAAAAAATTTAGACAAGCAAATATTAATTGGCTAAATTTATGTTAAATAACTGGACTATATTTATAGGATAATCTTAATTTTTCTTTTGCATAATAATTAATGGCATCGATAAAATTATCTGATATTTTAATGCATATAAAAAACGATCAAAAGATATCAAATTATAACTTTCAACATTTCTCCCATGCCGAATAATTCGTTTACTTTTATCATATCATTATAATATCTTAGATAAAATGAAGTGTTAATTAAATATTTTAAAAAATAATTCAAATTTTTGCTTAATTTTAAGAAATCATTGATAATTAGTTTTAACAAATAAACGATGCTTTTTTTTTTTTGTTTAATTTTAGAAATAACGGGACGATTGTGTAATGATGGATGGATATATTTTCAACCAACAAAATATTGCTATCTTTTGATTGAAAAACCAACAAATTTTAATAAAGCACAATTTGTTTGTCTTATCAAAGCAGCTAATCTTGTAAGCATACATAATGAAGTGGAAAATCGATTTGTTTCGGGTAAATTTCATTTATAATTTCAAAAATTTTTCTTTTTACCTTTTTTTTTTTAATTTCCATAAGAAAAATAAAAAATGAATAAAAACAAAAAAAGGAAAAAGGTAAGATATGCTCGAAAGAATGTATAAATCAAAAATGTCGTACTATTAATTTTCATTAATCAAAGAGATCATATTGATAAGAAGAACAGAATACGTTGGTTAAAAAAAAAGCAATTCCTATTGATTATTAGTGCAAAAAAAAATTTGGAAAAAATATTTTTTTTTTTTAGATATAAAATATATAATAAAATTTTGAATCAAAAATACAACAGACAATAAGCATCATATACCGTATTATTTAAATTTATATCATATACCGTATTATTTAAATTTACGTCATATACTGTATTATTTAAATTGAGATCAAAAAAATACGTTTAAATATAAATCATCATAAATTAAAATAATCAGTAATAAGAAATAAATGAACTTTTATTTTTATTTATTTTGAAACAATTTATTTATTTATTTTGACATTTTCAATAATTTCGAATATTTTACGTTGCTCAGAGAATCCGATTCAGCGTAAACGTTTTTAGTATTATGAATTCTGAACGTTGAAGTTCGTTTTCTGATTTTGATAAACTTTCACTTTTTTTATGAACTCAAAAAAATAAGAAATGATTTTTTCCTAGAAATTTTATACAAATGTGAAATAAAAATTTGTCAAAATTTTCAAGCAAATATAAATTTGAACAACGTCAAATATTAGAATATTAGAATTGAATAAAAATAAGAATTGAATGGAATTTATTGGAATATTATGACATTTATTGATTGAAAATTATCATTACTTTCAATCTGATATCAAATATTTGTTAAAATTTAGAAAGAAATAAAACATACGATGATTGTGTTTTTATTTGGTCAAAAAATTTTTTGTGTAAAAATAATTATATTATAATAGATGGGGTGAAAATCAAATAGATGAAATGAAATTAATTACCAATTTTAAGTACAAATATCAAATAAGTGAAATAAAATTAATTATTAATTTTGAGTAAAAATATTATAATCTATCCCCTACCATTTTATATAATCTGTTATAAAATTTATCAGTCTTTTAACGATACGATGAAACTATTTTAGCATTTCAAAAATCTATCCAAAAAAAATAAGTATAATTAACGAAATTTAATAAAATAATTAAAGTAAAAATAAATTACTAGAAGTAAAAAAGTAAATGGAAGCGAAAGAAACAAATTAAATAATTAAAATATTCAAGTAAAAAGTTTTTATGTTAATACAAGCGAAAATATTTGGTGATAATAACAATTATTTGATAATTTTTTATCATTTTTATTTTTATTTTTTTCTTAAAATTATAATAAACTAAGTTGCAGGGATTTAAATAATCAAATTAAGTATTAATTTCAATAAAAAAAACCAAAAATTTTTATTTATAAAAATAAAATGAAAAGGAAGAAAATAATTTTAATTTTAATTCAAAAATGAAAATCCGTTTTCTCGTTTTTCCTTTTTTTTTTTTTTTTTTAATATTTATATATTTTAGAAATGATTGCAAAAATTGGTCAACCGATATGGCTTGGTGCAGCAATTTTTGATCGTTTAAAAATGCATGAAAATGTCGATTTATCACCATTCGATTATACAAATTGGCAAAATGGTTCAAATTTCAATCATTCATTTTTTTTCTCTTTTTTTTTGAAATCCTTTTAAAACTTTTTGAAAAAATAAATAATTTTATTTTTGCTTTATCAATAAATAAATTTGTCCGATTCGTTCGATCATTGCATTTACTATCATTTTTGCTGTAAAATTTTGCTTCAATTTTCGTTATTTTCATTAACCAAACATTTATCATTTGATTCGAGAAAGGAATAAAAATCAAACATCAACCGATCATTATTCATTATTTTAAGAATTAAATTATTTTAGTCGTGCAAATATTTGCAAAATTCATATCATAAAATAATTTATTCAGAAATTTAAAATACACACATTTAAAATGGCAAAAAGAATTTTTCATAAAATTTAAAATGACAAAAAGTGGAAAGGAAACATCGATTTGTCGAAATTTTCAGGTATAACAAAATAACACGTAATACTAAATTTCAATTATCATACGTTTATAAGCTTTACGTGAAAAATATCTCTGACACGTGTAATGCAAAAAGAATTTGAATTATATTCTGATATGATATTTTTATTTGAATATAAGATAAGTACGTTATTGTTTCTTGATAAAATGAAATAACAGATAATCTATTCTCAAAAGTTGTTTCATTTGAATTTTGAAGTAAAAATAATAATTGATATTTCAGTAGACAAATAACATATTGATATTAGCAAATTAACGTATGTACCAAAACTAATAGTTACGTGTGTTACGTATGATTTAGGAAAATGATACAGTAAATTTTGTTCATACGCTTTTTTCACGTATCATAGTAAGATAAAAATTGACGTGATAAAGTATGCTATAAGCATATTTGCATCTGCATTTTATCATTTATATCAGTAAAATGTTCTAAATTGTACGTATCATTGATAATTTATTAATTATTATGCAACAAATATGATATAATTATTTTATATGTTTTATTTACATTTTTCAGGAACTCAACCGATTTACGAAAAAGTCGACCGTGTGTCAAAATTAGTTCAGAGAATCGAAAATGGTTTAGTGATTGTTGCTACAAAAACCAGTACCGTATATGTGCAAAAAATTAGCCGAAAAAGGAGAACGACTGTACTTGAATAAAACTATTAATATAACAAATAATATCAATCCAAAATTTGCTAATAAGTATGGTAGCACTGTGGTGAAGCAGCAAAAAGCAATAAATAAAGCAAATGATACGGTATTTTCACTTGTTACTAACGCTTACGATAACAAAATAATTCTAACAAAGTAATTAGTGCACGGAAAAATACGAATACGTAGATGGTGTATGACGAATTAGAGACACGTAAATACTAGACTTCTTTTAAATTGTGTTAAGTGCTAGGCTTTTTTAAGAGTTAAATGATGATTCAATTTGGACCAAATTTTTATTTCTAGATATAATACATAATTCTTTTATGTCTACAATATCAAATAGTCTTGGGATATTTTTAAAAAAAAAAAGTCAAATTAATATATTTAAAAATATACTTAAATGCTATACTTAAATATGCAAAATAAAGCTTGAAATTATTTGATAAATTGTTGATATATTTGTTGCACTAAAAAATACAAATTTTTTTAGTAATAAATGTTAAATAAAATGTCATTTTTAGCTGCCAACGAATAATATATTCATGATTATAATATTTTTGATTACAGGAAATGATGCAATGTATTTATTAAAGGATTCAATCAATTTATTAAGTGTTTTTTCAAACCCTATTAAATATATCTATTGCAATATATTTAGAAGAAAGAAAAATATAGGGTATTACGGTAAGAGGTTTCAACGGTAAAAATAGCAAGAAATTACAATAGGAATTTTTAACAGAGCAACAGTAGTTCTTTTTGCGAGAAACAGTAAGGATTTACAGTAAGCATTTGTAATAGTAACAAAAGTAAATTCAGAATATTATGGATGACAAATATTAGTAGCTAATGTTGAAAAAAATATCTTAATTAAATGATATTGATACAGTAAAATTTATAATATAGTAACAAGGGTAAATTCAAAATGTTATGGACGATTTATTATATATCGCCTACTGTACTTTATATATATGTATATTATATTAGTTAGATTAGCATGCATGCTATCCAATATTACTCAAAGATTTTAAAAAAAAAAACAAAAACAAAACATACAGTAATCAAACAATACATTGTTTAAAGGAAAAGAAATAAAAACGCTAATAGAAAGTGTGAAATATAATAGTAGATTGTACTATAAACTAATCTATAAATTACTATCCACTGTAGTTCAAGCTATGGTACTTTACCGTACTGCTTTACGTATTGATGCTCACATCACATCACAGTTGAAGCTATTCGTAACTATAAAACAATTATATAAATGTAACATTTATTTCACTTGAAAAAAAAAAAAAACAGTATACCGTAATTGTTATGTTATGCAGTTCTAACAGCAGATTAATAGTATGGTAATTTTATAATATCATATGATTGTAATTAGCTTCAGAAGTTACCAACTATATCTCGCCGAAGCTTGATGGCTTCATTTTCTTTTTATTTTTATTAATTTGAAATTTGCCAAACGAATCATATGCTTTTTAAGAATAAATATATAATCCACAAAATAAGTTTCCAACTTCTGATTCTTCTATTGATTAAGTATGAAAAATTTTTCTTCCAATGTAGTAGTTTTATCGCGAGAAATGAGTTAATCTCAATGGTAAATTAGTAATCAAGTTATTTGATTAAATTGAAATATAATGAAAATGCTAATAAATTAGTCTTATTTGCGCATTCTAATCTCTAAATAATTCCCATGAATCTTGAACAGTATTGGACCAAAGCTCGATTTTAATAGAATTCATAGTGATTGTAAAATCTTTATGTTTTTGAATCCTATTTGTTACGATCCTTCACATTTTTTTCGATTAACAAAAATCTCATTATGAAAAAATATTTCAAACAATAATCAATTAAAAAATTCTGTGCAATCAATAATGACCATAAAAAAAAACAAAAGAAAATAACAAAAAATCACACCCCTCCCAGAAAAAAGGAAAAACCTTACCAAAGAAAGTCTCGAATCCTCTGTCAAACATCAGTAACATATCACATCTTTATGTCCGTATGTCTTTCCTAATATTTAATGTATTTGCCAAACTGTCCCATTCTAATTAGTTTACAGGAATTTAGTATTTTTGTTCGTGAAAAATTTGAATGAATATAAAAATTTGCTTATTCAGTTGATAAATAAGTAAATATTCTCAATTTTTATTTACGAATTTGATTTTTTCAAAAACAATAACACCAAATAATAACAATAAAAAGGATGCATGAATTACAATGATAAATTCACTACGTCATATTTTGTGTTAAGTCATATTTTAGATAGAAATAAATACTTGGCACCGAACAACTATTCTCTAAAATATTTCATTATCGATGTATATGTGAATCATTTAAGAGGTCTTTTAGCCTCCTGCTTATTTATTTCGTTTTCTCTTTATTTGTATAAAACGAAAACACTAACTCTTAAGTCTTTAATCAGAACTTGGACGATGAAGTTCCATAACTTCGGTCTAAAGAGAACTTTAATGCAAAAAATGTGCTTCAGCATCGCAACAAAGACAAACATAGTGAATTTAA
Organism: Dirofilaria immitis; assembly: GCA_024305405.1. Taxonomy (NCBI): domain Eukaryota; kingdom Metazoa; phylum Nematoda; class Chromadorea; order Rhabditida; family Onchocercidae; genus Dirofilaria; species Dirofilaria immitis. The sequence continues at coordinate 3,372,126 of JAKNDB010000098.1, forward strand.
AAACTTATGAACCTCATAAAAATTTTACAACTCGAGGATAAATCATATAAAATATAAATTAAATACAGATAAATGTCAACATTCCGCACTTTTTAATCAAAAGTACGCTTACTACGACTTTTGTGATATCCACTCATTTGTTTCCGATATTCTTCATACATATCCGGTTTCGAGCCAACACCGCGAAATTGATCTACGGCATCCCGTACTTCACCACCAGATATGGGTTCTTCAATACCCTGAAAATTTATTGGAATATGAACGAAAAAACAAATAAATGAGGAAAAAATTATTCAATTACCTGTCTATCGGCACCTAAGCCACCGCCTTGCCAACCCATTTTCGCTAATAGCTGCGCACCTTTATTCGCGGAACTTAATCGCGGTGGAGGTCCAGATGGTGGAATACTGAAATACTAATCATCAATGAAACTAGAGTTGAATCACAAATCACAACAATTAGGCGGTAGAATAATCGAAAAGACTCATGGGAATAATTAATATTCACTAATTATAAAACATGAACATAATAAGCTTCAAGTAAGTTGACATTAAACTATAAACATCTTGATATTTTTGACAGAGTAGTATGAAGTTCATACAATTTTGGAGTAGGACTTCGACTGCCAATTTGTTTCGGATTCCCAAATGACGGTCGTGTATCGGGAGAAGCACTTCGTGAATCAGAACGCCTCCGTCGTCTTGGCGAGTCTGATCGAGATCTACTACGACGATGCCTGAATCATACGCATAAATTAGATATTAAAAAAACTGATAAATTACCGGAGGAGAAAACAATGGTTATCATAGTTACCTTGAATTTGGATGTGACAAAGACCGCGATCGCGATCGAGAGCTAAAGCTTGCACTCGATCTCGAATGACTGCTTCTTGATCGTCTTCTTGATTTACCGCTTGAGTAAGAGCTTGATCGACTGGATGATGAATCAGACGAACTTGAACGATGACGACTCCTGAAATCCTATTCTTATGTCGGAAATAATCAAGATAGTTATAATATCATATGATCATGAATGAAAATAGAACTATACATTTAAAAAAGCATTGAAGAATTGGCTACTTTCACTTTAATTTCATTTGTCCATTTTAAAGCTTTCCATTCCGAAAACGAAAAAGGATTTCAAATTTCGGAAGAATTCTTGAGTGTTGCAGAAACAAATAAATTATTTTATACACATTACAGCGCCTCAATATCATATGGAATTGTATGAACTTAATTCTAGCACTGCCTTTTTGAAATGCAACATATATATTGATAATGATAGAACAATTTGATACTGATGTGATATTGATATAAAACTATATATATAAAGTACATAATTAATACTTTTATACATATGATTTTTGATGATTTAAAATAAACAGGAATTACTTCATTGGTAATAACCTTGAGGAAGAACGCCTATAATTTCCTTTTTCTTCCTTTTCCTTATCATCTGCCTCGATGTAGACATTTTCAATTGCATCTTCTAGTGTCTTTCCTTCTCCTTTCAATTGGTCCTCTATTTTTTTCTTTATTTCATTTTTTCTTTGCGTAATATTCAGAATAAACCATGTCGCTCCCAACCATCTCTGAAGCAAAAAAAAATGAATAGATGATTCAAATCCATAAGCAACTAGAGAAAACAACTGCTAATCTTTATCTCATAATGCATATGTATTTATACTCAAGTGGTTGCGATTTCATATAGAATATCATTCACTTCGTAAACTGGCAAAATAACGTGACAATTTACAATAGTTAAAGCAAACAATTTATAATGCTCCTAATTATTGGAATCCTTCGGTTATCTTAAATTGTAGAGACTTTAAAATTATATAAAAATGCTAAATATAAAAAACTTACGTATCTCTTTGATTTTCCAAAGTTTGAGGAGCATAAAAAGCATCCATGGCACGTAATAGCCGCTCCGTTGGTGGAATTGGGGTGGAAGACGTAATTTTGATACTACTACAGGTTTGTACTACAAAAAAAAATGTAAATTGCATCATATACGAAAATAGGGCATTATGAAATTCTTTCTGGAGAAAGAGTTATATAATTATGTTCTTTTTCTACTTTTTATATCAGTTAAATTATTTGATATCAGTAGTTTAAACTAAACTAATTCGAAAAGTAACAAAGACAGCAAGTAAAAACGTCACCAGTACATCTTCCATTTCAATAAGTGGCATCATCATGCCTGCAGGCAACTCGTAATAGGGAACACTTGGAATTAAAGCTGTATCGTCAAAAACCTGCAAGGAACCATTATAATGCAACTGAAGTGATAATTTTGACTAAGAAGAATGGCACTTTATAGCACTAATAGTAAATTGACATCCACATCGAAAAAGAATCTCGAAATTAATTCAAAAACAAGAAATATACGGTCATAGAATCTTAACTGATACATGATAATTTAGCACACTTACAGTTTGTGGCGGAGGTCCAAAATTGGAGCTTGTGCAGAAGCACGAAATGGCGGACGGGCTGTTTGAATTTCGCTCTCATTTTTACGATTTTTATTCTGTAAACCAGTAAACTCGTCCTCATCGTAAATAACGTAAGATGGATCATCTTCGTCAGGCCGAGCGTGATATATATCTAAAAGTTATGGTCGTCGAAAGGATTATGTGCAAATTATAAGCGAGAAAAAAGAGTGGCGATAATATTTTGATCTTTATTTCCAAATCTACCTTTAGGTGATGGAACGTTGGTATGTGGTGGTGGTGCGGTGAAAAAGCGGCCATAATCATTTTCTGGAGGTATATTTCCAAAATTATTTTGTACTGGCGGTGGTCCTGCAATTTTCTGGTCAAAACGTGACCGACGTTCGCGACGATTCAACGGTGATGGCCCTTCATGTGCTGTTGGTAGTGGTGGTGGTATTGCAGGTCCTGATGCAGGTGTAGGCATGCCTGAAAATAGTTTATTCCACATCAGAGATTGCCAAAAATTAGCTTGGCAATAACTATACGAAATTTTCAGCAAATAAAATCACTGGAAATTATATTATTTATTTATTTTGCAGTATGTAAGAAAGATTCATGCCATATCAACTTATAATTCTTAGAAAGTTTGAATAATATACTATCATAAGTTAAAGTTAAGGTGATAGAAAATGCTTCAAATAAATTACATAATAAACGAGTAATGCGATAAATCTGTGCAATCAATTATATTAATATTTAATAATTCAAACTTTACTTTGCTTCATTCTCTCAGTTTCAATTTGCTGTTGAAGTAGAGCAATCTGCGTTCTACAATGCAATGCAAATTCTTGATGTTGTTGCTCATAACCTTTGTATGTTGCCAGTAACTGTGCATGGATTTCCGCCGCCTTCTTTGCATATTCCGCTTGTTGTGCATTTTTCCAGTTTTGGTATAATAGCAGTGGATTTCGTAATTGCTGAAAATTATACGAAATAACTTATGTAGTAAACTATTATCATGTTTTTCACTACGCTGCGATCATAATGCCAGTCACATTCTCAGAGAAATATCATTTCGTTTTTCACTAGTGTATTAAATGCTACATCAATCAAGTATTCAATTATAAGTTGCTTGTTTTAAACAATCCTAATTTTTTACGTACAAAAACATACCAAATCATTTAAGCAATTATGGAATGCAAAACATACTTTGTAACAACCATCATCAAAATATTTGTGGCCTTCCCAAACACCAATCAATTTCTCCAATTTTTCATTTACAATCGCTTCTTTCACACCCTGAGCTGTGAAAGCGTAGAGTTGCGGTACATATCGCGAAAGCATTTGTCGAATTGCATCCAACTTTTACGCTGACTAAATTAAAATAATTGAGGTTTTAATAAAAAACGATGCAAACTATGCAAATTTTTAACAATAAAATAAATTTTTAGGCTTACATACTGATCAAGACGTAATTTCGACTTTTTCGTAATTTGTAGATGGAAGAGTTTGACAGCTTTATAAAAATAAGATTAGAAGGAGGATCTAGTCTAGATTTATCAAGGAAATATGCTCGCTATTCAAGCTTTAGCAAGCCGAGTTATTCCCAAGCCGTGATGCACTGAATAAATGGATTCTAAATAAAAAAAAAAAAAGCCAATGTAATTTTACAAAAATACAAGGTACGGAAATCTCGAATTCTTCAAAATATTCGAATTTAGTGTAAAAGTTTGACGTATGAATAATCCCTACCAATGGTGGGCCCAATCGTTTATTAAATATAAGATATGAAGTTTGAATTGTTCAGTAGCACGCGGCTCCTTTACTCGATATAGCAGATACATTAATATAGCTTCACGCAGACGATCAGTTGTACACTTCTCGAATATCCATTTTTTGCTATTCTGGAAAATTCAATAAAATTGTACAACCCAAAAATGTAATTTTAAAAATAATAAAGAAGAAAAGATACTTGTGGAGATTTGACTGGAAACAACAAAGTATATGCTAAATAGTAACTTACCGAAATAACATCTTTACTGCAATGTCCGTTAAGCTGATCGAGCATTTTAGAAAGAGGTTCAACATCTAGAGCAACTTGTTCACATATCGATGCTATTTTGTCTGCTTCAGCTTTTTCAATTGCTATAGCGAGTTGAGCCTAAAACCATAGACAAAATGATTTTCAAATTTTGAAGGAAGAAAATTACCGGAACATAAATTTTAAAAAATGACACGCAAAATTAGATTAATGGGATACTGAGAGCTTTATTTGAAAGAAGAAAATACTGCCCATATATCTATGTCAATATCTGGTACTGGATGACAAAATAATATGATGAATTTCATTACAGCAACAATTTTAACAGCAAGATTATTTGAAGAAGCAAGCAATACCTCTTTTTGCAATTCGATCGATTCAAATTGGGCTCGTAAGTTTGCTTCGCTATCAACGATTTGCTGATTAAAAGTTGCAATTTGAGCCAAGGCTGCATTTGCGTCAAATTGTGGTACTTGTATAGCTGGCGGCGGAGCTAAACCTGCAGGCGAATTTCCATCTACTAAAACCATAAAACAAGACTGTTTAATAAAATCAATTATAAAACAACAAGCAATACTGCTTGCAAACTATTTATCAAAATATACGCCATTAAATAAATTATCAGTTGTTTTTCTTGCAAAGATGAAATAATAAGAATTGGATTCGTAACGCTGATTTGCACACATAAACATTTTTCATTCCTAACTACGATTTTTCCTTTTGAATTTTGTAATATATGACAAATGAGACATGCATATAACGTCGTTTCTTGAATATGATAGCTACAATTTCAAGATATACGTGAACTATGAATATTACTAAAGTTATAATTATCACAAGTTTCCACTCAAATTTATTTGCTATCCTAAAATATTTGATATAAAAATTATTTAAAACTTCTCTTACATTTTGAATTTCTTGCATTACCGGAAACGATAATAATCAGCAAATTCACCACCATACAAAAAAGCAAAACGTGGATCACCATATTGTTTGGCTCTTGTGCGTTCTTCAAATTCCATTCCATTTTTGGCCACAAATTCTGCCAATCGATCAATAACATTTCGTGAATCTTCGTCTTCTAAAAATGATCTTAGTAATATTCCTCCCAAAAAAAAAGTAAAAATCCAAATATTTAAATTTGAATTTTTGCATTTTTCTTTAGAAAATTTTAGCAATTATAATGGCAAAAGAAATATGAAACGAAGTGAAAATAAAAAACAAAGATGCCATATTTAAATTTAAATTTTTTTCATATTTTATTTCATCAAGTTTTAGTTTTCTTTCTTGCCATTACAAACAGAAGAGTTGAAACAGCAATTGTGATAATAAATATCAACACTTTTTATCAATTGCTTAAGATAGCGAATGTTAAATATTACCTGGTGCTCGAGGTATCGATGTTGAACCTAACGATGGTGTACCAAGCATAATTCATAAAAATTTACTGTACCCTGTGCTTAGAATAGTAATAAAACCTGTAAATATATCCGTATCCTGGGACGGAGAAAAAAACTCTACCGAAGATAAGCAATTATTCCTTCTCACCATAATAAAAACCAAATCTTAAATGATTGTTTGGCTCGAGTCGCTAAATTACAGTTCGTCCTGGCCGGTCCAGGTTTTCGGAGAGATAAGCAGGCATGTGAATCGAAAGATCTGGCTTGGCCGGTGCGCGGTTGAGGATGAGCAGTTGTGGTAGTTAATCGGGTGCGGGGTTAGGATCTAGGATTTTACGGGGAAAGCTAAAATAGAGCGTAAAGTAGGTATGCTGTAATGATATAGTAACGCCACATTCGTAAATTTGACGAAATATTGAGATGCAGTAATCGTAAATTTTACGATATATTAAGGTACAGTAATCGATTTCCATTTCTTCCTCATTATCATTATCCTGAAATAATGGCAAAAACAATGATTGCCCCACCAAAAATATCTGGCAAAAATCCATCAATTACTTTTAAGGTATGCGTGTTCTCATTATAATTTCTAATCAATTGAAATATTTATTACTATTCGAGGAAGTGTCATAAATGATAAAAGAGATGATAAAATGCAATGCCATTCAGGCTGAATTTGAATTAATTAAGATTCAGGAAGTATTGTAGCAAATTATTGTACAAGAAAAAGGACGAGATATAGGGACGAATCATGTAATTATTAATTATTTATACAAAGTGATTACTGTATCAATCATTTTAGTTTGATTACTGTTAAAGATCATTTAGAATGATAATTATTCAGTAACTATTACTATTTCAAATAATTATGCAGTTGTTTGCTGTTGTATATAGTATGGTATTTAAGAAACGATTATATTATGTAGAATAACAATTCAGAGATGATCATATATGATCTATATACTTTTATATACTAGGGTTAAACATGTATACTAGGATTAAGCAAATGTGAAAATTTATCCTTCGTCATTTAACTATAATTATTTCCATTTATATTCAAGATTTATGTCAACTAGATACTCTTTCCCTATTTCACTAACCATAAATTGCAATTCATTTTGATTGTAGGACAAGGATAAACCTGATAGTATACGAAGCAGTAATATTGTTGCAGCAAAGGCTGTTGCTGATGCAATTAGAACAAGTCTGGGACCTAAAGGTTATTTCGTAATTTAAGATTTCGTTATCGATATGTTAATTTATCCAACGAAATTAAATAAAATTAAACTATTTCAGGTTTTCATTCTTAAATTTGTTGAAATAAACTAATTGATCAATAAAGATTGTTGATCGTAAACGAGTATACATTGTATTTCATATTAGGGATGGATAAAATGATTGAAACAGGAAAAGGTGAAGTAACAATCACGAATGATGGTGCAACGATTCTAAAACAGATGAGTGTCATACATCCTGCAGCTAAAATGGTAACAATTCTGCAGAAATTATTGGGAAATTGTCGGACTTTGTTCTGTAATTTTACTGTGTTTCATTGCTAATGTTTTACTAGGTGCTATTCATTAATTGAATTATCAATAGAAAAATTTTGACATTATCGATTATAATAATACGATTTACTGATATTTTAAAATCATTTCAGTTCATAAAACTGAAAAACTCATTGATCAAAAACTGTCTTTATTTAACTGAACTTTGTGAGGCTACTCTTAACATTTAATCACGCTATTACTTGTGGGTATAATATTGAAATATGAGTATTTCACAGCATATCGTTGCGAATTTTTATTAATTGATATCGTTACAATTACTTAAGCGTATTATTATGTAAATCATTAGAAATTGCCTTTAATTTTAGCTTGTCGAACTATCGAAAGCGCAAGATATTGAAGCTGGCGATGGAACTACAACGGTAGTTGTTATTGCCGGTGCACTGCTTGATGGGGCAGAGAAATTGTTAAACAAAGGTAATTTGGTTCTACTGTAATTTTAGAGAGAAGAGCGAAAAAGAATGCAACTTTAATCATTGAAAGGGATTACTTTAGGAATTCATCCAACAACGATTTCGGAAAGTTTTCAACGTGCTGCAGTTCAGGCTGAGAAGATCCTGGAATCAATGGCTTCACCTGTCGATCTCGATAATGACGATCAACTTGCAAAAATTGCCACAACTAGCCTTAATTCCAAAGTAGTCATTCCTTATATTCTTCAACTATCGTTTATGTTCTCAAATTTTGCAACTCCCGCAGAAATTAGAATTTTGAAGTTCCTGTACCCTATCAATATAATTTTGTCAATTTTTTTTTAAAGAAATATAATGAAGTAATATCTGAAATGGAGCAAGTCATTCCTACCAAGAGGCTGGAAAGCCAACATATAATCTTATATTGCTTTTTAGTTATTTCTTACGTTTTGTTTGTTGTTTCCTGCAATATTATTTTTTTTTCAGGTTGTATCCCAACACTCGTGGTTACTCGCACCGATGGCAGTGAATGCTGTGAAAAAGTAACTTTCAGTTGATGGATCTTGTGTGAAATCACGTATAATGTTTTGTTTTAGAATGATTGTGCATCTGTTATATCTCAAAACCTATTAATTTAGATTGCCAATACTGATGATAATAACGTTGATTTACGGATGATTAAAATCGTGAAAAAAGTGGGCGAAACAGTTGAAGAGTCTCGTTTGGTAGATGGTGCACTTATTGATCAGAAATCCATGGGACGTGGTGGTCCAACTCGTGTTGAAAAAGCTCAGATCGGATTAATTCAATTTCAATTGAGTCCTCCAAAAACTGATGTATGTTTTCGTCCATACTTATTTAATAACTATTATTATCGTCTGATATCTTATTGCCTGCTATTCAATTTTTTGACTAATGAGTATAGCGAGATCATTTTAGATGGAAAATCAAGTGATTTTATCCGATTACACTCAAATGGATCGAGCTTTGAAGGAAGAGCGAATGTACTTGCTTGATTTATGCAAGCAAATTAAAAAAGCAGGGTGTAATGTTTTACTTATACAGAAAAGCATTCTCAGGTATTTTAAATCTATTTCTTTTATGGAACAGTAATTTTGAAAAGATGATCGGAAGCAGGAAGATAAAAAAATTGAAAAACTTTTTAATATAATAATTTTCTAATACTTCTCTGTTTATTCCGAGGAAATGATTTTGGCATTTGATTTGAATAACATTTTTGTCAGTCCAATGTTAATCCAGGATTTTGATAAAAGTTTTTTTTAATCGTGTACGGAGAAGTGTATATTTAAATCAAACTTTAAATTCTAATTCTGATTAGATATTCAAATTTGGCGTTTTCTTTTTTCATTAACTAATTTATTAAAGAGACGCGGTGAATGAGATGTCTCTGCATTTTTGGCAAAAATGAAGATAATGGTAGTAAAAGATATTGAAAGAGAAGATATCGAATTCTACTCTCGCATTCTCGGTTGTCGTCCCATTGCGTCAATCGATCATTTTGTACCCGAAGCATTAGGTTCTGCAGATCTTGTCGAGCAAATTCCAACAGGAGGCGACGGAAAAATTATTCAAGTGAAGCATTTTCATATTTGGAGATTCTTAGTACATCAAAGATCTATCTCTTATTTTTTCATTATAAAATAGCGAGACGAACTTTATTATACCTCATTTCTTCATTGATCGGTAATCTATGTGCTTAGAGCAAAATTTAAAGTTTTCAGGTTACTGGCGTGCAAAATCCGGGTCAAGCAGTTTCAGTTTTAATTCGTGGTTCCAATAAATTAGTATTAGAAGAAGCAGAACGATCATTTCATGATGCACTTTGCGTCATACGATGCTTAGTTAAAAAGAGCTCTCCTTCCTGGTTTGTCAATTTTCAGTTCCTATTTCACTCTTTTCCGTTTTTGATTAGTAATTTTTGTGCCCGTTCATTTTTCAAAGAAAATAACCTTAACTGTAGCAATCCATGTGCTAATAAGAAAAATTTTTTTCTTCTTCCTCATTTATAATAAATTAATCGAATTTTATTGCTTTTTACCATTAATTCTACTTTAGGTGGTGGCGCACCTGAAATGGAGGTAGCGGTGCAGCTGCGCCAATTGGCACAGAAAAGACATGGTGCTGAACAATACTGCTGGAGAGTTCGTTTTACTATATTTTTGCAAAATCCATAATACATAATGAAAATTGCTTTTCTATTTTAAGATATAACTTAAATTTCTCAAATATTTTTATAGAGAATGATTAGTAAAACTTCACATCAAGCATGTGTGATATTTCTTTGATTTTTTAGGCTTTCGCGGATGCTCTAGAACAAGTTCCATACACATTAGCCGAAAATGCTGGTTTGAATCCGATAGCGACGGTTACCGAATTGCGCGCTCAGCACGCGAATGGCAAGAAAAATCATGGAGTAAATGTTCGCAAAGTTAGTCCGCTTATGTATTTTTAGGATAATTTTTATCTCTATATGACAAGCGGTTTTAAAAATTAAATCTTCCTTCCTAATAAAACCCTCCGCTTCAAGCAGATCACTATTTTTAGGGTTATGTTACCGATATTAGAGAAGAAAATGTATTGCAACCGCTTCTAGTATCATCATCAGCAATTAAACAAGCTGCTGAATGTGTTCGTTCTATTCTCAAAATTGACGACATTGTAAGTTTACTTTTGATAAAAATATTTGTGCTAGTTTGTACTAACTGTAAATCCATGAATTTATATTTCATGTCTGAATTTTCGCGTACTATTCGAGAGCTATTATTTTTTCATAGTTTGCTTTTTTGCTGCTTTAATAAGTAATAAGATAAAGCATATTAGACATATAAAAATTACTCGAACCAATTTTTATATAATTTTACAAAATCTTTTCAGAAAAAATCAAGTCTGTATCTTTCCTACACTTGCGCACTATATCCAAGTATTTGAAACGCTTGAGTAATTAAAATAATTAACACTAGATTTGTGTTGCAGGTGTTGGCTGTTCGCTCATAAGATCGTATCAACGTGTTCTACGCTTATTTGATAATATTAAATTGTTGTTCCTTCAGTTTTATTTTTCTTTAACAATACTACAACTTAATGAGGTAAAGTATCAAAAATTTTCGAACTATATCGAAATTTATTACCATTCAATATTCATCCTGTTGAATGCTTTGTTTTCTCTTTTATTACCTTTTCAATGAGCTAAGTATAAATAAATAAAAGTGGAATTATTTCGCACGACAGAAATACATCATGGGAATAATTTTCGCGTTAGCTTTTTCCTATTACCAAAATTACCGAATGCTTCTTACATAACTTTCATCTTTTGTTAAATCATTAAATCATTTAGTAGGTGAACAGAATAAGAAATTAAATTTGGCGATGAAAAACTTAAACGTTCTGATGTGCAAAACATTCGAGATCACTCGAAATACGAATTCCCATGACTTTAGTGTTTTTATGCAATTTTCGGAAGTTCCCGAGTATTTGAATGGATTGCAGTGTATGTTGGCACATTGACAAACTTGATATAATGATTCAAAGAAGGAGGCGAGATTTCACATATATTCAAATTACATTATTAAGATGACATAGGAGAAAGTGCTGTGTGTGTGTGACCCGCTTCTCTTCGAGAACTGAGAAAACTCCGAAAGGAATCCGTAAATGTGAATGAAAAATGAAACGAATTGTCAGAAACCAACTTTTCTCTCGAAATTATAGAATCTTTTTCATCAATTAAGTTCATTGATTTTCGAAAATTTTCAAATGCATTTTTTTAAAATATGATGTCTATGAAAATTTAGGAAACCGTTTGATTGTATTATTTCAAAAGAAAAAAGATACAACCAAGAGACATGTATTATAGTAATACAATTTTTGAACTGACATGAATTCAAATATGAATTTATTTTAAAACTTATTTCCTCGATTGAAGTTTTTTCTAGTAAATGATACATTCAAAAGTAAGAAATATTTATTGCAACATGTTAAATTAATCAATGCAAGAGATGTTTATAGAAATTTTCAATCTCGTAAAAATTTTATAATTAAAATTCATCATGAATTTTTAAAAGATAGAAATTATGAAAATCATAACATATCAAATTTTCATTTATTTCATCCTTGATAAGCAACTTTATCAATATTTTCCATTTCATGGCATCGCTGTAAATATGCCTTGAAATTTGCACTTAGTTTTGGTTCTGCCGAATGCGCCTTTTCTAAAAGAAAATGATAACGTTCGAATTTTCATTTGAACTGATACAAATTAATATTTACACATACTGTATATTGAAATTGATCCATATTAATACTTATTTATATTGTATATATAAATTTCCTGATAATTATAGTTGATGATAACCATTTTTGATAATCAATATTTTTAGTTTAAATAACTAAGTATTCAAGAATTAAAAGCATCTTTTCTTATATATAGGAAAAAAACTGCCCAATTCCTTGTCATATATTAAGTTGTTTGGTTTTTTCTAAAAAAATTCCCTATGGAGTAAAAGTCAAAAAAAGAAGACGCCATATAGCAATAAATGAGAAACTTTGCCCTAGTTACGACAAATTGAACAAAAAGATCTGAACTAAAGAGAAATCAAAAGAACAGCCCGTTAAAGTTAACACAGTAAAAGAAGACTCGACGAGTTTTGTAATAAAGATCATTGGGATAATGAATGCCAAACCTATTTCGTATATCAATTTTCAAACTTATTTCGTATATGAATTTCTAAACTATGCTTATTTATCGAATAACAGAATAGATATGATATTTTCGGCGATGATTTTTCGGAGATAAAGTACCGATAACCTTAACATAATTATTGATAAATTAGGTAAATAAAGGTAAAATCAGAACTATAAAATAAAATAATTGATAAAATTTCAATAATTATTAATGTATTGATTACCTAAAAATTCATCGCTACTATCTATTTTTGGATTGCCCATTTCGCTTGTAGATCGTGTTGATAATTTCGCATTTAACTCATTTTCTTGATCAGTTCCTGTTAATATTAAAAAAAAAAAAATGAAAACGATGGATAAAAATTGGTCGAAAAGTGTAAAATATTAAAATTTTGAAAAGTTCAATAAATGATTTTAAAAATTTAAAAATTTTAAAACGTTGAAAATTCAAATTAGGAATAAATTCAAAATATTTTTTGTTGATGATTCCAAAGACATATATACATAGATGAGTTAATGAGTTATTTATTTTTTATAATTGTAAAAATTAAACCAGATGATGTTTGTCCAGTACTTCTTTGCTCTTCGTAAACTTCCATCCAACGACTCTTCCGTATCTTCATCAACACAATTTTGATAAAAATTTGTTGCATGAAGCATTTCGGTTGAACCAGCTTTAAAATTTCAATTTAAAATTCATCAATGATTTTACATTAATTATCATATCAAACAAACAATTATCATTATTACTGCTCACTCTCATTCATTTAATTCATCTTCTTGATTAATGAAACGTTGAAACATTTTCTTCATGAAGGTATAAAAATAAAAACTAAGAAAAAGAAAAGGACACTTATGATGGATGCTTTACGCACATTTATCAACATTTCATAAACTGAATTAATTTAAATTATTAGCTATTTGAATTTTTATTTGAATGCATAGAAACTTTTCTTAAAAATTCTTCCCAAATGCCTTAACTTAAATATCATTTTTTGTGCTATAATATCATCTTTTTTTTTCGAAAAAGAAAATGATGCTCAATCATTCTCGAAGAATCAACTCCGTCTTCAAAAAAAAAAAAAAGAAAAAGAACAATAAGGCCTAATTATTTGTTAAAACTTACTCGGTAATCCTTCATTAAATCTAACACTCGGATTACTTCCATTTCCACTCGTTTCTCGATGCAAACAACAACTGCTGTTTTCACAGATTGATGATGACTAAAGAAAAAAAAGTGAAGAAATACTTTCGATGATATACAGATTTATCACTTATCACTTGGGTTAAAAATCTAAAAGTTACAAATGTAATGCATACTTTAGTTGGAATAAATAAAAAAAATTTTTTTCAAAAAGAAAGATTAAAAAAGAAAGTTTAATTTATCAACGACAAACAAATATCAATGATAAATAAAGAAAAAACAAATGAAACAATTAGTTTATTGAGGGAAAAAGAAGAATGAAAATGAGAATAAAAAGAAATAATTTTTTCAAAAAAACTGATCCTAAAAAAAAAAGATTGGCATATTTTAATTGGAAACAAAAAAAACAAAAGAAAAATAGCAGAACAATAATAAATGAAGGATTTTTTAAATGTATTATTTTTTTAATCCAAGTGATAAAAAATCTTCAATCATTCGTTTTTCATTGCCATTTCAAATATCAAATATGATGAAATGAGTTTTTAGTAGTTTGCAATTCGCAATATTTTTAATGATGCAAATTGAATGGATGAAAAAGAAAAGAAAAGAAAAAGACCGTTGAAGCTAAATTCTTTTTTTTCCTTCTTTTATTTGAATTTCAAATATATGCATATTTTTTCGAGCATTAATTTTCTTCGCTCATTTTCATTTGATGAAGTAGTGAGCAATTTGAAACAAATATTCGACGAAAAATTCAAATTTATTTGAATAATAATTAAGCAAAAGAAAAGAATATTTTCTTTTTCTTCTAAACAATTAGATATATTGTAAAGTGGAATTTAACAAAAAAAAACAAATAATAAGTAAGAATAATAAGATGGATATAAAATTTATCATATCAATCGACTACCATATCATTATCAAAATCATCATTATCATTATCATCATCATCTAATGATGCATGACAAGATTGTTATAGATTGAAAACAATTTACGAATCAAATTTTACTTTTTTTTAGAAATTATCAATCTACGATAATAAGTAATGAAGTATCGAAAAATTGAAGCAAAATAATTTCATGTCATTTTCAGAAATTTAATAAATAAGTAACGATCCTGATAAATTAAAATATTCTTCGCTTGAATTTTACCAATTAAAAAAAATGACGATGCAGTGAGGAGAAAAAAATAGCACTAAAAATGGAAAATAACAATTATCGAAATATTTTCATAATAAAAAGATTTATTCTAGCATTTATAATTCCTGCACGATAAATTATTTTATTGTAAAAATAAATTTGAAATGAAAAAAAATCATTTATAGTTATGACATAATATATAGATAAAATAAATAAATAAATCAATTAATTTAAATATCTTTTCGAATACAATATGATAGATTTAATAATAGTAAAATATAAGCTTTATCTAATAATAAATAATCGATATTTGAATTAAAAATTATTTAATGTAATTCAGTAAAAGTTTTTACTCAATATATTTTACTATTATTATATCTATCATATTGTAATCTAAAAGATATTTGTAATTGAGTAAGTTTGAATTTTTAATTCAAATAATTAATTTAATTTAATTAAATTAAAACTATTCCTTTACCATTTGTTCCGATGTTGATGCTGACATAGGACGAGAATTAACCATTTGTTGTTGTTTTTGTTGTTGTTGTTGTTGTTGTTGTTGTTTCTTGCCTGCGGTTGATATCAAATGATAATTTAATAATATGAAAATATGCAATAAGTAATTTTGGAATAAATTTTATATATCATAATATATTATTTAATTTTAAAATTAAAATCAAAAATCAAAACATAAATAAAAACAACAAACAAAAAATAAAAAAAATACAAAACTGCTAACCTAGCTGATGAATTGTTGGTGCATATGCGCCTGATTTCTTTCGTTCAACTGGTAAATTTGAACAACAACCTTCACATAGCGGCATTTTGTTATTTTTAAAATCGATGATCTTGATTTTATTGATTTCTAGAACAAAAGACAGAGAGAGAGAGAGAGAAGAGAGGGAGAGAAAGATGAAAAAAAGAAGGAAAAGCATATGCAATAATAAATATCATATAAACAATTTAATAATTAATAACAAAATTTGATTAATTATAAATCCAAAAATATTTTTGATTAAAATTTGAATTGAAAAAAATTTAATCAATTTTTGATTAAATTTTTAGCGAAATTTGAGAGAAAAATGATAAAAAAAGATGCATAATCTGAGAGAAAAGATGATAAAAAAAGCAAAGGAAAAAAATGATAAAAAAAGATGCATAATCTGAGAGAAAAAATGATAAAAAAGATGCATAATCTGAGAGAAAAATGATAAAAAAAGATGCATAATCTGAGAGAAAAAATGATAAAAAAGATGAAAAATTTGAGAGAAAAAATGATAAAAAAAAGCAAAGGAAAAAAATGATAAAAAAGATGCAAAATCGGAGAGAAAAATGATAAAATAAAGTGATAAAAAAAGCTGGAAGAGAATGCTCTGTATTTTTTTAATAAAAAAATTAAAGAAAAGTTTATGGTGATACATATTTCTTCGTTTTTTTTGCAAAATAAAAATTCTATATTATCATCTTAAATAACTTGACCTGAATTAATTTTATCAATTAGAGAAAGAGAAAAAAAGACAGAGAGAGAAAGAGTGTAGGTCGAGAAAAATGTCAAGAATGATATTGTTGCAGAAATATAAATAATAGATGAAATTTATATTAAAATACCAAAAAAAAAAAAAAAAGAATAGTAGAAATAGCAGCTATAGGATAAAATGTCATTCTTTGAAAATAAATAGACTTAAATAGATGAATGTCTCTCGTATTTTTTTTCCCTTTTTTCTTCTCATTTTTTTTTTTTTTTGTTGATAAATGTATGAGTTATAAATTTTGCAAATGCAATAAATTGTTCAAATTAGTTCAATATGATAAATGATAATTTTAGGTATAATTTTTTTAAAAAAGAAAACAAAAAATGAGATTGAAAATTAAATGTAATCAAAATAAAACAAAAAAAAGGGAAAAATATGAAAAAAACACTTAAAATATAAACAATATTATTATTTACTAAATTAATTGATACATAATTGTTAAACAAAATAGTAATCTTTTATTTGTTATTATTAATTAATATCGTATTTTATTGATTATCATTTATTTGATAGCGAAATTTCAAATTGTTCAATAAAACAATTTGATTAATTCAAATAAAATATATTTTTATTTGTAAAAATGAAATTATAAATGATACTGATTAGATATATTTTTTTATATCATTTAATTAAAAAAACGATGATAATAATAACTAAGAAGAAGAAATGTATTGCTAAAAGGATATGAATAAATTTTCTCAAGAATGAAAGAAAAAAAAAAGATAGAATCTATCTACCAATTTGCATAAATTATTCAATAATTATAATAGCATGGATGAAACGAAAAAAGAAAAAAAAAACGAAATTTAAATCATCAAACAAATCTAAGCCTAATAATATTCATCAATTTTTAGAAGCAAAAAATAAAAAAGAAAAACGAAATTTTTTAATTTAAATTATTCAAATAAACGTCAACATTAAATTGTTTATGTAAAGTATATAAATTAAAGAAAGGAAAGGAGAAAAAAAACTGAAATAATTTTAATTTAGAAAGTTAATAATTTTTGCTGCTTTCTCAAAATCAAAATCAAAAAAGCAAAGAAAGAAGAAATTTCATCGTTTTTCCTATTTTCGTTTTCTTACTAAAATCGATAAGAAATAAAAGCTTTTGCTTCAAAAGAAAAAAGTAAAGAAAAGAAAAAGAAATTCTTTGCTTCAAAAAAAAAAAAAAAACGAAGAAATGAAAAATAGAAAATCATCTATCTATTCAATAGTATGAGAAAAATAGGCTTTAAAAAAAAGTTGACAAAATGAAAGAGTTAGTTAGCGAAAAATAAATCGCTTCAATTTGTTAACAAAAAAATTAATAAAGTTAAACTTAATTCAAATGAAATTTTTAATCAAACAATTTAATTGATGTATGGAAAAGGAAAATGGAAAAAAAAAGAAAGAATGGATTGATTTGATTTGTTTGAAAATTAAAATTTAAAATTCAAATAAGAAATAGATGAATCAATAATAATTGATGGTTTTTAAATGATTAATGTACTTTGTTTTAATCATTGAAAATTTACTAATATTAGAATTAAAAATATTAATTCCTTTTTTTTCTTTCTCTTCTTCTCTCTCTCTCTCTCTCTCTTCTTTTTCCAATTCATTTCTTGCTTTCAAGGAAGATACTTATAGATGATAGGTAAATCTTTAAAATGAACTAAAAATGATCCAGATAAATCCAATAATATTTTATACGCTTCCTATAAATATTGATAAATTTTTCTCTAAGAGAGGAAAATAAGTTGATTTATTTTCCAAAAAAAAGTAATTTCCTGCCAATTTATTTATCATATTTGGATAAAAGTATTATTGACATATAATAAATATAATAAAATTAGAATAAAAGAACTTTAAAGAAAAGATGATGAAATATCAATCAAAATAAAAACATTATAAATATATCAAATTTTATCATCGCAAATGTATTCAATCTGATTTACACGAATTGTATTGGGAAATATTTCCAAATTTATATCAAAATTTTATTTTTGTTTTCTTAAAAATAACAAAATATAAATATTAGAATAAATCTTTTTTACAAAAAAACTATTTCAAATATATCAAAAATTTAATATTTTTGTAGCATATTCTAGTTCGAAAAAAAGTGATAATGGAAATGAATTACTAATTTATGAAATAAAATTATAACGAATATTTTTATAGCATATTCTAGTTCGAAAAAAAGTGATGTTGGAAATGGATTACTAATTCATGGAATAAAATTATAACGAATATTTTTATAGCATATTCTAGTTCGAAAAAAAGTGATATTGGAAATGGATTACTAATTTATGAAATAAAATTATAACGAAATTAGAAAAAAATTTTAATTATTTTGAAATATGATTAGAAGCAAAAAAATAGTAGAAAAATATTAGTAAAAAATATATGAAATATAAGTAACAGTATATCAAAATACTGTAAAATTTTCATTGTCCCACATTTGTATGGTAATAATTTAGAGATGGAAATAGTAATTAATAAATTAATAGAATATTTATGAAAATATAAATAAACATATCAATATCTCATAGCGAATAAAATATTTGTAAAAAGGGAAAAAAATTAACTCTTAAATAAATGATAACAATAATTTCGTTTGTTCGTTTTTTTTTTTGTTTAAATTATAAAAATAATTTTAATAGAATATGAATTAATAATATATTATTATTATTATTTGTTAATTAATACGACTAAAAATTGATATATGATATGATTAGCAAATTAGTATTTGAACGATAATGATAAATGATATAATTCGAAGGAAATTATTATATTTCTAAATAAGAACTTTCATTCGATATTTTTTGAATATTTACAATCAATTTTAGATACTATTCAATTTTAAAATAATATAATATAATAAAGAAATATTTTGAATATTTTGCTCAATTTCAAATAATATAATTAAGAAGTAAAAATAATAAAAGAAGAAAATTATAGAATAATATATATAACTTCATAATTTAATCGTAATTAAATTTTAATTTATATGCATAATTTTTAAAAGTAAATATTTAATTTTTTGTATTATGATATCAATAATCAATTTATATTTAATATCAGTAAGAAAATTAAATGAATAAAGATGAGAGCATTTTTCGAGCACAGGAAAATTTGATCTCGAAATGATTATTTGTATACTAATTACCACATTTATTTAACATATAACTACTGCGACAAATTAATAAGTATTATCTTTGATTAAAAATACTATCACTGTACTATGATAAAAATTTATTCAAATCTTATTTTTCAAATTTTAACGAAATCAAAGATTATAAATGATAACCAAATCAAAGACTACGACGAATAATAACCAAATCAAAGATTACGAATGAAAAGTTTAAATAATTTATCAACACAACGTATCATGACGGAATTAAATAATATATGCCGTAAACAATAAGGAAGAAGTTTGTTGATAAATTTGATTAGATGAAACGTCAATTCAATTCTTTCGAAATATCGAATAAACAAAAAAAAGTTTGATCATTTTGAAATAAATATCATAAGGAATTTCAAAAGAAATTCTTCAAATACCTTTCCAGTTAAATTATTAAATGGAATAAAAAGAAAAAAATAAATTGGAATAAAAAAAAAACAAAAAAATTATCATAAAAAGGAAGAAACAAAAAATGGAATAAAAAGAAAAAACAAAAAAATTGGAATAAAAAGAAAGAAATAAAAAATGGGATAAAAAGGAAAAAACAAGAAAGAATTCAAATAAAAGAGAAAAAAACGAAAAAATACTGGAATAGAAAAGAAAGAAACAAAAAACAAATTGGAATAAAAGGAGAAAAAAAGACAAAACAACAATAAACATGTTTAATCAAATACTTGACTAATATTAAATTTCACAAATAAAGATATTAAATTTCATAAATAAAAAAGGGAAAAAAAACCGATTAAAAAATATCTTTATAGCAAATATATTTTATCAAATCAATAATTTTATCATATATACGAATTGTTGATATGCATATATGTAAATTAAATTATTTTACGAAATTTATCAGAATATTCAACAGCTAAAACGTAATTGATAAAATTAAATTTGCCATTTGAATAAGTGATGGAAATAAAATAAAAGGAAGTCTTCAGAAAATAACAAAATATTAGTTGCTTTTTCAGATAAAATGAAATATCAGAAATTTTTCTTCACATAATAATAATATATCAAAGAATTAACAAAAAAAAAAGAAAAAGAAAAGTTATAATTATAATTTTAATCATGCATCAAGCAGAAATCATGATATAAACCAGTATTATTATTATTATTAGTATTACTATTAACACTATAATATTGTGTAATTAACACAGATTTAATGAGCCATACTATCACTGTTATCAAATAATTAAGACATAGAAATCATTGTAATTAATCGCGACATATTTTTAATATAAATCAAGTTTATATTACTATATCATTAAATGAATCATATAATCATTATTAACAAATAATTACGACATAGAAATCGCTGAAATTAATCATGAAGTAATTTTAATATAAATCAAGTCACACTATTATCATCGTTATTGCTATTATTATTATTATTATTACCATTATTATTATTATTATTATTATTATTATTATTATTATTATTATTATTATTATTATTATTATTATTATTATTATTATTATTATTATTATTATTATTACCATTATTATTATTATTATTATTATTATTATTATTATTATTATTATTATTATTATTATTATTATTATTATTATTATTATTATTATTATTATTATTATTATTATTATTATTATTATTATTATTATTATTATTATTATTACCATTATTATTATTATTATTACTATTATTACTATCACTACTATTGTTATTATCATTAATATTATTATTATTAACACTATCATTATTACTATTACCTTCATCATTATTATTATCTTTATCATTATGATTATTGTTATATTAGTATTATTATTATTATTATTATTATTATAGATATATTATGAAATGTAATATTTCATTTATCTAATAAAACATATAACCGAATATTTTGAAATTATTTAATTCTGTAAAACATTTTGTTGAAATTCTAAAAATAACTCCAATAAAATTAGCACTTATATGAAATTTTTTAAAAAAACAAAAAAAAGTTTACTCAACAAAACAAGAATATATCTATTAATTCAAAATTTAAATAAGAAATTTCAACGATTATATTAAACAATCAAATTTTTCATTTTAAAAATAAAATATAATCAAAATATATATATATTTAGTATCAAATTTTAACGCTTCAAATATTTCAGCGTTTTTATTAAGAAATATTATAATAATAATAATAATAATAATAATAATAATAATAATAATAATAATAGATTGATTATAAACGATGAAAAGTAATATATTTCATCGTGAAATTTCATCAAGAAATATAAGAAAGAAAGAAAAAAAATTTTTTGAAAAATAATATGCTAACAATGCATTTAGTTTATTTATCATTTTAGCTTATTCAAGAGAGACAAATTGAATGAAAATTGTAAAAGTTAAAAGAAATTTATTATTTAAATTTTTTTAAAAAAAAAGAAATTAAACTAAAATGTTTATAACAAATATATATATATATATTAATAAATAAGCATTTGCAATAAAATATTGATGAAGAAATAAACAAAAATATAAATAAACTTGAATATTTGTGTTGTAAACACTTATATATTATCTTTCATTCTCTTGGCCCTCTTTCTTTCTCTCTCTCTGTACGATTATATTTATAATCATAATCATCTAATATTAAATTTTGATTAATCGATAGCTAAAATGTAGCATGGCTTAACTTAGAGAATAGCCCAAATCTAATCATTCACATCAATAGTACTCCCATAAAAATAAAAATAGCCTTTCAAGTGGAAAAAAAAAAGAAACTCTAATTGTCAATTGATGTCATTCTATCGTTTCTTTCATTTTTTTGCTTAAATAAACGTATTATTTGAAAAAAAAGAAAAGAAATAGTAAAAATTTTCAATCAAATGATACTTTAATATACCGTAATTTTTCCTAATTCTACCGTAATCCTCCTATCAAGTAAAAAAAGAAGCAATTATTTCGTAAAGAAATTTCTGAGATGAAACAAAATTCTAATTTTAATTTTAACATCAACATCACAACTTTGTAATATAAGAAGGATAAAATTTCATTCCTTTTTTTATTTCAATAAACACTTCTCATTTATCAATCAACATTTCAGACGATGAAATATTTGATGCGAAAAAAAATGAAATTTTATTTTATAGTTGATAGAAAATCAAATCAGAAATAATAATAATAATAATAATAATAATAATAATAATAATAATAAAATAGTAGTATTAATAAAAATGATAGTAATAAATTTTCTTTTAATAAATTTATAATTTTAGAAAGCAATTCAAAAAAATAAAATAAAATGAAATCTTATCCTATTTTTAAATTTTATAATTAATAGAATATCAACTGAAATAGCGATAATGAAAGTAATAATAATAATAATAGTAATAATAATAATAATGACAGTAACAACAATAATAATAATAATAATAATAATAGTGATAATAATAATAATATTATTAATAATAATAATAATAATAATAATAATAATAATAACAATAATAATAATAATAATAATAATAATAATAGTAATAATAATAATATTAATAATAGCAATAATAATAACGATGATAATAATAATAATAATAGTAGCAGTAATAATGATAACGATAATAATAACAATAAAAATAATGGTAATAATTAATAATAATAATGGCACTAGTAAAAATGATAATAATAACTATACAATTTCATAGATTAGATTGATTAGATGAAAAAAGATTATTTTATAATAAAAATAACATCTCAATTGAAATTGAAATTTATCATTTAGTGATAAAAATTTTCAATCACATTTTATAATATCATCTCATTTTATTTATCAATAGAATGATATGATTTTCAAATTCATTTATTTATTCATCTAATGATTTCTTCAGTTTAATCAAAATTTCTTAATTAATTGTCACATATTTCTTTCATTGTATAAATAAATATAAAAGCATAATCTTTTTTCTATTAAGAATTTACTTAGACATTAGGAAATGCATTACTTTATGATCTATGCTCATTCGCGAATTCAAGTTTATTTTGGAAAAAAGAAACTTATGTGAACTATTTTTTTGGTTAAAAATTTTTTCAATTTTTAGCTTAATATAAATATTTTAGTCGGACAAATTTAAGTCATTAATTATAATGATTGAAATTTTGTAAACTAATTTTAAATTCATCCGATCATTCCAATCATATCAAAATCACACGATCATATCAATATGATCCAATCGTATCAAAATCATACAAAATCCTAGCAATTCTTTTATTTTCCATTCTTTATTTTATATATAAGAAAAAATTTACAGTTCTATGATTTCTGTTCCGCTTTCTCGAATGATCGTTGAAATAATGGAAAAAAAGTTTTAAAATTTTGAAGAGTTTGAAGTTTGAAAAAAAATTCAGAGATAGACCATTCAATATTTAAATCTTAAAATTGAAATTGAAATTTCATAAACTCAAATTTGAAAAAAAATTTGGAAAAGAGGAAAATAAAAAGAAACAAACAAAAAAAAGGAAAAATGAATAAATAAAATTTTTCATACTAAAACAAATTTAACTAAACTATTGAAATTTATATAAAAAAAAAAAACAAAATACTATGTCATAATAATATTTTACCGTATCGTTATGAGAAGAGAAATGAATGAATGAATAAAATAATCTTATAAAGTTTTAAAAACTGATTTCATTCGCTATCCTTCAGAATTTGCCATCTTTCAGAATGAATCATTGAAATAATTTCTCGAATTTAACATCCTTTTGAAAGTAATCAGTAAGCATGAATGATGAATGATGATGGAATGATTTTTTTTTCTTTTTTTTAAAGTTGAATTCATTCCATTTGAAGAAAGCATTCTGTCAAATGATTTTCCAATGTTAAACTCATTTCATTTTGAATGAAGCCTAGCAGAATCACTGGTGAAATTAGTTTTCAAAATGGAATTTGATTCTATTCGTATCATTCTGATTCTCAAAACGATCCATCTTTTTAATCTTTTGTTTTCTAGAAAATTTTCATAGAATTTCAAATTTGCAAAAGCATTGGAATTTTTTTCTATCATTTGCCAACTGAGCTATCCTACGATGCATAATGGTGTAGTGGATTTGATATATGCTTCTAGGTTAGGGGTTAAAAAGTTCGGTGCCTCCTATGAGAAGATGATGTTTGCTGAATGAAGAATAGAAGTTATCCCTGTCATAGTCTTGCATTGATGACACAATTCCTCGTTTCTGACAGCACCACTTCTTATTTGAGCAAAATATAGAAACGACTATTGCTACCCGCATTTCTGAGTGGTTACCCACATCTTTGGGTTGCTATCCACATTTCTGAATAGTTACCCACGTCTTTGCGTTGCTAACCCACATTCCCGGGTAGCTGCTTGTGTTTTCGGTTATCATTATCCGAAGGTCGAATAATGATAAGAAAATTATATTTGATTGTTACTAGCTTGCTATCACATATATGACTGATGTAGTTAACATATTCCACCTGGGTGCTTTTATAGATTACAGATACCAAATAAATAAAAACTTGGAACAATAAATTAGAGATTGCGAAAATGGAGATAATTTTAGAGATTGATATAGCAATAAAATAGTATGTAGCGAGTAGAAAAGAAAATTAAGGATAATAGAAGCAAATGAAAAATAGTCTGAAGCAATTTGAAATAGATGACACGTGAAATGAGGAACAGTATGAAATAGATAATGGATTGATATATAAGTGTGAGTGGGTGTGAGATGGAGTGACCGAGAAATACCGGGAAAGGATATCGATCGATATTACTGGTAGGTTTTGAAGAAGTTTGATTATTTCGAATTTTGAAATTAATTTTGGATTAATTGCTAAAAATAAGCATATGATATGATCTTTTGTATCTTAAGGCTAAATTCTGATGTTATCTTATTTCCCGTATGTTTGCTATAGTTTTATACGTGTAACGTAATGTTTTATACATGTGACGTGATCTTGTGTTGTCTTTTGTGTTTTACGTTGATTTCTAATGTTAATTATATGTTTGATGTAATTTATATATATATATATATATATATATATATATATATATATATATATATATATATATATATATATATATATATATATATATATATATATATATGAATCTTGTTGAAGAATATATGATATAGAAGGATTGATTCCGTTAATATAGAAAGATTGATTCTGTTACGTCTACAGTAATGTTACATTTAATAAGATATTTCAGATAAATAAATTTTGATACACTTCGAAAATTTTGGGCTATTCGTAAATCCTTTTAAAGCAATGGAAGATGAGTCGGAATCGAATTTGCAAAATATGCATTCAATGATAATTGATAGCGATGAGCCCAGTGAAACATCAGCAGTCATTGCTGATATTCAAATGAGCCAAGTAAGATAGGTTTATCCATATCAATTCTATGCCAATTGTAAATTATTGTAGAATTTCAGCGTTTTAATAACGTTAAGCTTGAAGTTCGCTGCATTTGAAATATGAATCTTAGAAAGTTTGAAAGTTTGCGGTCGATAGTGTTTTAATTCTACGATTTTACAACAGAATAGCCTACTTTAGAATCATATTAAGCAATAAATTTGTATGAATTCTTATTGTATTTATAAATCATGTTAATATCCTTTAGAAATCTCTATGCATTTTTAGAATTCTATAACGGTAGAATATATCACTGGAAAGGAATATTTGCTGTTTTTCAGGGAATAGCATCGGAAAGTAGTGATGATGAATGTCCGATATTGATTAACGAGAAAGCTTTACAGGAATCAATTGAGGTAAACAAGAGAATATAATGTATTCGTCACGCAGTAACACAAATGATTTTGCCTGCAATGAAATGATAACTGAATATTAGTCTAAGCTAACCGAACCATCAGATGATTTAGACGGAATGATTTAATAATTAATTGCCTCAAGAATTAATATCAGTTGTACATGATTATCATAACAAAGAAACGAATTGTATTGAATTCGAGATGATTTATTTTGTTTAAGATTCAGTTTTATAATCCAAACAAAAATTATCTTCAAATTTTACTGTTTACAGAATGAAAGTCCGGATCCTATGAACCAATTCGAATCACCAAAATTTCAAGCAATGAACGTTGGCAGGGACGAAATCCTTTGCAAAAATTTTCGATTTTGATCGGTAGCCATAAATTAACCTTTAAGGTTGCTGATGCTCCTAAAATGCATATAGGCTAGTTTTTTATTACATTGCTTTTTTCTAACAAAAACAAAAAGTCGTAGATCTTCGATGTTCTATTGATATTACGTGATATCTAAAACGTAAAAATGTAGCTTTCGTGATTTCAATTCATACATGAATTCAGTCGATCGGTTTAAATATTTAAAAATTATTTTTGCAGCTGATGATTCGATATGTCAAAAAAAGAGAATGAAATAGATGATTCTTTTGGTAATAGTTCGCTATGGATTGATCATGGAGTTAATCCTCAAAAGCCTATTTATCGATGTAAAATATGTAATCGTGCCTATGCTCATAGACGGCCTCTGTTGGCGCATGAAAAGACTCATGCCAGTAAGTATTAGTGTTTTTGTCTGATTCTGTTCATGCAGTGAAATTTATTTTTATGTGTTAATTTGTGTGGATTTTATTTTTTGTAAGTGATTTCTTTGCTTTATCTAGTGTAAAAGCATCATTCAGAGAACAGTGTATTTCAATTCATCGAGAAAAATAATATCCCAAACAATTTAATCAAACAATAGTTGCAGTTATTCCTTATAGTATTCCTTCTTACCGAATTCTTCTTTGCCATGACAATACTTTGCAGCTGGACGACCTTATCAATGTCCTATATGTACAAAATGTTTTGCTCGTCAAGTGAATTTCAGTATACATATGAAACTTCATGCGAGCGGTCGTCGTTATTTTTGTTCTTTATGTGGCAAATGGTTCAGGACACACTCATTAATGTGTGAACATCAGGTAACATGTAAAGTAATGTTGTTTTTATAACTTTTGGTTCAGTTGTTATTTAAAATGTATTTTAACTCATTAAAATTGATACCCATTTTGCGAATATCTAATAAGATTTTATAAATAAAGTTTCTGTAGATTTCATGTCTTTCTAAGACAGGTTAAAGCAAATTAATTTCAGTGCTATTCAGGACGAAACGTGCCATTGTCTCTTGGTTAAGAATTCATCTTTTTAAAATTCAGCGATTTGTTGCTATGCATTTTTAGAAAATAAGATTAAATGACAAAAGACAAAAATCTCGATTACTACTTTTAACACTTGTTTAACCACGAAAATTTCAGCAAAAATGTTTTGCTTTGATGAATGGTTTACCGGTGCTAACTGATCGTCCATTAAGATATCGCTGTTATTATTGCGATAAAATGTTCCATCATCGAAGGGATAAGGTATCTGCTATTTATTGAAAACATTATTTCCTATTAACAGGTATTTAGTAGAATAAGCTGATATTTATTTGGAATTTCTTTAAAATTTTTGGATAGAAGAAATCTTACTTTTTTGATGTTGAATAGACACTGATCAAAAATATTTATTTTAAATGTAAACGAAAAAAGTGGTCTGGTTTTAGATCATGTAGACTTATTTATTTTGCATAGTCGAGAATATTCATTTGTTGCCTTATGCTCAATGCATGTTTTACGGCATGGAAAAAAACGTTAAAATCAATTATATTCAGTGATAGCTATTTCATACAACAGTAGCATGGCCGAAATGGATAGCTTTCCGTAATCTTTGATCTTTGAAAAATTGAAAGGTTCGATTTTTCTGTCCAAATATTACAGAACATTCACGAAAGGACACATACCGGTGAGCGCCCATACACATGTGGATATTGCAGCAAAGGGTTTACGCAATCGCAAGCTCTTACAATTCATATAAGATCGCATACTGGTGAAAGACCATTTAGTTGTTCGATGTGTAGCAAAGAATTTCGAGACAGGTAAATTGCTGTTTCTTGTCAACCGCAGCCATGATGATGAATGGAAAAAAGTGCTGTTATAATGAGACTGAAATGCACATGTCGATAATTTCTAAACTGAGCTGCACGATTGACTTGTTTTTATTTCAAGATATTGTCAGTATTATTTAAGATATATATGTCGAAGCATTTATAATATTACTGCAAAAATATATATGTCGAAGCATTTATAATATTACTGCAAAAATCTTTGATAATCTCAATACTGAAATTTCTTCAGGAAATTTGGTAGGAAAAATGAAGAATGATGAATTAGATAACATTTGAAATTTCAATATTGAGATTATCATAGATTTTGAAATAAAATTATAAATCATCGCAATGTAATACGCTTAATATTTGTCAAAAACTCTTTTGAATATTTCTCGTTATAGTTGTTGATTTCGATACCTAAAAATGTTAACGAAAATACACATTAGAAAAATTAAGTAGGCATTCTATGATGGCAAAAAAGTATAAAGCATAATATAAAGAATTGAGGAAAAGATATTATAAAAATAAAATAAAAAGGATATATATATATATATACATCGATAAATGATGTATATATAATCCACACTATATTATGCAAACTTTTGGTCTGAGAACTTAGAAAATTTCAGCTCTGCTTTAAGAAAGCATGAATTTACCAAACATATCAATGAAAGCCTTCTGGGCGATGGCTATGGTGATTCATCAAATGAAATAACCTTAATGACAACACCGTAAATAATTTCATGGATTTGTCGTCCATTTTAGAATCATTATGGTATTTTCTCTGTTTTTATTTATTTTTTGTGCAACATATCTAAAATTTTGAGCTCTCTGGTTTAGCACATAAAGGACAATATAATAAAGTATGAATCGAAGCTTATTTGTCCAGAACATAATTTTAATGATTAGAATATCACAAGAGAGAATGTAATGTAGAAAGTAGAGTAAAGTAAGAATGCTTTTATCTTGATTAAAAAAGAATTTAAAATGCATTACGTTCATCTATTACATAGCAAAGTATAAGATATAACATTATAGCGATATTTTATATAAGTGTGTTTGGAACATTAAATAATAATTCTAATTTATATATTTAAGACTTATATGATATATGGGAAAACAAAACTGAACAGTGTCAGAATGGATTCTGAAATTTTCATCATGCAGATGTGTGAAAGTCAGATAATTCGTATTATAACTCCATTCATTAGAATATAAAGAATAGTAGTGGCTCAATGAGATTCGTGAGAATTTTGTGATAAATTTGTTGAGCCTATTTATGTGAGTTGCAACTAGCAAGTTTTATAAGATTTATTAAGCCATCAATTTTTTTCTAGCATTATATTAATTATGCAATCAATATAATTATTATAGTTGTTTTAAACATTCTAATACTGTAATTGTCGATGTTATACATTATTCTTCTTTTTTTTGATTTCATTGTCGAATGGCATCACAAAATTTATTGTTACTCACAAAGCTTATTTTCCTTGAAATCACTTATTTTAATCCTAAATTTGCAGCATTATTTTGCATCTGCTACATATCGAAATATGACTAGGTTTATTATAACTTTACACTATCGCATAATAATTTTGATGAGATAAAACCTCCTCTTTTGCCCCTTATTTATTAATTATTGATTTGATGTTATTATGCGATAGTTATATATCTTTCTTGTAGAGCATATTCGGTAGATTTTATTTTTAATTCTTGTTCATGTTCATAAGCTACAGCTCAACCGTGCTATCGATTTATTATTATTATTTTTTTGTTTATTTATTACTTGTCAATATTTTAAATTTTTAAATAAAATATGGAGGAACCGTTTCAGTTTTTCATCATCTTCAAACTTTTATTCATTTCATCTTATGTCATCTTCATAGTTATTGTCTAAGATTCAAAGAAGAAATTTTCAGATTTCTTCTACTTTCGGCAACAGATCAATTAAAGTCCTTATTTTTGTCATACAGAATCAAAGAAACTTTCCGTTATATTTTAGGCAGTTCATTAATTTCGTGGTTTTTATGCTGAACTCATTTTCTATCTCTTTATTAATGAGGTCAAATGTCAAACAACTGCCAAAAAAATGTTTAAAAAAGTTAAAATGAAACAGTTATTCAGTGGTAGTACATTTTCGAGTTATTGTTGATTATAGCTGATTCATTTGAGTAAATTTCAGCTGCCAAATAAAATTAACTTTTTACAAAAATTGATATGTTGAATCTATTATATAATATATAATCAGTTGAATAAGAAAACGAAACTATTATTCTGACTTGTATATTTCAATTTTTATTTATATCAACGATTCATTGTGATGTATCAGTACAATAGATTTCTCTTTTATTTTTTCTCTTCATGACATGATAATTCGAGAATTCAACATTTGTGATGTGATATGAATTAGGTTTTCCAAGATTTTTTTTCCTTTTGATTATCAAAAAGTACTTTATAAAAAGTGAGTAAATAAAGAAAAATTAGTGTCATTTTTAAATTAATTAAACGAGATCACACGTATGATATTGCGATTTCATTGTAATAAAGAAACGAGATCTGTATTAAAACTGGAAAATTTTGGAGATGAAATAGGAATATTTTCATAGTTATCCGTTTGCTACGTTAAAAGAGAATCGGCAGCAAATAGAAAGAGGAATTGGTGATTATTTCTTATCATCATTATCATTATCATCATTTCAGCATTATTCAGAAATTGCTGAAATATTTCTATTACGATAATGAAGCCTTTAATTGTAATGCATAATACATGTGGTTGGTATTGTATAACAAAATCATTGATCATTCGACGAAAATTATGTCCAAAATGTGGTATGCTAATTACCACAAATACATCACGATGTCTTTTTCTACCTAGTCCATTTATTTCTACAACTGATCAAAATTGTTGTATATTATTAAAGCCAGCTATAAATACATTCAATAAGTTAGTTTTAAAGTTTTTTTTTCATCCTTTTTATTCTTTTTTTCAAACTTTGCTATTGTTATTTGCGTAATTATATTTCTGTTGATATTTGTAGGCTATTTTGCTAATGAATGCTAATTCTTTAATTATTCAGTTTATCCGATCCTTTTTGATTAAATTTAGATCAAATTAGGAATTTTTGAATTTTCTCTAAATATTATTATTACTTTTGTTTTTGTTTATTTTTAAGTTTTATAAAATTATGCAAAATTGTTAGATTTTCTGTCTTTCTTTTTTATTCTTTTTTAATAGTTAATATTAGCAATCTGAAATATTTAGATATTATCATTATTTCTTTTTATATATCAGTTTCTAATTTGTAAGATTTGTTGATTAAATTTTTAAAATTTAAATCTAATTTTAGATATAAATTGGGTGATGATCTTCACATTGGTTTATCAAATTCAAAAGGTTTTGTATTTTCTTATACTGCTAATGGTATAGTAGTTGAATCATTTTGGAATGATTGTCTTTGTATATATCGATTCAATGATAGCAAGATATGTGATAAAAGGATGAAAATGTTTATCAAAAAATACTACAATCGATTTACACGTCAAGTTTGTTATATTATAAATCTATCTTTTTTATTTTTCGTGAATTTTTTTTTGTATAATATTTAATTAAAATTGTATAATTTATTTAAATTTATTCAAAATTTTTTGAAATATCTCGGTATCAAACTGTGATACATTTCTAAATTTTGGTAAAATCCATTTGATGATTTTATTGATAGATGAAAATTGATGAAAAATGTTAAAATGCTGTAAAATAAGTTTGTAGGAATTTTACATATAGATGAGATGGATTGAAGTGATAAATTAAAATTAGGCGAAATTATCTGTTATGTACATAGTTTCGATTCTAATTTTTCAGTTCTTACTTGTGAAATTATCTTATAATGAGGAATAAATAAATAATAATGAAGTAATTACTGAATGCGATTTTTTTACAGCATTATCACAAAAGAAATTGGAACTGTTATGATTTTGTTGTGGAATTTTTGATTGATATGGGTATATTGGGACGTACAACATACGTGAAAGAACAGTTCGTCGCAGAACACGTTTGTAAAGCGCTTCAAAGAGTACTTCGTTACAATAATCTTTTGAATAGATTGTCACAGAGTAAAACTAATTATCTCACATTATCCTGAATTCTGCTAGTCTTTTTCGAAGTTTCAAAAAGACTTCTATTCATTTAATCGTTGTCAAGAATTTCTCTTACTATTGCCTCACATTAAAATCAAATATGCTACTTACCCTCAATGCAGAAGGAAAAGCAAATGACTAGGTAATATTATCAGAATATTTTGCGGAAATATGAAATAAACTGATGCAATGATAGCGATTAATACCATCGCTTAAATTCTATTTTTGATTTCAACCATAAAAATGTTTATTTTTTGGTATCATTAAGATGAGGAATTTAATGATTAATTTAGTTATGCATCTGTATATAAAGAATAATTGCACATCAGTTATGTTATTACATAGCCATAGCATTTTTGCGAAATTTGAATTGAAGAACTTAATATCGTATCCTTTAATTTCATATATTATTATCTTTATCATCATCATCCATTTACATGCTGGTAATTTATCTAAGTCGTGAGACTTTTTGTCGTAAATGGAAGTGAAAAATAATAATGCACACCACTTCTGCTTTATTCTCCATGCCTTTTTGTGCAATTTGAAAAATTGATTTCAATAATATTTTTATAATATTCCAATAAAAATTTAAAATTAACAGAATTATTTCTAAAATCAACACAGATTCATCCGTTTAATCACATACAATTAACAATTAATCAAATATCACTAATTTAATTCCTATGCAAATTATTTTCCGAATTCCCGTCTATTTCGCGGTGAAGTTCTTTTTATCTATAGAGCAATTACGTAGTGTAATATAATCAAATAATAATGAGGTATATATTGGATATATCACGCGTAAAAAAGAGTGGATAAATCATCAAAATTATTTGCGGATAATATACAAGCAAATACAATTTTTGGACGTCAGATAATATTGCTCATAAAATATAAATAAATTTCAGACAGTACGAAGGATATATAATAAAATCGAATTGAAAATTAATTAAAATCACTACCAATATTTTTAAACTATTCCTTAAACTAACAAGAAGTGTTATGTTAAATTTACGATGTCGCAATTTCAATGATAACACCGTTGCTGATGTAAATCATTTTCACTATATTTGTACACCAGGATCCATTCAAGCTTTCATGATACTTGTCAGAAATGTAAACAGATAAGCATAACTTTTATTTCCCTTAAGAAACATAGAATTCCCTGAAAAATTTTACAATTAATTTTTAAATATTTGTTACGCTTAACAAGTTGTGAGTTAATTTCTCTTTATTTTAACTTATAACTCATTGTTAGGAAAAAAGTTAATGATGATAGTCTCTTCTGCATTGAATGTTCAATGATAAAAGTAAAACTCAGTGTTCGTATGTCCATTTCAATATTTTGTGTAAGGAACAATATCAACTAATGGTATCCTAGAAGCAGAAAATTGTACAAAATATCTTGGCAATGATAATAAAGTTTCCGCTCATGGTGATACTTGCATACCGTATCTGAAAATTGATGACAGCTATGAATTGCAGATAATTCTAGGATTATCAGACTTGATCAGAAGATTTGTTGGAGGTTTAAATATTCGTGCAAAAATTATTTTTCGTCTTACCGAAAGATACGTTGCAGGCATAATTTTCATTGTTATCACCTCAAATTTGGGTAATTGAAACAAAAAAAGTAATGCGTCGATGGTAATAATTTTTATTCCATGATAAATACGTCGAACAAATTAGGCGATAAAAAACTTTAAAACGCGAGAAAAGTATCGGGAAACTAAAATGCAGGATGAAAACGGGATTAGCAGCCGAATGATGTAAGAGCGGGAAGAAAGAATGCTGTCGATATTGCTTGGCAGAGTAACAACCATCCCTCTCCTAAAACGTGCCAGCTAACCGTGAGAAGCAACGCGAGAAGCACATTTTGGTAACAATATTTTCTTAATCTTTACAGTGGATAACAGCTTATCATATATGAATTATACGGAAGAGTTTAGTTATCAGAATAAAGAATGATAAATACATAAGCTTTGTTATTTGGAAGTAAAGAAGAGAATTAAATAAATGATTCATTACATTCTAACATTCGTTTCTGTTAGATAATGTTATGCAAAAAATAATTTGAATGCTTGAGTACATCTATTATTGATTATTTCGGTTTTCCGAGATAATCTGCTTAAACGATATGAGATAAAATAAAAATTTAGCTCTAATCATTTCAAAGATTATTGAAATGTTTTGAATAAAAGTTACTTTTAGGATGATGAAACATGTCAAAAAATTGAAGAGAATAAAAAGCTAATAATGATTGAACTTGAAAATGGATCTCAGTAAAATTCTAATTATATAACAAGAAATATCAAAAAGCAGCACAAGGTTGTTGGAACAATAATGAACAAGCTTATCGACATTTAGCTAACATATTTGTATGCTACAGAATTGTCATATCGAACTATCTTCTGTTTGTGCAAAATTCGAGAACATCCTTAATTCTGCACTTTGCAAATTGCAGTTCAGTGAGGAACTGTTTCATAATTTACATTTATTCAAAACTAAAATTTCAGAATGAAATAATACTAATTTTTTATATATTTATTTATGCTAATCTTTAATTTGCTCTATTTTTATAATTAAAGAACAGTGTGTCAACAACAATCGCATCACAGCAGGAAATTTAAAATGAAGCAAGCTTTGAATTAAATGATTATATGCGCGAAATTTATAATGCTTATTTCTCAAACAACTCATCCGATATTCTAACCGTTTCGATTCACGGAAATATTTAAATAATTATGCCAACTTATACCGATCGAACAATTTGTGCCAAAATTTTTTCAGAAGTTGTTGAAATATTAATTATGTGAATAATAATTACATATATTTGCAATCAGTTAATTCAACAATATGCAAATGCGATATATTATAATCTATCCAAATTTTACGTGTAATAATTAGATTTAGATAAAAAGTAGAATAAATTCAAAATTGCAATGAAATGTTGAATAAAATTGGATCCGTCAAATACGTTAAATCATTTTAGTTTTATTCAAATTTCAATTATTTCAAAATAACAATTGAAAAAAATATTTTTGAAATTTGTGGAGAATTCGCACACGTTTATGTAAATTTTTCTATTCATCTTGCCATTCTTTACATCAACTTTTCATAGACTAAATAATCATTCATTGCTGGGGATTGAGTTTTCATAGCGTTACTGCCGTATTTATGTTGATTTTCCAGGTATAGGTTATGGTACTAATGTGTGTCGCTTTTTTACGTCGATTCATGAATGTCTTTTCCGTGTATGTGAGATAATATTTTTGTTTCTTTTATATATATTTTCAAAAATTGGACAAAACTTTTTCAGTGCAATAAATTGGAGCTAAATTATGGCAGAAAGTTTGGAAGGAAACGCTGATATGGATTGTGATAAGAAGATGGATTCATTGGGTTACTCCAAAGAACAGGTATCTTTTTCCAGATTGATTATTAGCTGAAATATTGTAATATTTCTGTCCGGAAATGTTTTTCTTTAAGATTTTTGCGAATCGTGGATTTTTCTATTTCTTTGTGCATTTCAGTCGCTTTAATAAATCAATTTTTTTTTTTGTTTTAAAATGTATTAATGATTGTTTTCAACAATTAAACAAATGATACTTTCCAGTTCGATAGATTTATTCATGATTATCGTGAAACAGCTCGACCATCCGTGTATAGCACGTATGAAAGTGATATTCCGGTAGATGCTGCATTAAAGAAGAATTTTATTAATGTGGAAAGGAAATTGAAGAAAGCTTATTATACCATTAAAAAGTATGTTCAAACTGTGTTTATTACTACAATACGTCATTTACATCACAGAAATACATTAATATTTTTGTATTACCAATTATTTGTTCGGTGATTTTTCAAACGTAATGTCGTTGACTGTTGATGAGTGTTATGATTTAAAGTATGGAATATTCATGTTTTAGTACTATTAATTATGCGATAACCTTTATCAATAGGCCACGAAACATTGGGAAGTTTTTCTTTTTGGGGAAGTAACAAGAAAGAACGGTTGAACTTGGCAAGAGACCTTAAGGAAAATGATGAGGACTTTATAGGTAGTTCCTTATCAGGATCAATTTTCTTCACTTACTTGCTAAAGTAAATAATAGTGAAAGTTAGAGTAAATAACTGTGAAAACTTTTTCAGATTACCCAAAATAAAACTGTTCGATGAATTATACTTGCGTATCGAATCTATGTTAGAGATTTTTAAAACGGTAAGATTCTTAAGTCTCATATGTGAATGCTTTAGAAAATATGGAAATGTGCTATTAACTATCTTTTTTTTATTCGTAACGTCTAGAGGAGACATAGTTATAGATAGGAATTAAAACATAGAGTAAGAAATCTTGATGGAAATTTCATGCTAGATATAGTTATATAGGTTTATGATTTATTTTTAGTTAAAGATCGGAAAAGAGGAAAACAAAGAAGAGTTCAGTATGCATAATGTTCCTTTACCGGATTATGATCCTGCGGATATCGAATTGTTACTTGGACAGGATTTTGCATTGACACATGTAATACGTAAAAATGGTTTATCAAAATTCGAAGAAAAATTGCGCGAACAAATTATCGGAAATATCCAAATGGCGGAAATCCTGCTGAAGGAGTGTGACGAAACTATGCTTTCTTATCGAGAGAAAGGTGACAGTTTCGTACGAATTCTTACGACTGTATTGAAAATTTTAGAGCCATCGATAAATCTAAAATTACATGAATGATTTTTTCAGTTCTTGAAAATATGCGGCTGTAATGGATATTACTGATTTTTCGCTCGGACTGTAGCAAGGAAGCCAGAGCATATCTTCCATCAGACGAACTCACATCTTCTATTTTCCGGTAAGATTTTGTTATCTCGGCCAGCTACTTGGAGCATGCATTTTTTGGAGCATTTTTTTGCTTTCTAAAAATAAGTTGAATATTTTCTTACGATGTGAATATTCGCTGTCTTATGAATTTAGAATTATTAGTTCGCTAATGTTGTTATACTTTATATCTGTTCAGTTAATTTAAACAGTTATTTAATCATCGTTTGCGCCTATTGTTGTGTTAAAGTGATAAATTTTCCTTTTTCAGATCAACCACTAATTTGTTAATTATTTCGGCTGCATTTCAGGAATTGTCGAATAAAATCGAGGGTGAGACGTGTATGGCCTCTTTGCGTATATAAAATTCTCAAATTCAAAATACATTAACAAGAAATTTCATACTGTTAATTAACATATGTGATAATATCATAAATGAATAATAATCAGTTTTTATTATCGAACGATTGTAATAATTCTTCAAAACATTTGCATTGAGTCCTTCCATTCGGAGCTGCCGAAGAAGCGTACACATAACAATAACCACCATCTTGTCCCTATAAATAAAATGTAATTTCAGTTATACCAAAAAGAAATTTATTCAAATGATGCATTTTATAATGCAATCATTCGGATCTTTATTATGCTCATAATCGAAACAATGATTTTATCCTTAAAATCGATATTACAAAAGAGAAAGCTGAAGTTTTTCATTTAAACTGCTCTAAGCAAATTGAAGGTGTTGGAAATATTATTTAAAGAAATAAAAATATAGCATATATTTTCTGTGACTTGCAACTCATTTTCTTTTGTTTTTTAAACGTTGATTAATGTCATATTAATACAATAAAAATTTTGATCTCAGAATCTCTTTACTATTTTTATTTCACTTAACGACCAAAATAAGATTTGGGAAAAACAGGAAAGAAGTGATACGCAAATTGGAATTACATATATTATCTTTGTTTAATTAATCTGCAATACATATGAAATAGATGAAACAAGGGATGGTTAAAATATGATAAATGTTTTTTGATTTTATCAAGTAAAGGTTTTGCGTTATTTTTATCAATTAAATGATGAGAAAAATTGATTTTCAGTTGGAAGACCGGATGATAAATATATTGATGTCATTTCTAATTTATTATTACTGTTATCATCATTATTGCATTTGGATAGTTGTTTATTGGCTTATTTTTTCAAACATTGGATGATAATTTTTATTAAATTGAAGTAATTAATTGATTTCTCCAGGTACATATATGTCAGTTTTATTTTGTTTTATTTGCTTTAATGTTGTTTATTTGCTTCTAAGTTTTATTATTTTTTCATTCGAATTTAATTATTTTGTTTTTTTTTTTACGACGATATTATTGAATTGTAAAATAGATAAATATAACTAAAAATTTTGCATTATTAAGAAAAGTAAAAATTGATAGAAATATTCCTAAAATTTGAAAAGATATTTATAAAATTTTTATGATAGATTAGCGATCGATAGAAGATTTTAAATTTTTATGCTAAACTTTTTGTTTATCAAAATTTTTGTTTTAGGGTTATTTATTTTAGGATTATTAGCAATAAATTTATATGAAATAATCGATGTTATTGAAGACGAATTTTATCAAATTAATTTTTGTGTTTATTGAATTAAAAAAACAAATCAATTTGATTTCTCTTTTCTTTTTTTTTTTTTTTGTTTATTAAATGTAATGAGAAATACTTTCAAGGTAAATAGTAAGTTGGTAAGGCGTAATATCAGTTTCTTTCTTTTTCTGTCAAGCAAATTGTTGAAATTATGTCATCACTTATTTCATATCAATTAATATTAATGATTAATTCTTCGAATGGTTCATTTCCTGGAAATATTCCCTAAATGGATGTTTAGAAAATGTAATGGAAAATGTATGTTAAAGTCGTTGAGAGAGTGAGAAAAAAAAAGTTATTCGTATGGTGATAATTGTATATCATACTTTGATAGATTATATGATAAGAGGAATAGGCATATAACTTTTCAGATGGAATGAACGGATTCTTATTAATCGACAAGAATAGCAATGAATCTTTCTCGTTTAAATATTTTTAGTTTCATTTTAATTTTAATGTTACTACTTATTATGATTAGACTAGAAAAATAAGGTAGAAATTGATCATTTCGAAAAATTGTTGAAATTTAAATTTAACTTATTAATTGCTCATTTCGTTTATTCAATTGTTTCTATTTATCTTTGCCTACTGATAATATGATTTTTTTATTAATATGATTTTTTTATCATCTCCTGATTTTTGAATTCAAATTTAAATAGTTTGAAGAAATGATAAGCATAAATTACGATTTATACATTGATCGATGAGTAACAGATATTAAGTAACGATTATTAAATTCATTTTAATTAATCAGTGTCATTATTGATCATTCAAGATTTCAATATTTCATATAAATAATATAGTAAAATATTAACATTTTCCATCAATATTTAATTAATGGAAACGAAAATGTTCCACGTAATTATAGCATATTGACGTAAACACGTGAATACATGATTACGTTTGCGATGTTGTCATTGTAAAAATTAAATATTAAAATTTAAAAAACAAATGTTTGACATAATCATATTTCATTGACGAATCATAGAATATCTAAAATTAGTAATTTATAAATTATTCAAATTTGAAAAAGTAAAATTAGTAATTTATAAATTATTCAAATTTGAAAAAAGTAAAATCTGAAATTTTTCTTTTGTATATATGAATTATGCTATGATTTATAATTTTCGTAATAATTTTTTAATTTCTATTCGAATTTATTCCTTTTTTTTCAAGTTTTAAGAATTAAACAAAAATAAATATTATTATATTTATAGTTTATAAGTTATTAAGTTTTGAATAAGTAAACTTTGAAACTTTTTTCGAAAGATAATTTTTCATTTTTTGAAAGATAATTTTTTTTTTTAATTTTAATATTATGAAAGATAATTATTATACTTACCTGTTTGATGCAATATTCTTTGCATATTTCTTGCGCTTCTACGCATAAACTACCGTTAAGTGGTGCTTGATATTCGTAGCATGAACACGTAAAATCACGTCCATCCCACGTAGCACAATGTCCATACCAATATGAATCTTGCTTACATATTTCATCACATGCATGATGATCCAATAAATTACATCCTAATCTGAAAAAAAAAATTTTTTTTTTTAAAATTCATTTCGTATTTTTTACTTTTTTTCTCATCGATTTTTCATTTCAAATTTTGCGATAATATAAAATTGTATTATATTTGCTTTTCTGCAGATGTTTCTTTCCTACGGAAATACATTCATTTTATTCGTTTCCTTCAAATTTCTCATTCCATTTTATTTTTTATTTTAACAAAACAATAGTCTTATTTCCATTTCCATTTCCATTTCCATTTCTATTTCCATTTCTATTTTTATTTCCATTTTCATTTCCATTCTTCGATCAATTTCATTTTTTATTTTAAGTAACAAAATGGTTAGAATGTTAGAAAAGAAATTCGAATTTTATATTTATTTATAGCAAATTATTTTTTCGTTTTTCGTTTATGAAAAATAATTTGAAATTTTCTCGACGAATTTCTCGTTTTTCCTTTTTTTTTATAAAATTCTATTTCTCGTATCAATGACCGAATGAAATAGAGAGAGAGAGAGAGAGAGAGAGAGAGAGAGAGGGGAAAAAAGTATTATTTATGAAAATAACAAACGGATGCGCTCTATATCATTTGATCAATTAATGCGAATGTAAGATTAAATTTTTCGATAGATCAATCAATAACTTTTCATTATCATTCATTATCATTTTAAACCGAACTAAATGTGTTAAGTAATTTAATAAATGAGGAAAGGAGACGAGAGGAGAGGGAAAGAGGAAAAGAGAGAGAGAGAAAGAGGGGGAGAGAAAAAGAGTATAATTTATGAGGTAAAATTAAAATTAAATTTTCATTGTCGTTTCTTTTTCTTTTTCAAATCGAACTAAATGTTATCATAAGCTATTGGAAAAGATAACTATCATAGTATTTTGATAATTAATATGATATTTTGATAATTAATATGATAAGCTATTGGAAAAGGTAATAATCATAGTATTCTGATAATTAATATGATAAGCTATTGGAAAAGATAATTATCATAGTATTTTGATAACTAATATAATAAGCTATTGGAAAAGATAATTATTGTAGTATTTTGAAAAAGGAGGAATGCGAAAAAAGAAAAACTGATTTATGATTTTTGAGTTTCTTAAAATTGATTTATGATCCTTTAAAAATGATTTTATCAAATATGAAATCATCAAGCGGAAGAAATGTTTTTGATAAAAAAAAAAAAAACGAATAATGAATGAAAAAAAAAAGGTCGTTATCAATTATATATTTAATCTATTTAACCTTTTTTTTTTTTTTGTTTTTCATTAATTAAATTTTAAAATTATTATATATTTTTTTAAATTTTAAATTTTTTAATTAGAAAAGAAACATAAATGTTAGCATATTTTGATTGAAAATTAAATTTTAAAAATAAGAAATTATTAATTTTATTTAAATTAATTAATGTAAAAAATTTAGTAAAAAATCTAAATTTTACTTAAATTAAATTTAGAAAAACCGATAGTTTATGATAGTTTAAATTCATATTAAAATCGTTTATTAAAATAATTTTAATAAGAAAAATCGAAAAATATTTTTGACAATAGAAATGTGAGAATTTTTCGGATAATAAAAGAACGAATCTTTTTTTTTGTTGTGATAATGAACAACGAAACTTTTCATTGATAAGAGAGAGACAATTTTTTTCTTTAAATAATAATTTATAATATTTTCTCACAGTTTAACATTTCATATATTCATGATAAATGATGAATAAAACTTTAATGACGAAAAAAAAGCATCTAAAATTTTATGCAGATATCATTAGCAATAATGTTTATATGATAATGATAAAGTTGATAAATATATAACAGATGATAGTTTATCAAAATTCTTGTAAATATAAATATAGCAGAAAGATTTTTTTTTGGTAGTTTATCAAAATTCTTATAACTTTATCATTCCTATATTGTTGATAATAAAATTTTAAATGAAAATGGATGAAAAAAAACAAAAAAAACTTTTAATACCTTTGTTGTGCGTTATCTTCGGTAGTAGTAAGATTGATGATACAGTAAATGATTAGAACAGTTCGAAAATTGATTAAAATATATGAGCAATAGGTATTAATACGATTGTTTATATTACTATTACTACTAGTACTACTACTACTACTACGATTGCATCGTTGCAAATACCACCGATCATTGTAATAATTTCGGACGCTACAACTCACCGTCAAATTGTTCAATGACATTTGATGATCTATTCAAATAAGCTCTAAACAACAATTTGATCATCATCTTTTACCTCTTTGACAAATCAAATTCTTTCGACATTTTCTACGTCTTCGTCTTCGATGCGATACTTTTAATTACCACCCATTTTGTAGAAATGAAAGACGACGAAGAAGAAGAAGAAAAAAGAAAAAGAAAAATTCTTTTATTATTTTTAATTTTTTAACTTTTTCTTTTTATTATTTTTTGCAAAAAAAAAAAATAAATCATACAAAAATAGTATTAAAAATGAATAAAATTTTAAATGTCAAAATATTATCTTTTTTTTGATGAAATTTCAAATTGAACAAATCATTTTTGGTTATTATCCGAAATTTGTCACTTTGAATTGGATCAGCTGATAATTAATTGATCATTGAGATCAAATATATTTTGAATATTTTGGTCTGAAATTCCTTCAAATATATTTTAAATATTTCGATCTGAAATTCTTTCAATATTTTCATCTGAAATTCCGATATTTCGATCATTTTGTTTATTAAAAAAAAAAAAATAAATATTACAATCAAATTTATCGTTCCTTTCTTTTATTTTTTTTTAGAAAAAAAAGAAAAAAAAATAAACCAAAAACAAGTATTGCTAATTATTGATGCAATTAGTTTTATACAAATATTAATTTGAATTATAGTAATATGATGATACATGTAACAATTAACAATAACTGTTATTGCCTTATTGTATCAATAATTTAAACTTATGAACTGATATCTTTCAAACAGTATATTTTTATCATGAGTAAATCTAGTTTTAGCAATCATAATTGAATCATATCATTGATATGATATTTAAAAATATCACTAATTAACTTTTATCAATAATAATAATAATTAGGATTATCATTTTGACCGCGTCATTCTTTTATCAGTCTTGTCGAACATTTTTTTTTTTTTAGAATATGAAATTT
Organism: Dirofilaria immitis; assembly: GCA_024305405.1. Classification (NCBI taxonomy): domain Eukaryota; kingdom Metazoa; phylum Nematoda; class Chromadorea; order Rhabditida; family Onchocercidae; genus Dirofilaria; species Dirofilaria immitis. The sequence continues at coordinate 3,415,822 of JAKNDB010000098.1, forward strand.
ATTTTTCTATTCTTATTGAATTATTAAGATTTAATTTATTGATTAAATAATCAGTGATTTTTTTAATAAATAATATGTAAGTGTTAAAATAATATTATTTTTCTAATTTACTGATTATTTTGATAAATTATTAAGAATAATTTATTGATTAAATAATCAATGATAACGAACGAAATAATCAATTTTTAATAAATAATAGACAAATATTAAAATGATATTTTTTCTATTTTTACTGATTTTTTAAATGAATTATTGGAATAATTTTTTGATAAGTGATCAGTATGATAAATATTTTCGTTTATCGAACGAAATAATCGATTTTTAATAATTAATATTAAACTGATATAATGAGATAATCAAAAATGATATGATGAAATAGTCAAAAATGACATGATGAAATAATCATAAATGATATGATGAAATAACCAAAATTTATAATTTTATTTCGATCAAAATGATCAATGTCTAATGTATGATGTATACGGAAAGAATAAAATTTAAAAATATTTTGAAAATATCCTAATACATATATTATGCATATATATCTGTTATCAATGATATGTAATATTTAATTTGTTATTCTTATTTCGTAATATCAAAAAATATCATTTCAATTATTTCTTAATTGAAAATAGTAAAATTTTTTTTTTTTATTTTATTGTATCATTTCATTTTGATCGTTTTTTCGGGAAGTAAAATTCTTAAATAAGGAAGAAATGAATTGATATCACTAGAATTTATAATTGATTACTTAATTATAATTTCTATGCCTAATTGGGTTAAATTAATCACCATTACATAATTATTATTGTTTTAAATTTATTATTTTCAAGAGTGATACTTGAAATATTTTGATATGATTAATTTTTTGAATAATTTTAATGATAAATTTTCGATGATAACAATTTCATATCGTTACACATATTTCTTATGATAATTATGATTTTAATAGATTAAGATTGGTTTTAGCAATTTGGTAAATGAGTTAATCTTGATCGTATATTATTGATCGTATATTATTTATTTGATTTTTAAATATGCTATTAATATTTATTTGATTTTTTTAATTTATAAATTAATATTTAGTTATCATTTAATTTATAAAATGATAAAATTGATTAATATTTCAAATGAAAACTGATTTTAGCAATTGGTAAATGAGTTAATCGATCTTTGATCGTATATTATTTATTTGATTTTATAAATATAATGCTATTTTAATTAACAATTTTTTAATTTATAAATTAATATTTAGTTATCATTTACAGGATGATAAAATTGATTAATATTTTAACTGAATTCTTTAAATTATTGTTTAATTTTGTATATATTAATTTGAATGACATATTTATACGGTAAAGGCGACATTTCAGCAAATGTGTTTAATGTGAAATTGAAGTATAAATTAAATTGATAAATTGCAGATGATAAGTGAATGGTGCTCTGCAAATTTGCGTGATTGTCAGGTTTATTTTATTTACTTTTTCCCTCCTTCTCTTTTCCCCTCTCTCTCTCTCTCTCTCTCTCCCTTTCTTCTTTGTTCTTTTCTCCTTTCTCTTTTTCATTGTTGTAATTATTTTTTTAAAAAATTTTTAACTGTAATTTCTATGAAAAGTAAGAATAATATTTTTTTAAAAGAAACAAAAAAAAGAAAGAAAACATTTGTATGACAGAAAAAAAAGAAAAAAATTGGAAATTTGTAATATATTATAAAATTTAAATTTTCATTAAAAAGATAAATCAATTCCATTTTCATTTCCATTTCTATTTCTTAGTGATGAAATATTTCCACTTCCATTTCCATTTCCTATTTTGCACTATTCCATTTTCACTCCATTCCCATTTCCATTTCCATTTCCTATTTTGCACTATTGCATTTTCATTCTCCATTCCCATTTCCATTTCCATTTCCATTTCCATTTCTATTTTGCACTATTCCATTTTCACTCCATTCCCATTTCCATTTCCATTTCCTATTTTGCACTATTCCATTTTCACTCCATTCCCATTTCCATTTCCATTTCCTATTTTGCACTATTGCATTTTCATTCCATTCCCATTTCCATTCCATTTCCATTTCCATTTCCTATTTTGCACTATTCCATTTTCATTCCATTTCCATTTCCATTTCCATTTCCATTTCCTATTTTGCACTATTCCATTTTCACTCCATTCCCATTTCCATTTCCATTTCCTATTTTGCACTATTCCATTTTCATTCCATTCCTATTCCCATTTCTATTTCTTAGTAATGAAATATTCCATTCCCATTTCCATTTCCTATTTTGTACTATTCCATTTCCGTTCCCATTTCTATTTCCATTTTTATTTCTAAATGATAACATTTAGTTCATTGTATGAAAAAAAAGATCTCTGCTATGTATAAAAATAAATGCTTTATATATTTCAGTTGTAATAATTGAGAAATTTTAAGCGTAACTAAGTTGAAAATTCATTATAGGCTTGGAAAGCAGAAGGTTTTCAAATTTCAACAAACTCCAATGAAGCTGCACGTTTATTTGACGCGCTTTTACGTCAATACGTTTCATGGACTGAATGCGAACAGCTTGGCGGAATGGATAAAACGCTTAGCAAAATGATTGAAGCAGAGCCAAATGCTAGTAAGATAACGCGTCAATTTTTTTACGCGTTACACTTCACACTTTTTAACGTGTTACATTACGTGTTACTTTCTATTTGGCGTATTGAATGATAAAACAAGTAACAACAGCCTATTTCATCATTATATCGCCAATTTTTTCATTTTATCATATTATCATTGATCAACTATTTGCAATTTTTCAATTTGATCATATTATCATTGATTATCTTATCAAAGTGTAATTCGACTAGTAATAATATTTTAAATTTTAAATATATCAGATATTTTTTATATTATTAAAATTATTTGCATATTTTGAAAAAATATTTTGATATGTATTTTACAAGATTATTTTAACAAATATTTCATTATTTTATCAATTTTTTGTCAAGTAATGAGTCGAGTGATATCATTGGGTTTGGAAGCAATAGGAACAGGACGATCGATACGATTAGATAAAAATTATCAGAACGAATTGAAACAATTATTGAATGATGCATCCAAATATGGTACGATATATGAAAAAATCATGCGACAGCTATTTATATGTTTGCTAATGAGTTAGTCAATTCATATCTATTAATTAATTATTTTATTAAGAATTTATAGTCAGACGATTTAAAATATTGCTAATATGAATTTAAATATTGTGATTAAAACAAAGAATTATTATCATTTCATTAATTAAAATTGAAATATTGCTATAATAACTAAAAGAAGAATTATTATTATCACACTGCAAAATTATCACTTCAACAAATTCGTTTAATACTACGAATACAAATATTTAATACGAGAGAATATCAAAAATCCTAATCAATATTATCATTGGAGATTCTTTTTCTCTTCCTTTCCCTCATAGTAATTAATTTATTCACTTTTTTTTCTTTTAAATTAATATTATCAAAAATTTTTGATTTGTAAATTCTGAATAAAAATAAAATTTTATTTCGAAATTTAAAAATTTTTTTAATCAAAAATTGAAACAATTTTATTTGTCTTTTCGTTTTTTGTTTACAGCAAAATGATAACAGCATGTGAAGAATGGGAAAAAATTTTGGTTGAAATACCAAATGATTTATTAGCATTAAAATTTGCTCATGATGCATATTTTTATTTGGGTGATAAACAATCAATACGTAATAGTATTGCTCGAGTTTTCCCGAAATGGAAAACAACAATGCCTTGTTACAGGTTTTTTTTCTTTCATTTAATTTTTTACTTTAAAATTTACTAAAATTTTAAGAAAAAATTTTTGTATAATATTCTAAATAAACAAATTCTTCAGTTGATAAATTTACATCCCATTTTTAGAAATTTACATTTATTCAATAGTTTCGGTGAATGCAAATAATATTATTCAGAATTTTGATTGACAAAATAATTTTATCATTTGAATATTCTTATCACTTCTCATTAGTTTCTCAATAATCTTATTTTATATTTTCCACGAATAATTGCCCATTAATTGCTGATCGTAATTATAGTTTCCTTAAAATCGGCAATGGTATCTAAAAAATGATAATAAGAATATGCGAATGATACGACTGATAGAATTAAGTGATAATTTTAAATTAAGAATGAACCAAAATTATAAAAACATCCAATAATCGAAGATGCTAATTATTATCATTAGAAATTAATTTTATGTGCAGTGTAATTTTTTTGAATAATTTTTAAATCAATTTATCAAATATTTCAAAATAAATTCGATTCTTTATTATTTAATTTCCATTAAAATACCTGTCAGTTGTAAGAAAAATTAGTATTGTCGAATTGTTTGCCTTATATTTCTGAAGATTTCAGCTATCTTCACGGCATGTATGCATTTGGTTTAGAAGAATGTGAACAATATGATGAAGCTGAGAAATATGCGAGAACGGTAAATTTCTTACAGTATCCTCTTGTTAAATCCATTATAGTATTTGTTTATATAAGTTTATGTATTTTGCCGTGCAGGTATTTCCAATTTTAGGGTCTTGAATTGAATAGATATGATGCATGGGCAACACATGCTTTAGCACACTGCATGGAAATGAATGGACGTGTCGAAGAAGGTATTCGTTTTATGGAAACAACTGAAATGGATTGGAATGTAAGCTTAACTGTTACGATATTTCGATTATATTAATCTATGGAAATACTATAGTCTACAGTATGAAAACAGCTTACAGTATGAGAGTCGAATTATTAAGTAAATAAAATAGAACAGCGGTATTTCAAATATATATATCATTTCTTTTTCTTAGATGATAGTGGTGATTTAGTGGTGATTTTCGGATGACTATAATGATTTCCCGAATGAATCCAAGAAAAGGCTCTTGTTTTGGATACTGTAAGGATCAAGGATCATCTTTATAGCAAACTCTTGTGCACTATCTTCCCAGATTCTTTTTTATTCCACAAGATTTTCATATTCTATGGAAGTTCGTGAAGGACGTCTATTAAAAATAAAATGTTCATCTCGCCAAAAGTCCAACTTTTTTCGTTCTGGATGAATTCATAAATCGAATAATGATTTTTTTATTGTTAATTTCAGAAATGTTCTTTGCTTGCATGTCATAATTATTGGCATACTGCGCTTTATTATATCGAACTTGGAAAATATGATGAAGCGTTATCATATTATGATAGGTAGCATTATCATATTACGATAAGCATGCATTTGCTATCAATAATTATTTTGATCTAATCAGTTTGATATTAATTCTTTGATATTTTAAATATCGTTTTTGCTCATTCAGAAATAATATCAAAAATGTTTTCTTTATTAGTCAATTATGAATGATTGTACTAGAAATGTAAAAGCATATATGTTATTTTACTTAGTTAACGTTTAGGCAAATTTATTTGACATTTATATGAAGCATTAATGTAGGACAGGAGGCATATTTCATTGTTTTCAAATTTAGTAAAAAGAAAAAGAAATGTAAGTGAGCTCATTTATGAGTATATATAATAACATTTGATTTTATTGAAATACTATGTTAATTGTTAGATAATTAGATGCTTAATTGATTGGCAAGTATTTGAATAGGTAAATAATTAAGCGCTTAATTAGCATATTGTCAATCATAGTCTCATTTAATTAATATCGAAATGATCATATTCATTTATTCGATTTAAAAGTTTATTGACAACACTTGGAATAAATTTTCCTGTATTTGCACAATCAACAAGTTTTGATCAATAAAATAATTGATAAAGAAATATCTTGAGAATAGATGTATTTTTCAGAGAGATAAGCGAACGTACAAAAAATGGCGCAATGTTGGATTTTGTAGATGCATCTTCAATTCTTCTTCGCTTCGAAATGGAAGGTATATCGGTTGGTAATCGATGGAAATCTCTTCTACCACTCATTAAACTACATGTGAACGGTATATTTGTGTATTTGCAAAATTAATTTGACAAGATTCTATAAATATCTATATATATAACTATGATGAGAAATTTTTAATATATAAAAAAATTTTTTTATGTATATTTTATGCATAATTCTGATAATTCAATATTTTTTTATCATATCAGCGATTTCTGATGATTTTATGAATTTTCACTTTTGAAATGTTATTTTCCATTGAAATAGTCTTCCGTAGTTTTTCTTTAAAATATTTGATGGAATAGTTTGGAAATTGACTTTCAAATAAAATTAAATGATTTGAAAGCTATCATGATAAATTTTAGAAGGATTAAGAGATTCGAAAGAAATGAAAGATACAAAAATTCGATTTAGTAATTCTCAAAGAATTAAGAAGAATCAATTTCAGATCATACATTAGCATTCAACGATGCACATATTCGTATGGTGATTGAAGGTTGCGATGATGCTGCGATCAGAAAGAATCATTGCGATAGTGTTGAAAATTTTTTAAAGTTGATATTTTTCCTAATTAATTTATTTACATAAGTATCATATGTCGATTTTAAAATTACTTGTTACAAAGTTATAAATTTTTATTGCTATCTCAAAAAAAAAAAAAAATGCAGTTGAATGGAGAATTTGAAATGAATTGAATTTGAAGATAGTGTTGTATGGAAAATTAATAAATAATTAGAAAACGCAGATATATTATGCACACAATATATATCTTTTCTGATTATCATATAAATACCGTATTACTGCAGCAATGGTTTTAATGGTGATAACAGCGAACGGACTCGAAATTTAGGAAAACCTATCTGCGATGCGATAACTTTTTACTATAGCGGTGATTATCATAAAGTTGTTCAAACATTAGCACCAATACGACACAATGTTTATGGCATAGGTGGCAGTAATGCACAGGTAAGTTTGCAATATTTACTGTAACATTTGCTGTTTATGTGCACACAGTTTATAACACGACCGTAATATGTGTATGTATATGCCAATACATATGGTAGAGGGCATATGAATGTACTCAAGTTTATAATATATAGTTTATATTGTATAAATTATATAAGGGAAACAAGTTTATTCTAATGTATAGTGTAATATGTGCTTCTACATACCGTATGATGGCAATATTGTAAGGTTATATAATAACTATAATTCGTAGTTTATATATTTAATATATAATTTATTTCTAGTAAACGCTTGTTTTCAACGAGTTTTTAATAACATTTTTTCTTAATTAGCATTAGTTAATTATTGCTATGAAATGAAAACACATGTTGAATAAATACTGTAGCACTACTGTAGGGCGATTTATCGTATTCAGTAAATTTCAAAAATTTGATGTTTTTAAATTGAAAAACGAAAGAAAAGTGCATTTCTTTTATTTCAAACATAAATAATTCCAATGTATTACAATAATATTGAAGAGAGATTGGCGCAAAAGTAATTGAAAAATATTTTTGTTTAAAAGCATTTTTATTCGATAATATTTATTCAAAATAATTATATAAAGTTTCATATGTTAGCTATTAATAGTATACTTAATAATTTATATTTTGATCGCAATACTTAAATTTATTTAATAATTGAATAAAATATTTAATATCAATTCTTATTCTTTCAGCGTGACATATTCACACAATTACTAATTCATAGTGCTTTATCTTCAACAGAAATGGCTGATCATGAGCTTGGAAAGTAAGTGAATTTTATTTTGATTTTTTATTTGGAAATTATCTAATTCAATTTCAAAATCATATTTGCTTATTCCGCACAACATATTACCGAATGATAGCCTAATTAAAGCTCAACAAAAGCTTAGCAGATTAGAATATCGATTGCTGAACTATCTTCTTTTGATAATTTATCATATCAGTATGATAACGTTTTATACATAAACATTCGAAGAAGTGGGTATTTTTTGCATCTTCACGTAAATTTCATATAATGTTGTGATTTGATTTTGTAGAGAGAGTAAAATATAAATAGGTTTAAAAGATATTATTATATAGTTGGAGAAGCGAAAATTTTTTAGGACAATATTGGATGAACGAAACATGATAAAGAAGAACTCAGCTTTAGGTCAAAGGTTACTTAATAAGTATCATCATTTGAAAGGAAGTTAAAATCAAAAGTGATAATTCGTTGCTAAAAAAAATTTTCTTTAGCTATCATAAATTTAATTCATAGAATTATTTTGCATTTGTTCATTATGTAATTTTGTTATTACTGCAACAGATATAATTATTAAAAGTATTTTTCAAATGATATTGATAAAAATAATAGGAATGATATCAAAATGATATTTATACTAAGGTGTATTTGATGCAATGATAAATGAGTTTAGATCCTTTTTCTCGAAATATTTGTTTTAATTAATTAATATTGTAGCACAATCGAAATTTTAATTAATACAGCATGTAAGTAAAGATGTAATCAAATTTACTGAATAAATTTATCACAATTTTTATTTAAATGCACATAAGAGCAAAGAAAAGATTTTTAGAAGAATTTCTTTCCACAACAACTCAATTTATCACATTGATGAACGCATTATTGATCATATCATTTATGTGATAATGAGATGACTGATTAATGACAGTTCGAATCATTACTACTATTTGTTTTTTTGTTTTTTTTTTTTTTTAGAAAAATTGCAGAAAATTTTTCTTCGTTTTTGTTTAATGAAAAAATTTACCGTTGTTAAACTAAAATTAAATTTCATAAAAATAGTTTTTTTATTTTTAATTAAATATAAGCTATTATGGGGCATACCAATTATCATAAATCAACAAAATCATTTCAATTCAATCATTCTAATTGAAATTTTTCCTAATGATAGTTTATATATGCTAAAATATGGCTAATACATATACATCTTTTGACAATTTCATACAGTAAAAACTTTTTTACCTTATAATTTTTTAGTTTTTTGTTATGAATCATAAATCAATCGATTTGTTGCTTTATCAATTAATATTAAGTTTCTGAAATTTAATCATTTTCGGCATTTGCATTATCAGTTATCAAAAATCAAATATATCATGCATTGATAAAATATTCAAAGAGCAGATGAATTAGTGAGAAAACAGTGAAATAATTATAGAGTAAATAAATAAATAAGTTATTAGAAAAATTTCGCCCATAAAATTATTGTTAATATTTGTAATGTATGAAACATTTTGAAGCAAAATATATTTTATGTAAATTTTAAAATTAATTTACTTTTTAAAAGTTTATTTCTTAACACATTGTTTAATCAATTATTGCCAATAAACAAACATAAATTATAATTGCTGCAAATAAAAACAAAAATGAAAAAACAAAAAAAAAAAATTAGGCGAAAAATTAAATTTCAATCTATACAAATGACTAGAAGCTACCAGCAGTTGATAACAATAAAAAAAAAAAAAATTATTCAATAAAAACACATTATGTGAAATGAAATGAATTAATAAAATAATTTACTATATATGCTAAAATCAAGCATGAAATGAAATGAAATATGATTGGGAATTTATTAAGTAAATATCTAATTTCAAATAAAAATATCATACAGTATTTTCGTATCGAATCATTTCGTATGCATTTAAATAAAATAAAATTTTAAATCAAAAATTAAATTACACATTTCATACATGGATTAAGCTGAAGAACCATTTCGTATATAGTTAAACCAAATTAAAAATTAAATTAAATTAAATTGAATTACTCATTTTTTTGCTTCAATAAATTCTCAAATAATCATACTATCTTTTGAAAGAAAAGTTATCAAAAAAGAAAAGTTATAAAAGAAAAGTTATCAGAAGGGCAAGAATAAAATCATAGAACACTTTGGTAAGAGAAAGTGTTAAAAAAAAACGATAAATATTTCGCAGGAAAAAATAAAATTATAATTAAACAAATTCTCATTAGGTTAGAAAAAAAATGTGAAATAAAAGAATAGAATGAAGTATATGATAAAAATATAATTTCTTATTAAAATTATTCATTCTTCTAACTCTGCTAATATTTGACACTTTTACAAATTTCTTTCCGAAAAATATCTTATCACTTAAAATATTCCTTATTTTGATCTTATCATTCAATACTTATATTTATAAGGGTTAATTTATAACTTAATTTAACACTTAATTTAACATTTTTATTTCGTTTTAATTGTATTAGTGCTATTTTACTAATTTTTGACTTGATTAAATTAAATCGATTAATTATTTCGAAAATTAAAAAACCACACTTAGTAACAAATTATATAAATTAATTTTGTTTAAATTAAAATTTTGCTCATTATTTAATTTTTAAATATTTTATAAAATTGAGGAAAAGTTTTAAAAGATTAACAAAATTAAAAAGCATTACATAAATAATATAAAGCAGATGGATAAAGTTGTAAAAAGCATACATGAATTAAACGAATTTTTTTTCTTTTTTAATATCAAATTATTTTTGGAATGGATTTCGAATTTTTGCAAATATTTCATAAAATGAAGAAAAAAACTTCTAAAAGATTAACAAATATCATCGATTATTTGACTTTTTTTTTTCAAATTTATGAAAATTGATAATTTTTAAAATAATATGATGAAACCAATTACAGTTATATCCTAGTATTATTGACAGTACCTAAAAGACTTCGAATTTGATCTTTTTCCTTTTGCATTTCGACTGACCTGAAAAAATATGTGTGAAATATTAGTCGAAATCGATAAAATATATAAATTGAAATTGGTGATTTTTTTAAGCCAGTTCTATTATAGTTTAGATCTCGATATAAAATGCTTTAACGATCGAAACCTTATTTGAAGAATTGATCAATTGATTAAATTCATTATTGTATTTTAGATAATTTAACATAAAATTTTGGAGACGAGAGTTTTAGTTTCAAGATTGAATTCAACCAAGAAATCTCGATACTTTCCTAACGCTTAAATTATTCATTCGATTTAAGCTTAAGCAAATAATGATAATACGCTTTTAAGACTAACTGACTAAAGAATAATCTTAAAAATTTTTCAGAATATTATGAGAAATAAAATCCGTTCACAATTCTATATATTAATTTTTTTCATACAATTCATTTGTCATTTCATTTCAATTTAATCAAATAAAAATTCTTAATAATTTAGTATGCATATCACTAATTAGTAAATTTAATTTTCAAATAATTTAATTAAAATTATTTTAGTTATCTTATCTTATCTTATCTTATCTAAATGTCGTTAAAATTGCAAGGAAACTAGAAAATACAGAAATTCAATGCTTTACGAGAAATTCAATGGATTTCACACGATTTCACACGAATGGGTATATGTTGTACGTGTGTACTTACCGTACCATATCAAGCTGAAATTTCTACCTTTGTGAGCTGTATTTTCTATACGCTAACAAAAGTCCTGTTCCTCCTCATAATTACAATTTTACCGGAATCCTTGATCCATAAAAAAATGATAGTCTAGATCACTAAACCATTGTGCAAGATGTCCGTCGATGAAGTTGGTTGTATGGAATAAGTTGGTCGTCTTTTTTAATCTCTTTTTTTTTCTAGAGTTATGCTGTCATCATTACATTTATCTTAGCGATATCTTTGAAATTGTATGATTGATTTTATTCATTGTTTTCACTGATTATTATCATGTCACCATGGTAAAGATTTAATTACCCGAGTTTGAGGCTCATCTCAAATACGAGAAACAAGAAATTGAGAAAATTTGTGAGGACTGAGGAAAAAAATCACCCATGTCAAGTTTGTTACAATCAGAAAGAAATCATCGAGAATGAACATACTTTCGTTAGTTTTCTTTCTTCTTTTAGCTCTATCTATTGAAAATATTTTGAGGAAAATTTTTACAGAAATTGAAACTTTTCAGTATTTTTCTTACATTTTATACGTAACTTTTAAATAATTTTAATTAATTTTTGATTAAAATTTTTATCATATCAATCATTTTAATTAATTAGTTGTCAGGCAAAATTATATAGCTAGCTGACCTGTATGATGGAGGTGGAGTACCAAGATAATAATTTTTGTTGTAAGATGGTTGAGGTGGTGGTGGTGGTGGTTGGTGTACTGTAGTATTTCGATGGGGAATGCATGTTTCATAAACTGTTGAAATTAGTGGTCGTTGATGTTCCGAACTCTGCAATAATACCGACTATGCGATACTGTATTACAAATATTCGTGTTATTTTTTAGGTAATTAATTTGAATGAATTTAGATATGTAGTTGATATCTGTTGAATATTTCATGTAGAAATGATCGCTGGCTTTATAAAAATTTTCTCAGCATCTTTCCCTAACTTCCAATATTAATTATGTATTAATTAATGATTTCAAATAAGAAATGTTTAAAGTAGCAAATTTCGAAATGAATCAGTCAGTTGGCTTTAAACAGTTGTTAAATCTTATCTTATCAGTTGTTGAATTTCAATAAATATTGATCAGGAAAGCTTTCGAAACGAAAGAAGCCTAGAATACACAAAGGCTTTCGTATAGGCTTGTTTGACTACACAGGCTTGTTTAGCTATATAGGCTTGTTTAGTTGCTTCGCAAAAGGAAAAGCGAAGCTAAAACTTAATGATGTCTCTTTTATGCAAAGAGCAAAATATCATTCAGCTATGCTTAGCCTGATAAAACGAGTCCTAATCGATTTTTTCCTAACAACCCGGAAAATAAATATTTATAGCTAAGCTATTAAAAATAATAACTTAAGCTTAGTTTTATTCAACTAAAATAACGAATAATAATGATAAAATTAACCAAAAATATATGATGATCATATATTTAGTTATTAATACAAACAATTATAAAACAAGAAATAAGAAAGAAAACACAATTATATCTTTTTGTTTTTTTTTGAAATTTTCTTTTATCAAATATTATAAATTTTTCAATGATCATATTTTTAATAAAACAACTCAATTTTTAATACATGATATTTTTGAAGTAATCATTTAAGACAGTTTAAAAAAAAATTTTTGGAAATTTTCTGCTCTATTATGAAGAATTAATAAATGAAGGTAAACCTTGAGAAGATTATCTTGTCGTGCTTCATGCGCTTGAACAAGTTCTAAGCATCTATTTAGAGTATTCTGATCCAACGGTACGTCCAAATCATCCTTTTGCGATTTGATAAAAATGGTCCAAAACAATTGCAAAACCACATCGCATTATCTATAAAAAAAAAAAAAAAAATGGGAAAATTTCTATTATTGTTTACATATTTACATAAGAAAGCAAAGATTATTATATTTTTCGATGAAATTGCTGTAACATGAAAATCAATCGGAATTTTTTTCAGAGAAATTGAAAGAATTATAAAATTTGATTGGAAAAATTACAAAAAGTTTTGCTAAGAAATTTAACTTGGAAATATTTGATAGGAATTGATTAGATGAAAAATTATTAACGAAAATAAAAATTGAATTTTTTTTTCGAAAATTTTCGAGATTAAACGAAATAACGTAGCCGAGAGAATAGCATCAAATTGCTAGTCTTGGCTGCTTTTCCTGAAACGAATAACTGAGTCAATATAAAGCTATGCTTCATCTAAAAAATGGTATCCTAGCAAACCGAATTTTTAAGCTTATATTTATAATGATAAATTTTTTTATCATAGTGAAAAATTTCGAAAATAAGAAATAAAGAATAAAATGACAAAAAAAATTTACATATTTGTTAGCTACAATGAATTCTCATAAAAGCGAATTTTTTAATCTAAAGCTTAGTTTTTTCTTTTCCAGAAATTAAATCTTGATAATAATTTTAAAAAAATTTGAAATAGCTGAAAAAATTTTGAAATATGAAAAAAAAAGAATCCTTTAATCTAAAATTTAATTTTCATTATTTTTTTGAAATTATAAACATTAATTGAAAATAATTATTTTAAAAAATTTTAAAATAATAAAAATATTTTTGAGATATATTGCAATTCGAGAATGATAGGAGATGAATTGAAAGAAATGATAATGAGAAGGAATGAAAAATTGAAATGAAAGGAAAGGAAACGAGCAGGTGTTCAAAAGAATTTTATCAATAGATATGATAGCATTAAAGGGAAGTAAAATTTCATTCACTTAAGCATTAACGATAAATTTATTATGAACATTGGTTGCATAGCAAGGAATTATTGCTAAGTTTTCGAAATAATGATAAGTTTTAGCCTTTCTTACAGCTTATCAATATAAACGCCTACTTTTTAGATATGCTAAATTACACTTATACACATACATAGACACCTACATGCACACAGATGTATATGTTATATAAGTAAGGGTATGCTAACGTCATTTAAAAATTATGACGTAACGTATACGATAATTCAATTCATACGTATAATGTGTTATATTCATGAACTAAGTTTTAGCCTTTCTTGTAGTTATCAATATAAATTTATATAACTAAATTACACTAACAAACATATATACATACACACATACACATGCATATATATACATATGTATATTATATAAGTATACGTATGTTTACGTCAATCAAAATTACACATATAACGTATGTCAATTCAAATTATAAGTTTATTATGGCATAAACGTATATATTTATTTATAATATAAAACACACATTATACATTATTAAATATTACATTTTTGATATTATATATTTCTATTATATAAATTAATATTATATACTTATATACTTGTAAATATATGACATATATAAAATTCATATTAATATTTATGTATTACATATTACTAAATAATCATTCAAACAAGTTAATCTATTGTTATATATTTATAAGTATATATACATATATATTATATAATACAGGTCTTCATATATAGTATATGAATACGTAAATATCAGTATAAATTTAAAATTTTTTAATGCAAATATAATATGAGTATTCATATATTATATATGAATAATTTCTAATATATAAGTATCAGTATAAATTCTATATACTTTATTAGCATTTATATATTATATACGAATATTTTTTAATGCATAAATACTAATATAAATTTTATATGGTATAAGTATTTATACATTATATATGGATATCTTAATATGCGAAAATAGTTTAAGTATTCATGTATTACGCATGGATATTTTAATGCATAAATATTGATATATGAGTTTTATATATTTTTAATGTAAATATATAAGTATTTATATATAATATATGAATATTGAAATACATTAATACTAATACAGATAGGCTAATAATACGAATATAGTATAAGTATTTATGTATTATATGCGAATATTTTGATGTATAAATGTTGATATAAATTTTATATATCTTCTATATAAGATATAATATTAAGTATTTATATATAATATACAAATATTGAAATATATAAATACTAATATAGCTAAATAGATGAAAGGAGAGAAACTTTGAATGTTAGAAAAGCTAGAAAAGTGAAATCGATTTTTAAAATAGCTTATAATGATAGAATTCAGGCTGTAAAGAGAAAAAAGCAGAAGGATGAAAACAGCTGGCAAAATGGCTAGTCTTTCTAGTAAACTTAACATCCTATTTTTATATATGTAAACTTTTAAAAGCCAATAGCTTTTGAAATTTGTAAATAGGACGAAGTAACATACTGATATTGCCCAAATTTACTTCCTAAACTTTTCTCTTCTTTTCCCTACTCTATTTTTCTCTACTCGTGGAAATAATATATTCCTCGAGATAATCCTTTCTCGAGATCAAGTTGACTTCACTTTTTATTTCATTCTTAAGTTAAATTTATATTTCATAATCATTCCTCTTTTTGGACATCTTGATGATAAGTTTATGATTTAAATTAGTTTTTCAATATTTGCATATGCTATTTACAATAATTTTGATGAAATGTAAGTAAGAAGAATGAAAAATGCTTAAAATTATTTTTAATTTAACCAAACTTTTTCTTGTTTTTTTAAGCATAGATTAACGTGAAAAAGCAATCAATGCTTGTTTATTATCATATAATGATCTAATGATAAAGCAAGAGATTACTTACCGCAAATAGAATAGAGCCAAATATGAAAATTAGTGCAATTGGTGAAATTGTTTTGAAAAATTGCTATGTTTCGTATTTTCCACATTTTCCGTTACAATCAATTCACATGATAAGCCAACATAATTTAGTGGACATCTATAAAATAAGTTTAAAATTAAATTTCTTCATTAATTATGCAATATTTCGTTTTTGCGAAATAATTTACGACGATACAAAGTTGTGAAAAACGAATAAAAAATGATGAAAAAACTGAAAACGAATATAAAATTATAAGATTGTCATTTTTGTTTTTTCTTTTTCAAAATTAAAAACATAAAATTTGTTAAGCAAAAAAAATTTTTTTATACAATTAAAATGAATTATATTACGTAATTCAATTTCCGTATTGCATCTATGATAATAATCATAATATTAATATATTGGAATTTAATATTGAAAAATTTAAATTTTTATTCTTTCAGTACTACTCAATTTTGTGCTAATAGTCAGTAAATTTCATTAAAATAATTGAACAATAACAATAATAATAGAGAATAAAATGAAGAAGAAGAAGACGAGGAAAGAAAATAATTAAAAATATATTTTAATTAAATGAAGCAAACGATGCATATATTTGGATCGATTAATCGAATAAGTATTTCCTGTCTTATTTTTAGTTTTATGTATTTGTAATTTTTATTTTTTTCGCTTTTTTTTAAAGATTAACAAAAATTAGCGAAATAATATTTCATAAACGATAATAATTTACGTAATAGCTATTAAGGTAGTTAAATGAGAAAATCAAAACTTTTAATTTAATTAATTTTTTTTGCGGCCAAAAGTCAAAATTGCATCCAAAATTCATAAATTATTTATACTTTTTTTTTTTTTTTAAGTCATATAAGTAAGTTGATAAAAAAGATAATAATTTAGGTAATAGCATTGAGGTAATTAAATGAGAAGATTTTTAATTTAATTTCATTCTATGCTAAAAAGTCGTAAATAGTATCCAAAATAAAAATCTATAAACTATTAATGTGTTTTTCAATGAAATAGCCAAAATAGCCAAATAATATCTTTTTTTCTTAATTATAAGATATGTCTAAAAATTATTAATTCTAATCAATGTATTGACAAATTGATAATTTTCGCTAAAATTTTATCACTAATACGATACATATTAGTATTATTATTATTATTATTATCTTATCTTTTGTTATACTTTTCTTTCTAATTCACTTATCAGAATCATTTTGCTGTTTAGAAAGAATATTTTAAAATTATTTGATTAAATTTTATAGTTTATGAAACAACTTTTTTTTCCCATTAAATATTTTGGATGAAAATAATTGAATTTTTTGTTTAAAACTTTTAATTCAGCATGATAGCATTTTATTGAGCATTATAGTAGGAGAAAAGAGAGAGAGAGAAAGAGTGCAAGAGAGAGGCTAGGACATTTTCTATTTGATATTTTGTTTTTAAACTTTATATGAAAAAATGCTCTTCTTACCGGCATTTTATTTCTCCTTTATTCCTCTCGAATAGTTCCTCATCTTGAATATCAGAAAATGTTAGATTGAATAAATCACATGCGCTTAATTCCAATTTTTGGGTACATGTAAAGTTGATAATGAATTAATCAATGATATGTTAAGCTCGGAACCTGCAAAAAAAAAATTCCACTTCATTTGATCAAAAAAAAAAAACGATTGTGCTAAGTTTAAATTTACTAAGTTGATTTTATCGGATTAAGCAAAAAAAAGTCGGAAATTAAAAATTTTAATTGAAATACTAAATAAATAAGAATTATTTTATAAAACTTAATCAAGTTGAAATATGATTAATTTTAGTTCCATGTAAGTGCTAGTATTAAGATAATTTGATAACTTTAAATAGCACTTTATTTGTATTGCAAAATTTAAAAAAAAGTATTCATAATTTATCAGATTGAAAATGTTAACTTTAAAGTTACTTTAATAATAATATTAGTTTTCATTAGGTAGTAACCTTATTCGAAAAATTATCACCTGTAATCATTTCAATTAACTATATTAAATATTAAAAATATTAGTTAATGCTAATTATCCACCGTATCAACAGCATGTCCAATTAGTTTGATCAATAGCATATGCTTTTCCCTAAGATTTGATAAATCGTATTGATTATTATAAATTATTAAAAATATTAATTACCGACTGTATCAGTAGCAATCCAGTCAATTAGATCAACAACATATGTTGATTTATTGTTGATCCAACTAATATATTCTTTTGCCTACGATTTGATAAGCCGTATTGTTTATTATCAATTATTAGAAATATTAATTAATACTAATTACCGACTGTATCAACAGCAATCCAATCAGTTGGATCAATAGCATATGTTGATTTGTGCTTTTCCTAAGATTTGAATTCGTATGAAGATCGATGAATGGTATGCCACCGTTACAACATAGGACGAGAAGATGTTTAGCGGTTAAAAATGTTAAATCCATCTGAAAAAAACATCTCATCTCATCTAAATATTAATTAATCAATTAATTAAATACTTAATGTTATTAACTTAAATTTAAACGATTGTATCATTTTGTAATCAAACATATCAACATATTATGAAATATATCAAAAATAAAAATAATCATGCGTATCATATTTTTGCATATCATAAAATAATCATAAAATTTTTTTGCATAAAAAATAATCATCCATTGCTATAAAATTTGCTTTCCTACAAGCATCATTTAATTTGTAAATGGAAAAATTAAAATTTATAATTAACTTTGAAAAATAAAACTGAAAAAATATTTTAAATTATCTCAAATAAATATGTCATGAAATTAATTTTAATTATATTTATTAATTAATAAATAATATATTGATTTTAATTAATAACTTAAAGTTAACCATTTAGTAATAAAAATTTATTAGAAGAAAATATAATAATATATCAGAAAAAAAAGCTATGTTCTGGCAAAAAAATTATTAGGGAAAATTTTTTAAAAAAAAATATATTTTGTCAAAAAAAAAAGCTAATTTATTAATAAATATTAGCAATTGTTGCCATCGAGAAGATAAATCTTTGACTCTAATATAAATCAATTTTACTAAAATTATTGTAAAATATTTAAAAACTATAAATAAAAGCTTTCTTTTATTTAGAAATTTTTTTCGAAAAAATTATACTTTCATTTTATTCCAAAAAAAAAAAAGAAAAGTAATAAAATATTAATGAAATAATACAAATTGATGCCATTATTATTTATTATTTGAAAAATATTTGAATAAAACATAAAATTTTTGATTTCTCATTTTTATCAAAAAAAAATAAATAAGAATTAGCAAAAATTAAATTTTATAAAAAAAACATACACACACACACACAACCAAATCCTACTGTATCATTTGAAATTTGATGAAAGAAAAGAAAACGATGAATTCAATTCTCGAAACAAACAAATATCATCATTGTTCGTTCGAGAAAAAAAAAAAAAAGGAAGCAAAACGAAAGGTTATATTGAATAAAGTTAAAAAAAAAAAGTAGCTATACAAATAATTAATAATTTAAAGATGAAAAATCTTTGCTGCAAAAGAATTTTTAACAACGATTTTTATTTTTTGTTTTTTTTTAACTTCGTTGATTAATTTTTATACTTTCAACAAATTTCATCAAACATCTCTTCGTCCCATATCATTAGCTATTTCCGTCGTAACAAAAAACCTTTCCATGATGTTTTCGCGACAATTTAAAGTTTGAAATTTTGAATGAAGTTAAAAGCAATGGAAATTTCATTATTCGTTATCCAATCTAATAATCTTTAAATATCAATAGCAAATGACAAATTGTCAATTTTAATAGCATTTTTAGCCAAAAACTCTTTCGTTTTTTTTTTTTAAAAATTAACAATTAATCATATAAGAAAATTATCGATCATTTAACAAACATTATTTTATTTCTAGAATTTTGAAAAAGAAGAAAAAAATTTTTTTTTGCTGTATAATTTTGAAAAAAAAAAGAAAAAGAAATCAAAAAGAAAAAATTACACTGTAGTAGGAAAAAGTTATACTGTAGTCTATTCTTAATTATACTGTAGTGAGAAAAATAATAAAAATTTCTCCATTTTTAATTTCATATTATTCTTGCATTATTAATTTTAATTTTTGTTTACTCGTAATTAAAAAATTGTATTAGAATTAATATATTAAGTACTTATAATTTCGCCTGATATATAATTTATCTCCACCTTTCAAACTACCGACACTAATAAAATCATAATATTACATACATACCGTAATGACAATACATATAATATAACTCAGAAAAAATACAAAACATATGATGAATATCTGATAGTATACGATAGGTATACTATCTTATTTTAAGTGGCATACAGTGATGATACTATTTTTTACTACAGACCAAATAAAGATCGCATTTTCAACCAGTATTTATAAACAAATACAGTGATATTTTTGAGTAAATACATATACATTTATGTTTAATAGCTAATTTTTGATCAATGAATGTTGGATGATATACGATAGGTATTGTATGGTTACTGTATTAATATTACTTTCGCCTACAGACCAAATAAAAATCGCATATTTTATTATTCATAGAAAAATATAATGATATTCTTGATGAAGTAAATAATTCATATTCAGTAGGTAATTTAAATCAATTAGCATTAAATGGTACACGATAGAAATGGTGTACGGTAGATATTAAATGATATACGATGGTGATACTATCTATTCCTACTGCTCAAGCAAAAATGACCAATTTAGCAACAAATTTTTGCGCATAAAATATAATGCCTTATCTATATATGATATATATATATAATAAATATTTTTAAATTATTAAGTTTTCAATCTTTTCTTCTCTTCTTATACTTTTCCTTTTTCTACCAATTTTCAAATGATTCGTTGGAAAAAGTTTTCTTTTTCTTTACCAATAAATTTCTAATGCTAAAATGATTGTTTGAAAAATTGTTCAAGAATTTTTTCTCTTTTAGTTTTTCGTTTTTGTTTATTTTTTTTTTTTTTTTGAAAAATGGTTTAAATATGTAATATATGCATCGGAAATATTATTTGCCAAAAATATATTTCTTCAAAAAAGAAAAAGAAGACGAAAGAAAAAATTAGATGAAAAATAATAAATACCTTAGGGATTTTTCTTCCTTTTTTCCCCCTCCTCTCATAAAAATAACTTACTTCTAATGCAATTATGAATGAAAACAAGGGGAAAAGAGAGAGGAGAAAAAATTAAAAATAAAATTTATTTATTTATTTTTTTCTTTGATATTTTCCCTTTCTTTTATTCATCCTCTCGCTATCATTTTTTCAAACTTTTATTTGAAATCACTAGAGATTATTTTTTAATAACAGTAAAAAGACGACGAAGAAGAAGGCGAAGAAAAGAGACATGGAATTATTTGAATAATTTTTTTCGATAACATTTGATGACATTTACAATAAAATTGAATTATTCAAAATTTTCAAAGTTCAAAAATATTATCTTTTTTTTGCAAAAATTTTAAACTTAAATTTTAAAGAAAAATTCTCACTTTTTCTTTTTGATTTGAAATGGGAATAAAAGGAATCTTTTTTTTGTTTGATAAAATAATTTATTAAAGAAAATTTATCTTTTTTTTTTTGAAATCTAACAAATAGACATATATACGCATATATATGTATATATTCATATCAAATACAATTATTTGAAATTTAGCAAAATGGATTATATATTTCTAAAATAAAATGAAAAGCAAGTAAATAATTGTTATATTCATGAAGCCTATTTTTATTCAACATTTTTCAATAACAAAAAGAAAAATTGCCACATTTTCATTCAATGAAATAAATTACCTTAAAAGCTAATATATATCCGGTGTATTATTTTATTTCGTAAAAATTGGCACGGCGCAATTTTCTAAATGATAAATAATAGTATGTGAAAGGTTTTATCAATTTATATGAGAACGAAATATGATATGTGCTAAAATTTATCGACTATATTAAAAAATATGATATGTGATAAGTTTTATCGACTATATTAAATAATGTGATATATGCTAAGTTTTATCGACTATATTAAATAATATGATATGTGATAAGTTTTATCGACTATATTAAATAATATGATATGTGATAAGTTTTATCGACTATATTAAATAATGTGATATGTGATAAGATTTATCGACTATATTAAAAAATATGATATGTGATAAGTTTTATCAGCTGTATAAGAAAAAAGTGTAAATAATATAGATCATATATATATAGCATATATCAGGCATAATCATTTCACTTTCCTAGAATGAAATTTTCTAAATGAAAAATAATAGTATGCGAAAGGTTTTATCAATTATATGAGAAAGAAATATGATATGTGATAAGTTTTAGAATGATATGTGATGAGTTTTAATATGATATGTGATAAGTTTTTTATCAGTTGTATAAAAAAGTATGAATAATACAGATTGTCTTTTTATATATAAAGCATAATTATTTCACTTCATAAAATTGGTGTGACGAAATTTTTTGAACTAAAAATAATATTACGAAAAGTTTTAGCAATCCTACCACAAAAAAATATGATATGTGATATGATTTATTGACTGCACAAAAAAATATGGTATGTGATAAGTTTTATTAATTGTATATTAAAAATTAAACTTGTTTAAAATATTTTTGGCTATTAATTTTGTCATTTTTTTCTTTCAATTTCGTTGCATATATTTTTATCGTTAAATATTATCAAGTTTTAAAGTTCTTTTTTTTTTTTTTCATTGAGCATGTATCACTTCTTTGACCGATTGATTAATTTTTTTATTGAAAAAAGAAAAAGCTTAGTAATTCAAAATTTAAACTTTATTAAATAAACATTTGCTCTTTCTAAATTTAATTTGAAATTTATTTACTTTTTTTTCATCGATTATATACATTATTAGATATGATTTAAACTTTATTAAATTTGATTTATGTGCTGCTTAAATATAATTTAAAATACTCATTTTAGAATTTTGTAACCTAATTGTTCTACTTGTAATACGGTACCAGTAATACAGTAACCTATCAAGTCCAAAAAATTGTTAAGATAAGTTAAATTACTGAAGTTTGCAAGTATAACAAACGATATTGCATAAATTATTGGATACAAAAAATTATTATAAAATAAATTACACAAAAATAGCTTGAAATTATCGTCAAAAAAATGTGAATAAATTTAATTAAGCAATTTCTTAATTTGATAATTTTTCTAATTTGTAATTAATTAATCTGAGAATTTTTACAGCAATTAATTATTTCTTTAAAATTTTTTCAATTATAAGTATTTCGGAGGAAAAAATTAGGAATAAATTAAATTAATCAATAACTGATATATTTTAATTTTACTAATTTTTATTCTCTTAAAATTTTGATAAATCGTTTTACAATTGATTAAACCTATAAACGTAATGATAAATAATCTGTGAGGAGAAAAAAGAAACAGAAATAAATTATATTTAAAAATTTAAAAAATTATTTCAAAAATATACGCAAAGAGAAGTGCAAAAAATTTTTCTAAAATTAATTTTTATAAAATTAATTTATAACAAAACAACGAGCAAAATGATTAGCAAAAGTTAATATCACGTAGTGAAGTTAATAGCGAAAAGTTAATATCATTGAATGATTAGTAAAAAGTTAATATCATTTAGCTAATATCATATAGGATATCATTAGTAATGTTAATAATAAAAGTTAAAATTTTGATGATTAGATAAGAAGTTAATATCATTCGATGATTAGTAAAAAGTTAATATCATTTAGCTAATATTATTTAGTAAAGTTAATAGCGAAAAGTTAATGTCATTTGATGATTAGTAAAAGTTAATATCATTTAGCTAATATCATATAGGATATCATTAGTAATGTTAATAATAAAAGTTAATATCATTTCATGATTAGTAAGAAGTTAGTATCACTTAGCTAATATCATTTACTTAATTTCGTATACAATATAATTTAGTAAAATTAATCGAAAGAATTCATATCATTTGATGATTTTGATAAAAAGTTAATATCATTTAGCTAATATCGTATACGATATCACTTAGTAAAAAAAAAAAAAAAAAAGTTTGTTAAAGTTTTAATTTTTTGAAATTAATCGAATAAAGGCAATTATTTCGAAAGAATTGTATGCAAAATGAAATTTTGCTATTAAAATAAAAGAAATCATTTGGCCAAAAAAAAAAAGAAAATGGCACAAAAAAAATTTTATAGAAAATTGAAAATGATAGACATAAAGTGCCGGAAAATTATTTTAAGTTTCAATTTTAGCAATGCATTGAAAATGCACGAAAGAATGCAAAACGAAAGTTTAATTTTAACTAAAAATTGACATTAATGATTAAATTTAGCATGTGATAATGAAAGCAAAAAGATGATAAGGATTAGAAAGCCAAAAGATGATAAGGATCATACGGATCCTTATCATAACGATTAGAAAGCGAAAAAAAAAATTAGATATTTTTATTTTCGATACGAAATATTTTATTTATATTTAATTATTTCTTTTAGGCTTATTAAAATTTTGATGATTTTAAATCAAACGAAAAAATAATAATTAATCGAATTTTGGGTTATTGGAAGTTTATGAAATGCATGATCAAATTTAAAAAAGAAAAATTATTTTTTAAATAAAAAAAATTTTTAAATATATTTCAATTTTTTTTTGAATATAATTATTTTTTATATTTTAAATTTTCAATTTCTTTATCGCTAAAATATTTATTGTTTATATTAAATTTAAATTCAAATTATTGTATTAAATATTTATTGTTTAAATTAAATTTAAATTTAAAATATTATTTTAGCATAAAGTGACTAATCTTTATTATTATTATAATAATTAAATTTCGGATATATCGGAATTAAAAATGATTTTTTTGTTTGCACTTAATTTAAACAAAAAGAAATAATTTAACTAAAATGAATTTAAGTGTTTTGAAACTGAGAATAATAAACAATTACCTTTATAAATTATTATTATTATTATTATTTAATTTTGAACATGACGGAACTAAAAATGATTTTTTGTTTGCACCTAATTTAAACAAGAAAATAATTAAATTAAAATGAATTTAAGTCCTTTGAAACTTATAAAAAATAAGCAATTATTTTTTTAATTTTGTTCATTATTTTTATGCATTAAATTTGAATATTTTTTAGATTAAAATTAAATTATTTCAAATATTCAATTAAAATTAAATTATTTCAAATATTCAATTAAATTGTTTCGAATATTCAATTTAAATATATCTTAAATTAAATATATATTATTTTAATAAATTGTTCAAAATTTTTCCGTTCAACAATAATTTCTTGTTGAACGGAAAATAAAAAGGTGGAAAATGTGAGGATAAAAATTTAAGCATTCATTAAAATTATAACAATTAACAGCAGCTTATGATTTTAATGATTACCTTTAATTATTATAAGGGTTTTCTCTTTTAATTAATTTTTATATTTAAAAAAATGAAAAGAAAACAAACAAATAAGCAGAAAAAATTCATTAAAATAGTAATCGAATTGAATATTAGAAAATGGGTACCGGAAAAGGTAATATAAAAATTTATAAACTTTATATTCAATATTGAATAATTTCCAAGATAGTAGTAATTGAGTTAAATATAAGAAATTAGTTACCGGAAAAAATGATATAAATTTTTATAAACTTCAATGTCTGTATTCAGTATTGAATAATTTTCATGATACTAGTAATTAAATTAAGTATAAGAAAATAGTTACTGAAAAAATGATATAAGCATTTATAAACTTTAATACTTATATTCAATATCGAATAATTTCCAGGATAATAGTAATTGAATTGGATATAAGGAAACAGTTGCATTAACTATATTACTAAATATACGTATGAATTTAATTTTTTAAAGTTTTTGATGACAAAAAATTAAAAAGCAAAAATTACAATTTATTATGCTTATAATCAGTACTGAAAAATTCTAAATAATGATGAAATAATTAAGTATAGGAATAGTTCATGGAAAAAAGTAATAAAATTTATAAATTTCTATATTTATAATCAGTATTGAGTAATTCTAAAATATTTACTTATAATCATAATACTGAATGATCCTGGAATATTCTCGTAATCAGTACTGAATAATTTTAAAATGTTACTTACGATCAATACAGAATGATTCTAAAATATTGCTTATGATCAGTGTCGAGTAATTCTGAAATATTGCCCAGCAAAAATTATTTTATAAGTTTAAATTTATAATAATATTTTTGGAATATTTTAAATGTTATCTTTAGATTTAAAATGATAAAATGATAACATTTGAAATTATCAATACATGCTTATCACTATTTAACTAATAATCATTAAAAATATTAAATTTCTAATGCATAATATTTAAATATAATAATGTTTTTTTTTTCAAAATAAAATTGAATAATAAATTGTAAATGAAAGATTTTATCTTAAAATTTTTTAAATTAATTCTTTTTTCATTTCTCAAATTTAATTATTTAAATGTTCAAATTTATCAATTATCAATTTATCAATTAGCAATAAACATAAATAATTTTTTGATAAAATTATGCAAAGATAATTTATACGAAAGAATTGAATAAATTTAAAATTGAATTAAATTTTATTTAAAATAATTAAACTTACACTTTCTTTACTAAAAAGTACAAAGCAAGGAAAAAGTTACAAAAAAATCAAAACTTATTTCTAATTATTTGCACTTTATAAATTTAATGCAATTTTCAAGCTCTTATAACTTTTTCTTATTTAAAATTCTCGAGCAAAAAAAAAAAAAAAACGATAAAAATAAGCCACACGTTGTAATTATAAAAATAAATTTTGAAAAATATTTCAAAAGGTTTTTTTTCTTTTTCAAAAAGTAAAGTAGTCGAAAAATTTCTCGAAATATTTCGAGAAATTTGTAAAATTATATTTTCATAAGAATTTGTTCTTGTTTTTTTTTTTTTTTCTCTTAAAATATATAATTGAAATTTGCTATTGCTAATTTCTTTTTTTCCTTTCTTTTTTTTTTAAATTACATTAAAATGAAATAAACAAATTTTTCCAATTATTTTTAAAATTAGAAATGGAAAAAAAATTGAGGAAAATTCTCGACAGCAAAAGAAAAATGAAAGACAAGAATTAATGATGATGAGCATTAGCGTGTAAATAAAATGTAATGTGCAAGCTTTCGTTTATTTATCATAACTAATACTTATCAATGATTATCAATAAGTCTTTTCCTTTTCTTCTTCTTCTTTGAAATTTCAAAATTAAATTTTTATAATATTTTTCGATTAAATAGCGAAAAAAATTTGGAAAATATTTAAAAATTAATTGAAATAATTGTATTTTTTAATTTTCTAAAATAATTATTTTATAATTTTTTAATTTAAAATTAATTGAATTTTTCTTCGAATAATATTTGAAATTATTTAATATTTACAATTTATGGGAATTAATTTATATTCGAAATCGATTATCAAATAATTGAAACAAAGTATGTCCTTTTTTTCGAACAATAAATACAGCAAATATAATTTTAATAGAAAAATAATGCAATAAGTTTTTTTCGATCTCCAAGTTATTGGATTATAAAAAAATTTAATTTGAACTTATTGATATTTATAATTTATGGAAATTAGTTGCTTAAAGTTAATAACTGTAATTTATCAAAAATAATAAACATAATTGTGATAAACTAGTGCTAGAACAATTAATCTATAAGTTATTAAATCTCGAAAAATTGAAGCTTAAATTTACTGATACTTATAGCTTATAGGAAGTAATAAGTTAAACTTAATAATTATATTCTATCAAAAACAATAAGCATAATTATGATAAAATAATGCTAGAATAATTAATATAGATTATTAAACTTAAAAAAGCTTAACCTGGATAAATATAATAACTTAGATTTAATGGTTATATTTTATCAAAAACAATAAGTATAATTATGACAAAATAGCATGAGGAACAATTAATCTATAAATTGTTATATTTCAAAAAAATTTAAATACAAATTTGTTAGGATTTATAATTTACAGAAATTAATTACTTAAATTTAATAATTATATTCCAGCAAAACAACAAGCATAATTATAATTAAATAGTACCGGAATAATTAATATATAAGTTATAAAATTTTAGATACTAATATTTAAAACATATAGAAATTATTTAATTAAATTTTATAATTATATTTTAACAAAAACAATACGCATAATTATAATGAATCAGTACTCACAAGTTTCGAAAAATTTAAACTCAAATTTATTGGTGTTTATAACTTCCAAAATTAATTATTTAAATTTAGTAATTATATTCTGTCAAAAACAATACGCATAATTATAATAAATTAGTACTGAAATAATTAATCTATAAATTATTAAATCTATAACTAATAAATTAGCAAACAAAAAAAAGCTGATAAATATTTATAAGATATGGAAATTAATTACTTAAATTTTATAATTATATTTTAACAAAAACAATACGCATAATTATAATAAATTAGTACTGAAATAATTAATCTATAAGTTACTGAAATAATTAATCTATAAGTTATTAATTTCTATAATTAATAAATTAACAAACAAAAAATGAAAAAGCTGGTAAAAAGGCAAAATTATATATGAAATGCGCTAAATCCAAGCAAATTATTTGTTTATTTATTTACATTTTTAAAGAGTGAAATAAATGATTGATGCTATAATGCAGCATTATAGGTATTTATAGAAACAGGTGTAATAATAAATAAATAAATAAATATATATATTATGCTCATTTATTTGCTTAATAATTCTTCGTTTCAATAATTTGATAATCTAAAATATTTTTTCACTAAAGCTATTATCAGCTCAAATGATATATTTAATTTAATTTAAATTTGATATTTTTCACTTTAATTATTTTTCCACTAAAACTATCATCAATTCAAATGTATACTTAATTTAATTTAAATTTGATATTTTTTATTTTTAATTACTTTTTTCAACAAAAACTATTATCATTTTAAATGATATGTAATTTGTAATTATCACTTTAAATGATATGTAATTTATAAAATAAATGAAATTAAAACAAATTTATGTTATTAGCTAAGTAAAAATTGTTTATTAATTTTTTAAATTATTTTTCAATAAATCAATGATAATTTTTGTGTTAAATCCAAATATAAACAATAAATTGTCTAAGAAAATATAAACAATATTTGTTATTTCTTTCTTAACAACACATTACACTTATTGTTATTCAATAAATGATAATTAATTGGTTAGATAACTAAATAAATATATAAATGATAAATTGATTATTTTCAATTTATCTTCTCCTCTCTGGCTCTCTCCCTCTCTCTGTCCCTTTCTCTCGCTTTCTGTTAGATATTAAATTGCTCTCTCTCTCTCTCCCTTTCTTCTAGATATTAACTTGTTAATATATCAAATTAAAATTTATATTTATCAAAAATATAAATAACAAAATTTCATTGAAACAAAAAAGAAAGAAAAATTTTTAGGAAAAGAAAAGTTTCATTTATTTATTAATTTATTTTTTCCAAACAAAATAAATCACAGAATGATTCATCAATTTTAATTTTTAATTTTTTTGCTAAAATTAATAATCCTTCTTCAATTATAATTTATACGAAAAAAAAACAGAAATAACAATGGCGCAAATTTGAAATTGAGAAAAACTTTTCTAAAAAAAACTTGAAAATATAAATTTTGATTAATAAAGAAATATATTTACACACATATAAAGAAGCATTTTCAATAATATTACAAATAAATCAATGTTAATTCGAGTAAATCAATACCGATATATCAATTATAAATTTTAAATTCCAAAATAAAATATTATAAATCTTGATTAACAAGGAAATCTGTATATATGTATATAAATATACATTTTAATTGTTATTACAAATAAATCAATATTAATTCGGGTAAATCAATACCGATATATCAATTATAAATTTTAAATCCGAAAATAAAGTATTATAAATCTCAATTAATAAAGAAATCTGTATATATGTATATACGCATAAGAAAGCATTTTAATTATTATTACAAATAAATCAATATTAATTCAAGTAAATCAATACCGATATAAAAGTTATAAATTTTAATTTTTAATTAGTAAGGAATCTGTATATGTATATATATAAGAAAGCATTTTAATTATCGTCACAAATGAATGAATCAATATTGATTTCAGGTAAATTAATACCGATATATAATTAGTAAAATCTTACGGAACAATTATTATGATCGTGAGAATTTAATTCAAATTAAAATTTTACCTATTTAATTATTCATATAAGGTGAGTGAAAACAAAGTTAATTAATTAATTAAGACGATGCAATCAATTATTGCCTATAAATAAACTTCGTATTGTAATAATACTATTCTAACAATTTTATTCAAATTTTTAGAAAAAAAAGTGACAAATATATAAATGAAAAAATGCGTAATTATTTTTAGATGAAAGAAAAAAGCGATTAATTAATCGATTAATTAATTAAAAATAATAATTACTATTGTTTATAAATTAAAAAAATAAAGAAATAAATGATAATGGAATAGCACTTGAAAATTCTCGATAAAATGAACTTTTTGAAAATTCTCGATGAAATGAACTTTTGAAAATTCTCGATGAAATGAACTTTTGAAGTTTCTTGATGAAACGAACTTTTGAAAATTCTCGATGGAGCGAACTTTTGAAATTTCTCGATAAAATGAAATTTTTAAAATTCTCGATAAAATGAACTTTTTGAAAATTCTCGATGAATAAAATTTCTAAATGTTTATATGACTATACATACATATATATATATGTTATGTATGTATGTTATAATTTTTAACATTTTATTAAAATTTTATTTTATTTATATTTTTCTTTCAACAGCAAAAAGAAGGCACATCGATATATGAACAATTTATTTTTTTAAAAATAAAAAAATAAAATAAAAATTGAAATTAAAAAAGAAATTGGAAAAATGGAAGAAAAGAGCTAAAAATGCTACAAAATATCGATTTGTTAAAAAAATTTTTTTCGTTTTATCAAAAATTAAAAGCCAAAAAAAAAAAATGAGACAATGGTTGCAAGAAAAACAATCCATACTCCAATATGAGCCTTAAAAAGCCCAATATTTGCTAAAAGGATTAAATGAATTTTTTCTTTTTTGGTTAAAATCTTTTTCAAATCAATTGACATTGAATTTTTTTTTGAATGAATCGATGTTGAACTTTCAAGTTAATTGATATTGAATTTTTCGAGTCAATTAATATTTTCTGAATAGCTCAAAACAAATAGCAATAATGATAATACCACTGATATGGTTAGAAAAATTGATATAAAATTAAAATGCTTTCTTTCAATGAAAAAAAAGACGGAAAAATTGTAATAAAATGCTATAAGTCTTATCATTTAATTTCTCAATTTAAATTTATTTTAAATTTTAATTTTTGAATTTACGATAAACTGATATTTTTATCTTTCGCATCTTTTTTTTCTTACTATCAAATAGATATCATTTAATGCTTCAAAACGTTGAATTTAAATTTTATCACTTTTTGGAATGAACTAAATGATAAAAATTTGATTGCAAAAAAATGATAAATAAAATGTTGTACTAAATTTAAGAAATTTTATTGAAATAAAATTTGATCCGTGTGATAATAATTTGAGATATCATTGAGTAAATTTTATATCTATCAAATTTATACAATCCTATTTGATAACATAGTCTCAAATGGATAAATGGCCAAGATGATTTTCTTAAAAAAAAAAAAGAAAGAAATGCTTACCTTGTTTAATAATATAGTCTTGACTAGATAAATAGCCAAGATAATTTTTTGAAGAAAATGCATATGATCCTATTTAATAACACAGTCCTGAATAGATTAATAGCCAAGATGATGTAAAAAAAAAAAAAAGAATTGTGTATGATTCTATATAACAATACATTCTTCGAATAGATAAAGAGCCAAGATAATTTTTAGAAAAAAAAATGCATAGAATCTTATTTAATAATACAGTCCCGAATAGATAAATAGCCAAGATTAATTTTTTTAAGAAAAATACATAAAATCCTACCTAATAACACAATCTTGAATAGATAAAGGGCCAAGATAATCATTAAAAAAAAATAAAGAAAATAACTTTTTTTCACGTTTAAAAATTTTAATTTAAAATTAAACATTGTGAAGCAAAACTTTGCACATCTTTTTCTTATTGATAGAATAAAATAATGCCTAAGTTTTTAAAGATAAGAAATGAGAAAACTTAAAAAGATAACGAATATTACTATTATCAATGCTATTATCTATTATCAAGAATCTTTGCTATTATCTATTATCAATATATGTAATTTTTCATTTTCATTACTCAAGAATGTTTATTAAGTATATCACTTATCTTTTCTCTTTTCTTCAAGATGTAAATAAGCAAATTTGAAGATTTGAATAATTGAAAATAAAAAGAAGAAACTATTTGTCTATTCTTTTCAATATTTGCATATTACTTATTTGGTACATTTTCAATTATTCCTGCATTCTAATTCTCGAGAATAATACATCCTTTAGCATTTCATTTTATTTTCATTCATAAAAATAAATTAAAAAATATCGGCAAAAAAATGCAAAACGAGCCAAGACTGAAATATTTTGAAATTGTTTTTTAAAAAAAAAACGATAAATTTTAATGATTTTAATTTAATTGAAATAAAATAAATTTTCATTACGACAAATTTAATAAAATAAATAATTGATTCCTAATCGAGAATTGTTAATCGAGAACCATCATCATTGTATAACAATTTGAAAATTTAAATTTAACTTTTTAGTGAAGTTTTGATGAAATCTAAAAGGTTAGAATATTTTTGTTTTTTGTTATGAAACTTTGATTTTCATTTCGAATACTTTATATTTTATATTACACATGTATGTTATTTCTAATGGCTTAGCTTTTGCTTTTTTAGTTGAAATTTATAATTTCAAATTTAACAATTTTGAAAAATATATTTGTTGGCTAAAAATAATAAAAAAAATTCTTAAAAACTAATCAAAAATACGAATCTTTTATGAAATAATTGTTCGTAAAATTCTTAGAAATTAATCAAGAATCTGAATCTTTATGAAATAATTGTTCGTAAAATTCTTAAAAATTAATCAAGAATCAGAATCTTTTATGAAATAATTTAGCATTTGTTTGAATAATGAATGTTTGAAATGTTTTTTCGATCAATGATTTTCAAAAAATTTAATTAACAATTTAATTTAATACTAATTTAAATCATTTCATCTATCATCAATTTCATATAGCTTTCTTTTCCTTATACTTTAAAGCCAAAATTTTTCATTAATATTTACAAATTATTTGAAATTCAAAAAATCGATAATTTCAAATCAAAATATTTTCTTTTATAAAAATTGAAATATCAAAGAAAAAAAATTAAATAAAATAAAATTAAACTTTTTGAAATTCTTTAAAATTTTATTTGAAATATTTTTTGATTATTAGCGATTATGTAAAAGGCAGAATTGAAATTATTTTTTTTTTTTTTTTTAGTTAGAAATGATATAACAATAGAGAAATAATGATTGTTGACATTTTTTAAAAATTTACTAATCAATTCAATTTCAACAACTTCGCTAATTTCCCATTCTCTTCATCCATTATGCCTCTGTAGGATATCTTTCATAGCATTGAATTAAACGTTATTTTAACCTTTAACCTTTTAAAAATTTCATCACACATTTTTTTCAAATGTTTACATTTTTTGTTTTATTTTTTTGAGAGAGAGTAAATTTGAAATTTTGCGTACAATATTTTATGAAGTTTTAATTTTTATATCGCATTCATTTCTATCAATTTAAATCATTCGCAATATAAATATAATATAATTGCCTTTAATATAGTATTAATTCAAAAGATAGGTGGAAGATAAAAAGGTCAAAGGTTAAATCTTTTTTCCTATCTTACATTGATTAATCATTAATAATATCAAATGTTTTAAAAATAAGCCTCGAAATAATCCTACTAATATTTGTTATAAATTAATGATATTAAACTGATCTATGATAAAATTTAACTAGCGATAATTAACATTTGTAAATGAAAAATGTTAAAACTCATATCTTATCACAAAAAAAAATTTTATCATTTTGTTCGAAACTTTTTCAAAATTCATAATTATTTCGTTAAATAAAATAAAAGAACGTATGAAAATAATTAGGCAATTAATTAGCTTAATTAATTATGCAAAAATTTTTACATAGTTTATAAAATATCACAAAAAAATTTGTGATAAAAATTTTTACAAATTGTTGTGAAAAAAAAATATGTAATCGATTTTTTTCCTTAAATGAAATATAATAAAATTATTGATTCTAGTTTTGCTTATTAGTTTATCCTGAAATGATCCTAATTTTGTTTATTAGTTTATCATGCATTTCCAAAATTGAAATTGAATCATCTTATCGAGAAAAGCTGAAATTTATGATGACAAACTCAACAATTTACAATTTCACAATTCAATTATTAAATCATTTCGCTGAAAATGATAACTTTTAAAAGATTAATCGCAATTAGCTATAATTATAAAGATATAAGTTTTTTTTTTTTCATTAAATGATAATTATTATTTGTTAGTTGATTTTGCTATATTTACGAAAAAATTTTTGTTTCCCAAACATACTGGATCTAATAAATTACAAATATAAATCAACAAGAGAGAACAAATAAATATTTGTTTTGAATATTTTGGTAAATAAAAATTATGATACAGTGTTCTTTCTATTTTAATATATATTTTTGATAGATTATGGTATTTTTATTTCGTTTTATATCAATACTTCTTTTTTATTTTTTTACAATTTATATTTATTAATTTTGATTGACTGATATCTGATATGTATATCAATATTTCTATTCTATCCTATTAATTTTTATGCTTCAAAAAAAGTATATTAATTAATATGTAAATTATTATCATTCAAATGGATTATAAATCATAAAACTAGTTAATACTGAAGAAACAACTGAATTATTTGATCAATCAATATACTATTTAAACAAAGTTAATTTTCGTGCGAATCAATCAATTTTAAACTTTGCATTTATCTATTTTTTCAATTATGTATTCGAGATAATTTTAAACTTTGCATTTATCTATTTTTTCAATTATGTATTCGAGATAAGGGAACAACTTTCGGTCTTCTTTTAATTAATTACATGTGAAATTAACTTTTTTTTTGAGAATATTATTTGTGAAATTAATTTGAAAAATTAACGTAAAACGAATATTACTTTTTGACGAATACGTACGTGAAAAAGTAGCTGAAAATAGTTAATTAATAAACGAACTATTTTTCAGTGTTCAATTTGTCATATTTTAATTCTCACTTTTATCACATTTGATATTTATGAATAATAAAATCGAAAAAAAAACAATCGTTTCATTTGTTATTGTTGTAATTAAAATATTTAAATAAATTTAAATTCATTTACTGCATATTTTAAATTATATTGGAAATATTAATTTATACATATGAGAAATTAATAGATATTATCGTAATATCTGTTACGATAATATAAATTTTATCAATGTCATTGGATTAATTAGCAGAGATTTACCTATCAGACAAATATGATTTTTAGAAAATCATTGATAAGTAGTAATAATTATATTGCATATCTTAATTAATGATAGTTGAAATGAATTAATTAAAATTAGATCGACAGGATAAACACTGTACTTCATTATATCATTAGACGAAATCACATTAGCGATACAACTACCGTACTTCATTACATATGTTATATTACTTGGAGTTATATGAATGATACGAAATACAGTATTGGCTACATTATTATATTTACGTGATGCCTGAACTAATATTTTTGATATTAACTGAAGTGGCAATAAATCGAATATAATTGATCTGAATATTCCATTCCAACAATAACGAAAAACATAAAAATAAATTTTAACTTATACTGTTATCTGATAACATATCAATGATATAAATAGCATACCTCATTGCGTGCATCATGTTAACAAAAATAGCCTGAAAACGTTACAAATACAGTATTTGGTATTCAATATTCAATATGTCATTATCATATCTACGTAATTGCAGAAAAAAAATTTAAACATCAATTATAGTTTATGCTGCTAGCCGGAATCATGTTAATGATCAAAATACCGTACTTCACTGCATCATTATGTTAGCCAAAATCATATGAACGATACAAATACAATATTCCTTATATTACTGTATTTACAAATAGAATTATTCGAAGAAATAAATCAATTCTAACTTATGCTGCCGGCTAGAATCACATTAAAAAATACCGTACTTCTATGCGTCATTACAGTAGCTGGGTTATTGCGAATGACACAGATACGGTATTCATTGCGCTATTATATTTGCATAAATTATATGAGGGAATTAAGAAATTAATTCTAAATTATGCGCTATCGTAAAAATAATATCATATGCATATATCTATAAATAATATCATATATATACATGTATAAACATACTGTATACATACATATAAACAAATTTTAGTTCAATTGTTTCTCTAAAATATTCTCACTCAATTCATCCTAAATTTGCCTGAAAAAGTAAAAAAAAATGGGAGGAAAATTTGTATATTCCAATAAATTGGTTTTTGCATTCTAAATTATCGACAAGGAAAATACTTAGTTAATGTGACAGGAAAAAGAAGAGAAATAAACCTAAAATTATATTTAACGAATTGCTAACATAAATCTATCCTATGCATATATATGCTAATTAAACTATAATAAACCACAAAATGTTGGCTTTTTCGTTCCTTACTATATGATTATTTATCATTGATAATGTTTGTTTATCTCGATTAAAACAATTGCTATAAGAGTATTTTGTTAAATTAAGAAATTGTTGAAAAAAATTTTCTATTAATTATCTTTTTAAACTTAAATCTATTTACACTTCATTATCAGTATTCATCTTGATATTATTCATTTATAGGGTGAGAAGTTTTCGAAGGTATCATTTTTCATCTGTTGTTTTCGTTTTATTTTGTTTTTCTTTTTCACTTTTAATATTAAGAATTATTGCAGTTGCAGCAATCGGATAACATTTTTTTGCATTAATTAAATTCAAAAAAAGTATTTTCATTGTACAAAGATTCTCCAATTTATTTTTGAAAAAATATTTTGCAAGAATAGAACTTCAAATTGTTTTTAATTGCATATCTATTTCACATTCCAAAGTTATTTATTTTATATTTTGTCTTTTAAAATTAACTCATTTTATAACATTGATGGTTGATTAGTAGTGCCACTCTCGACATAATTAACAATGTGCATAATGAAATCTTGAATTGTATTTCGCATTAATCTTCGTCAAACAATATATACAGTATAAAAGATTTTTACTAGTTGTAGTAATAAATTCAAGCATTTATTTTCTATCAAAAATTTTGATAAACAAATTTAAAACTTTTAAAGTAATACTTCGTTTAATGATATCCTTAATAAGATTTATCCAAATTCTTGTTATTTCTAACATTTCAAGAAAACATTACTGATAGTTCAATCTTTTCGTTTTATCAAATCATTATTTCGCAAGAATTTAAATTGAAAAGAAGCATCCCTAAATTCTGATACCAAAATATTCTTGTCACTAATACGGAAGATATCTGTTCTTTTTCATAATTTTCTTGTGACGGAAATACTATTTAAAATTTTTTTTATTTTCGAACAAGATAATTTTCCAAATATCATTACCATTTTGAAGGATAAAAGGAAGATAAAATTAAAAATCAAATCGATGAATTGAATATAGATATAGTTTTAACAGAAAATGCTTCTAACAATTCCTATCAATTTCAACATCCAATTTATGTAAAAATATTTCATTATATCGAAAATTTTTCAATCTTATTCAAGCAAAAATGAATCTGTTATATCATAGTTCGATATTATTTGGCATATTGAACTTTGGAAAATTATATTCCTTTTATTTTCATCTCTTAGATGCATGCACATTTGCGGTTTACTGTAATATTACCGTAGTTTCATGCAAATTCAGTCTATGGTAATGCTACAGTAGATGCCAGACTTATTATATTGGAAAAGATTTATGTACAATTAGTGTAGCAAAATTATCAATTCATAATTAATAATTTATATATTTTTTAAATAAATTTTTCTGTCTCTTCATTTCAAACTGTTCATCATCTTATGATTTCATCAAAAAATCTCAAATTTTATTGCTTTAAAGACATCGATTAGCCAAGCAGATGAAAACGATATAAACGAGGAAATGGGCTCATTTCCTCAAAAAAAAGATTGCAAATTCTCGGAAATCATTAATTATCTGAGTGATGACAATTAAAAAACAGTTTTCATTTTCAGACTCAACCTGATTCATTCTGTTTTGTTTATCAGGCTATTCACGAGACTAACTTGGCTCATATTTTTCCATCAATTTTTTTTTAAAGGAGAAGACAAGAGAAAAGGGAGTTGTGACAGGAGGTACGAGGATAGAAAGCTAATTTATTTTATGGCCCAATCATTTTATTAGCGTAATCCCATAATACAGCCTGGCCGCTTTCATTATCTAGTTTTGATAATCAAAATAAATTCATAATGATAAAAATATATTTATTAAGATCAGTCATTCATTCTTTAGATTCTTGCGCATTTTTTTGAGAGAAAATTTTTTGAAATTTATTAATTAAGAAAAGATTGAACTTCTTGAATCAAATTTGAATTAAATATTAAAGTCTAATGTATGTTTTTTTATGGTAAAAATTATCAATAAATTTTTGATAATAAATTTGATAAATTAAAATGAAAATTTATTTCTGATAAATTTCAATCAAATTTCTTTCATCAAATTCTATTCAGTATAATTTTCAATAATTTATATAATCAAATTTCAAAATATTTTGCTTTCTTGATGTTTATGATATATTATTCATCAAAATATTTTATCAATTTCATTCATTCATTTATGTAGTGTTGTAAAATTGAATTTCAAACAATTCTAAATTATTCTGTTGTTGATCGAGACTGAGATATTTCGAGAAAAACGAAAGCTGCCGTTTTATTATCTTTCGAAGTGACGATTCTTTTGATTTGAATGCGCTTTTGTCGCAACAATTTGAATGAAGCAAAAATCATAAATTTGCTCCTATTTATTTATTAGATATTTGAAACTTCTGCAATTATAATTTATTGATTCTCGACTTGAATATCCAATAGGTTACATACATTTGAAGCAATGAAAAAAATTTTGATGACTAATTCAATCAAAAATACATTCCAAGTTTCATTTGAAATATAACCACAATTAAGCCTTCTTTCAAAATGATAGCTTTCTTGCCTTCGTTATCAGACTCCATTTTTTAAATTAAATTTAGCTTACCATAATAATAATAAAAAAATGAATAAAATGAAAACATCACATAACTTTCCTATTCCTATCCTTTTCTCGATCATTAAGGTTTAGTTGTATTACGAAGTTTTAATATATATTAATATTTCACAAAATTTCCTATTCTTATCCTTTTCTCGATCATTAAGGTTCAATTGTATTATGAAGTTTTCATATGTATATATTAATATTTCAGATTACATATCTATTTTTTTCTTCCATCATTTAATGCCATAAAATTATTTCATCATTTCTTTTTATTCTATTTTTTTTCAAAAAATTTTTACTTCTTTTCTTTTTCCATTTTAATTTCAAAATAATTGTTTATTTCGAAAAATTTTTGTTTACATTTTTGTTATTATAAAAGGTTTTTTATTTACATTTTTTTTTCAAATATATTTTGTTTACAATTTTGTTACTGCAAAGTAATATTTCAAAATTTTTGCCTTATTTTGCTTATATTTTTAGTTGCGTTTTCAATTCAATTATATTCTATTCATTTTTGAAATTGATTTTCAACTTCAATTTTAACTATCAATTGATATTAGTCGTCAGTGGAGATATTTTCAATAAATAATTCTTTTTCGTTTTTTCTTTTTTTTTTTTTTTAGATTTAATCTTGTATTTTCTTAATTTGATAATTTACGAATTAATTTGAAGATATTTATTTTTGACAAATGTATTGTTCTCGAATATATCATTGGCTTAATAATTTGAAATCATTATTTAGCATTTTCAAGATAGGAATTAGCCTTGAATATTTTCTTGGCTTAATTCGAATTATTACTCTTTATTTTTAAGATGTGCTTTGAATATATAGAAATTATTCTTCAATATTTTCTTGGCTTAATATGAATCATTATTTAGCATTTTCAAGATAGGAATTAGCCTTGAATATTTTCTTGGCTTAATTCGAAGCATTATTTTTATTTTTAAGAGATTAAGTTTAAATTTGTTATTTATTTTATTTGAGCTAATTAAATTTAATTGGAAAAATAGTAGTAGTCTTTAGTTTTTCACATTCATATCAAATTTCTGATAACTAATAAAAAATGCTTTTTGAAAGTTATCGTATTTTAAAAATATCAGTGTTGTTGTTTTTTTTTTTTTTAAACTTTATGATAGTCTGATAATTCTCGATAATTTTGATAAGAGCTTTAGCAATAATATATAAGAGAAAGATTTTAAAAAATAAAATGATATTTTTGTATTATTTTAGCTAAATTTTTTTTTCACTGATAAATAATCTCATAACAATTAAGATGAAATTTAATGTTAATTTTTATTTTTCATTTTTCATTCAAATAATTTTTTAATTATTCGATTTTTCAAATTTAAAATAAATTTTTGGAATTTATTCCAAAAGAAAAAATTTGTTGCTTACAATTTCGAGAAAAGAAAAAGAGCAAATAATCAGGCGTAATTTACGAAATATTATTGATAACGATTGTAATGATCGTTTTTGATAAATATGATAATCTGAAATATGAGACATTAATTTATCTGAAAATGATATAGATGGACTTATTTTAAATTTTTCATTTAAATTAGAATTAGATGATCTGAAATATATTATTTATCATAACGATAATGTTTTATTTATTAATCAGTATATCTTAAATTTCATCCAATATCATTAT
Organism: Dirofilaria immitis; assembly: GCA_024305405.1. NCBI lineage: Eukaryota > Metazoa > Nematoda > Chromadorea > Rhabditida > Onchocercidae > Dirofilaria > Dirofilaria immitis. Next base: position 3,456,875 of record JAKNDB010000098.1, read on the forward strand.
TAATTTAATCATACATAAAAATGATAATTTAAATACGCGAGAAATATGCCAACATGTAATTTATAATTTTATCAGCCATTTCGGGAACTGATAACGATTTATATCGAAATATTCAGGTATATATATATATATATATATATATATATTGATATACTATTGGCATATTTTCTTTAGAAATTGATAGTTATTATTAAACATGCATCATTGTCGATTGTTATCATCATTATCATTCTTTTATTACATTTATTGCTTGAATTAAATGCGCGTTATCATTATCATTATCATTACTACTACTACTAATATTATTATCATCATCATCGTCTTCTTTTATCGATATTTGTTGTTTCGAAACCGACATACATGATCATTATCTTTATTACTAATACTACTGCAATTCCTATCATCATCATCATCATCTTTATCCATGTTTGTTGTTTGAAACAGATGTGCATTATCATTGTTATTTTTAATATTATTATTATTAACATCATCATTCTTTATCCACATTTATTACTTGAATATTACATATATCATATTATCATCAGTACTATCATTATTACTACTTTATCATCCTTTTTCATCCATATTTATTATTCCAATTATTTTTGATATATATTACTGATATTATCTCTCCTTCTATCCTAAATCATTTTTTATTATATCCATTCAAAGAAATCTTCATACAAGATATAAATATAGATAAATTACTATTTTTTTTCAAAATTTTTGAAATCATTTAAATATTATACAATACAAAATTGATCGTTACAATTATCATTCGTTATCACTATTCAGATTAAAATAATCTATCGTAATGATCATTATTAATCTAATCGTGATTATTTTATAAAATTAAATGATGAATTTTTCTCATTTTCAATTTCATAATTTTATTTTTCAATTACAACTTTTATCTTCCTCCTTTGTTATGCGTTTTTTTCTTTTCGATATCGAAATTAAAATTTGATTTTTTTTTTAAACTCAAAAATTCCTATCCTTGAAAATGTCATTTCAATCAACGAGGAAAAATAAAAAAAGAAGTCATTATTTTCAAATAATTTAATTTTTAGCAATCTCATTTAAAATTTAGGTTTATCAAAAACGAAAGAAAGAAAGAAAAAAAATACTTTAAAAATATTTATTAATACATAAATATATTTGGGATAATTTTATTAAAATCAATTTGCTTCCAATTTCATTCATTTCAAATTCGATCTATTTATATATATATGTATATATTTTGAAAGCTTTTCTCGTTTATCTATTATTTTAAAAAAAAAAAAAAAGCTAACAACGATTATTGCTTACCCTTCCCAAAAAAAAAAGAGCCATAAGTCTTTGATTTTTGGCTTATTTTATGGGTTAAATTATGTCGAAAAAAAAAAAGACAAGACTATCTTTTTGATAATTTAGCAAATATTTCAATATTTTTTATTTTTTTATCCCCGAAGGATGATAGGTCATTCCTGGAACTAGGTGCAATATCGGGTCGATCCACGATAGCTAAGGTGCAAGCCCCTACAAAACCTAACATAGTTTCAAAAATAAGATAATCTCGAAGTGATCGATTGATCATTTCATTTCAATATTTAAAATATTTTTCCCTTATCTTTTTTAATAATTTATTTATGTATTTTAAAAAATTTTTACCTTATCCTTTAAATATTACTAATTATTTTAATCAGAACAGAAATCAAATAAATGAAAATATCAAAAATTGAAATGAAAAGTTATTTTATTATCAAATTATTTAATTAATAAATTATTAATATAAACAATATTAATTCATATTGTTTAAAAGCAGAAATATAAAAAATTTAATTTTAATTTTATATTTTTATTTTATTCCAATATTTTTCCTATTCTATTCAATTTCATATTCAATTACAATTTCATTTCTATTACTATTCCAATAATTTCAATAAGTAAAAAATAATGATAATTTTCAAAAAAATTTGGAAAATATAAACATAAAATTTATTTTGTTTTTATTCTGTTCCATTCAATTTATTTTATTTTTATTCTATTCCAATATTTTTATTCTATTCCATTCAATTTCATATTTAATTACAATTTCTTTTTATTACTATTCCAATTATTTCGGTTAATGGAAAAAAACAATAATAATTTTCATTTTGCATTTTTATTCTATGCCAGTATTTTTATTCTATTCCATTCAATTTCATATTTTATTACAATTTCTTTTTATCGCTAATACAATAATTTTGATAGGTAAAAAAATAATAATTTCCATTTTGTATTTTTGTCCTTTTCCAATATTTTTATTCTATTCCATTCAATTACAATTTCTTTTCTATTACTATTCCAATAATTTTGATAAGTGGAAAAAATAATGATAATTTTCAAAAAAAATTGGAAAATATAAACAAATAATTTATTTTGTTTTTATTCTATTCCATTTAATTTATTTTATTTTAATTTTATTCCTTTCGATTTATTTTATTTTTATTCTATTCCAATATTTTTATTCTATTCCATTCAATTACAATTTCTTTTCTATTACTATTCCAATAATTTTGATAAGTGGAAAAAGATAATTTTTCAAAAAAAAAAATTGGAAAATATAAAATAAAAATTTGTTTCATTTCTATTAATTAATAAATAATAATTTAAAATTATATTATTCGATAAAAATTAATAATTTTGATGAAAAATTTTTTAATATTTTCAAAAATATAATTATCATCGGTTTTTCTTTTTTTAAGATAGCAAAGAAGAAGATTAAGGGAAAGAGAGGGAGTGAAAGAGAGAAAGAGAGAGAGAGAGAGAGAAGGAAAATGAAAAATTGTTGATTGCTTTGAAAAGTTTTTTTTAATTTTTAGCTCAAAAGGAAAATAATCGTTTAAGGATAAGAAGCTTATCAGAAGAACATGTATATATCATATTTTTTTTTCTTTCCGCTTTTATTGAATATTTTGTTATTAAATCTTATCATTAATTAAATATTATGAAATCAAATTTATTCAATGCATCGTTTTGTCTAACAAAAAAAAAAGAAAAATTATTTTTTTATTTAGAAATTTATTCAAATATTATTTATCAAATGATAAAATATTATTTATGAGATGATAAAATATTATTTATCAAATGATAAAATATTATTTATGAGATGATAAAATATTATTTATCAAATGATAAAATATTATTTATCAAATGATAAAACATTCTTTTTTTTCCTTTATCTTTCAACACAATTATCATTTGGTTGCAAAAATTTCTTTTTATTTTTGTTATTAAAAATATAACAAATTATTGATTTTTTTGGCTCGTTTTTATTATAAACATAACAAATTGTTAAATGGAAATGGCTTTTTTGGCTTACAATTTTTTTGCATAAAAGGAGCCAAAAATTCTTAAACTTTTATGGCTCATTTCGAAAAAATAACATTCATTTTTGGCTCTTCAAATTTTAATCAATTTTTTTGATATGTAGAAAAGAAAAAATTGATAAATGAATAATGAGAAGTTTGATGTAAAAATTCAATCTGCTTATTCTTTATTAATCTATATTGTAATATAAGAGAATAGTATAGGAATAGGAATAGGAATTGATAATTGATTAATTTCAAATTTATTTCGATTCAATTTATATCAAATATCGAAATTAAAATGAAATTTCATCTTAGATTCATTCATTCAACAATAACTGAGTGGTATCAAAAAAATAGTCTGATCGGTTATATTTTAAGATTATGAAATTTACTCTTCTTCAATCTCGATATGATTGATATTCGATACAAATTGAATTAATTGATTATATTAAATTCAAGCCATTTTAAGTATTTCGATTTAATGACTCAATCAATGAATATTGGACACTTATAACATATAAATTAAAAAACTATTTTTAGTTTTTAAATACAAATTATTACTTTTATTGGATAATATGAAATAATAATTGATACTTTATATCTTTGATGAAAATATTTAATTTCTATTTTTCATAAAATTATCAAAATTGTTAAGAAAAAATTAGAATATTATCAAAATATATTATCAGAATTCTTATAATATTATTAAAAAATGAAATATTATCAAAGAAAAAAATGAATTATTATCAAAATTATTTTATCATAAGATTATTTTATCATGAGTCAAAATTATTTTATCATAAGGATTATTATTTTATTATAAGATTATTTTATCATAAGTCAAAATTATTTTATCACAAGAATTATTATTTTACCATAAGTCAAAATTATATTATCATAAGAATTATTATTTTATCATAAGTCAAAATTATTTTATCATAAGAATTATTAATTTATCATAAGATTATTTTATCATGTGTCAAAATTATTTTATCATAAGTCAAAATTATTTATCATAAGAATTATTATTTTATCACAGATCAAAATCATTTTATCATAAGATTATTTTATCATAAGTCGGAATTATTTTATTATAATAATTATTATTTTATCATAAGATTATTTTATCATAAGTCTACCTCATTCTTTCATAACTCTACCTCATTCTCATCATCAATCATATCAAATTTGTTGATATGTGATGATTAAAAATTTTAATAAACTATCTTTAATAATATAACATGACTTTTCGTTTTTTCATTTCTTTATCTAAGCTCATTTTTTCTTTTTCTTTTAATCATTTTTTTTCTTCGATGATTAAAAACAATAAATCGAGAAAAATAAAATAAAATAAGAAAAAAAAAAAAGAAATTAAATATTAATCATTTTATTATAAACTTTTCCTCTGTAAATGCTAACGCGTTCTATTGCAAACAAATATAAAACTTTTCAAATGTCAACAAATTAATTTTAAATAAATTTTAATACTTAAAATGCAAAAAAAAAAAGAAAAATTTCAAAAATAACAAAAGCAAAAAAAAAAAAGAAATTCAAAAGAAAAAAAGTAAAACAAAATTTTTCAATAAAAATATAAATTTATTTTCATTGAAAAAATTGCTAATATTTTGATGAAATGTTAAAAAGAAAAATTCTCAAAAAAAAAAAAAAAGTTCTAAAAATGTGATAAAAGTTAGAAACGAATAATATAACCTTTTTCTATTTTCTTTGTTGTTTACAAAACAAATTATTTTCAAAATAGCTTTCCAATTTCTTTTCTTTCTTTTTCTTCTTTTTGTTTACGTTAGGGATTTGAGAAAAAAAAAAGGAAAAGTGTAGGAAAAACGAAAAATAGAAATAAACAAAATTTTAGCAAATATGCAACAATTTATCAATGCTATATAAGTATGATAATCATTTCCACGTAAGAAATATATCAATCGATATTTTATCGATTGATGTTTTTAGGTTTATTTTTTTAGAGGTATCAAAGGTATTCTCGAATATATTATTGGCTTAATAATTTGAAATCACCATTTAGCATTTCGGAGATAGGAATTAGCCTTGAATATTTTCTTGGCTTAATTCAAATCATTATTTTTATTTTTAAGATTTGCGTTGAATATATAAAATTTATTTTTGAATATTTGCTTGGCTTAATATAAATCATTATTTAGCATGTTCAAGATAGGAATTAGTCTTGAATATTTTCTTGGCTTAATTCGAATCATTATTTTTTATTTTTAAGATTTGCGTTGAATATATAGAAATTATTCGTTTCTTGGCCTAATATGAATCATTATTTCGCATTTTTAAGATGGGAATTAGCCTTGAATATTTTCTTGGCTTAATTCGAATCATTATTTTTATTTTTAAGATGTGCTTTGAATATATAGAAATTATTCTTCAATATTTTCTTGGCTTAATTCGAATCATTATTCTTTATTTTTAAGATTTGCGTTGAATATATATAAATTATTTTTGAATATTTGCTTGGCTTAATATGAATCATTATTTAGCATGTTCAAGATAGGAGTTAGCCTTGAATATTTTCTTGGCTTAATTTATTATTCAACATTTTCAAGACAGGAATTAGCCTTGAATATTTTCTTGGCTTAATATGAATCATTATTTAGACTTCTAAGAGAGAAATTAGCCTTGAATATACTTAATTTAAATCATTATTTAGCGATATCGAAAACAGGTATAGCAAGTCGATCCATCTACCTATTCTGTTCCTAATTATAATTCCCGAAGTTAGAAATTAAAAAAAAAAAGAAATTGGAATATTGGGAATTCTCATAATCCAAAAGGTTTGACTATTCACAATAATAACCTCCTATTTTCTAAATACACATTTTAAAAAATCAATCAATCGATTGTGATCATCGTATTCACTTTATTTATAATTGAAATGGATTAATTTTTTCAATACTTTAAATACACAAATAATACTTGTTGATATTTTGAATGATTAAATTGATATGATAAATGCTTAAATCTTTTTTTTTGATTCAATTCCAACTTGCAAAAATTTAATTGTATTCAAAAAAATTTTAAAATTCTTTTCTGATAAGCACTTTTTTTTTTGATAAGCATTTTTCTGAAAGATAATTTTTTGCAAAAATTAATTTTTCTAATTTTAAAAATTTCTAAAAAGCTTATAAAATTGATGATATTTAATTTTGATTATTAATAGATTAAAAGTTTAATTAGAGTTATTCGTTGAATTTGCTAAATCATATGATAATTAGTTTAAAATATCAGTTTAAAAATTGTTAGAAAATAATTCTGATATTCGTTTTTATCATTACATCATCACAATTTATAATTTTTAGTTTTATTTTTAATATACATAATTGTAAGGAATTCGAAATTTTGACATATTAATAAATAATCAGTAAAGTTAATTAAATTAACTTAAAATTTTTTTTGATAAATTGCCATAATTAGTCATATTGTAAATAATCAAGCCAAGCTAATTAGGCTAAGTTGAAAACTTGATAAGTTGCCGATAATCAGCCAAGTTAATTAAATTGAATTAAAAGCTTGATAAATCTACTGATAATTAAAATATAATTTCAAAATTTGTATACAGCAAGCAAGAACTGCATAAATAGTATGATATGATAATATCGATTATGATTTGAGGATAAATGGTGATATTATAATCGAATTATATTTGCAGATGATTTTTCGATATTTTAATATCAATAATTCAAAATTGATTACAACATATCAGTAATTTAAAATTGATTAGAACATATCAATAATTTAAAATTGATTACAATGTATCAATAATTTAAAATTGATTACGGCATATCAATAACTTACAATTGATTACACCATATCAGAAATGAATATTTGTTCAGTTGTTCAATAATGAAAAAGAAAAGAAATCATATCATTTCAATGACTTAAATTACTTCATCTCATTCATATCAAAAGTTAAAGGAAATATTTAGAAAGCAAAAAATCATAATATATCCTTTCATGTATAATTTTTCATACTTACATATAAAATCTTATCAATCATTTGATAAATTATATCAGAATTTATTTAACAAAAAAATATGCACTTACTTGAAATGATAAAATTTTGATTATTTTTAAGAATATAATTATTTTAAAAACCGAATAATTTATAGTAATTTCTTTTTGAATTGTTAAAAATTTACCAATTAGTATTGATTTCGTTGTTGATATTGATAAGGTAAACTTTATCATTGTTATAGCAGCAGATATCATTTATTTTTTCGTATTGATATAATAAATTTTGTTATTGTTATTTTATTGTGACAGATATCAGTCATTTTCTTATTCATATTGATATAATAAATTTTGTTATTGTTATTGTAACAGATATCAGTCATTTTCTTATTCATATTGATATAATAAATTTTATTATTGTTATCAATAAGTGGTGCCATTTATTTTTTTCTTAATATTGATAGAGTAAATTTTGTTATTGTTATTGTAACGGATATCTTTTATTTTTCCTTTCATACTGATAAAATAAATTTTGTTATTGTTGTTTAACTGATGCCATTTATTTCTGTTATTGTTATTGTAATAGATGCTATTTATTTTCTCCTTCATATTAATAAAATAAATTTTGTTATTGTTATGGCAACAAATGCAATTTATTTTTGTTATTGTTATATTGCAACAAATATCATTTATTTTCTCCTCACATATTGATAAAGTAAATTTTGTTATTGTTATTGTAATAGATGCTACCCATTTATTTTCTCCTAACATATTGATAAACTATGTTTTATTATCATTTGTTATTGCTATTTGCTATTATTATAATTCGATAAATGTATTATTAAAATATCATATAATATATTTATTGATTTCCTAACAACAAATGCTATTACATTTGAATTGATTGCCAAAACAATTTCCTTCCTTTTTCCATTTCCAATATAATTATTTGATCACTTTAGTCCAAAAATTTCAATTTAATCATTTTCCTTTCTTAAATATTATTTTCCTTATAAATATATTGATAAACTGCTTTTTATTATCATTTGTTATTTGCTATTATGCTATTATTATAATTCAATAAATATATCATTAAAAGGGAGCATCCAACGCTATATAATAACGATTAATATTAAACAAAAGAGAAATGAGCCAATAATTTTGCCGAGAGTAATTTTCTCGAGAATGATTTTTTTTTTTAATTTGATTATTTTTACTTCTTTTTCTTTTTCCATCTCTAAACTATATGTTTTTTTCCTTCAAATTATTTATATCTATTTTATATGGAAAAAATAATGTAATGATTTTCAATATTTCTAATGTTTGCTTGATCATATCAATCGACCTACCAATCTATCTATTCAAATCGCTTTGGCAAATTAATCAATCTATCACAATTTATCATTGTACTGATGCTAACGTTGAAATTAATTTTGATAATATTTTCATTTCATATTTAATGATTATAATTATTTAAGTGATAACAACTTTATGTACTATCTATGTTGTATTTAGCTCAAGATAAAATAATCAATGAAATTTATCACCAAATAAAATCATATGTTTGAAAAAGTGATCATTTATAATTTAAATTTATTTTATTATGATAACGTTGTAATAATAGGTTAATTATTAGGACAGTGATATAATAATAATCATTTCGATTCTATAAATAAATCTTTTATCATTGCAAGTTAAATAATTCATTATCATTATTATTATTATTATTATCATTGATATGATGAAATATTATTTTAAGCTTCGCGATAGCTAATAAATATTGACAATTATTAACAGTGAATGAATGAAATAATAATTTTATACAAATATTAATTACAAAAATAAAAAATACGCTTTGTTGATAATTTATTTCAACTTTATTGATTTTTAATTTAAGCAAAAAAAAAAAAAACGAAAATTTTCAGCTAATAGATATGGATGAAATTGCATCGGATCATGCAGTAATGCATGGTCTTTTAAGTTTTCAACATAATCGACGTAATTTAAATTTATCACATAAACGTATTCATCGTAATGTTAATCGTGGTACACGATCAATATCATTATTAGATCGTCGTGGATTGATTAATGCACCGAGATTTCCAACACGAAAAAGTAGCATTTCACCGTTACCTCATCATAGAAGTATGTTTATATTAACGAGAAAAAAATTATTATAAAAAATAATTTGAAAAAAAAACTTATCAGTAAAACTTATTTGTTTAAATTATAGAATAAAAATATTTGAATTAAAGAAAAAAAAAGGAGAAATTCGTTATGATTATTTATATATACGTAGTGTGTAGCTATAATCTCCAAGTAAAACAACGTGAAAATTGACGTAGATAACTTATCAATAAAATTAAACTTATCAATATAGATATCTTATCTTATCAGTAGAATTCGACGTAGATATCTTCAACTTATCAGTGAAATTATTAGAAAAAAATCCTTATGATCATTTATTATTTTGACATATATATAATATATAAACGTAATGTATACGTATAATCTTCGAATAAAATATAACGTGAAAATTGACGTAGATGTCTTATCTTATCAATAAAATTTAACATAGATATCTTAACTTATCAATAAAATTTAAGATATCTTAACTTATCAAAAAAAAATCCTTATGATCATTTATTATTTTGACATATATATATATATATATATAAACGTAATGTATACGTACGTATAATCTTCGAATAAAATATAACGTGAAAATTGACGTAAAAATAAAAATAACAAAAAGCAAATGCTATTTATATATATATTTTTTTAATTTAAAAATGTATATATAATATTTATATTTTATCAATTCTTATTATTTAATAAATCATAAATTTTTTTTTTTATTTTTTTTCATTCATTACAAAACGTTTCGTTGAGGGCATGACGTTGATTCAGCGGATACGTTAGCAATGTTGATGCATTTGATGAAAAAAGATGATGCAGATGATCCGTTTTGTGCAATGTTTCTACCAACAACGTATAAATCAACGCATCATCATTCTTCATCAATGATATGGCAACATCTACAACATACCGTACCACTTCGTGTTCAATCATTTTCACGGGTAAAATTAATTATATCATATCATATCTAAAAAAAAAAACAAAAACAAAAACAAAATTGATCATATCATATTTGAAATATTGATTATCACTTGAATACTCTGGATTATATTATAAATAGAAAATTCAGAGATAAAAAAAAAAATTAATCATATCATATCTAAAATATTGATGATAAAGCCTAAATACTCTAAATTATATTATAAATAGAAGAGTTAGAAAGTTCAGAGTTAAATCGAGATTTGTTAAATTTGTGAATTAAGTAAGTCAAGTTAAGAAATTTGCTGAATAATAATAAAATATAATTTCGAATATTTGAATGATTTATTAAATTTAAAAATCTTAAAAGCCAAAAAGTCTAAATGAAAAGTTTATAAAAAAAAAAAAAAAAGAAAAAAGTTTACAGAATAATGTTGGAAAAGTATTGCTAACATTACAATATCATGCTGATGAAAGCAAACTAAGTGTTGATATTGTTCAAATTAAAGATATTATTGGAAGGCAAAATTGCGGTATATTTTTTTATATTTAACAATATTTCAATCATTTTAGTAAATATTTCGTGAATGATTTATTTCTATTTTTGATAATTATTTCTGCAAAAAAAAATATTTAAATTTGAATTAAAATATGAAATTAAATTACAATTTTAAATATTTAAGTTTGAATTAAAATATGAGATTAAATTAACTATATATCTTTTAATAATAATAATTTCATTTTCATTAATTTATTATTTTCATAATTACAATTTTAAATATTTAAATTTGAATTAAAATATGAAATTAAATTAATTATATATATATATTTAAATATTTAAATTTGGATTAAAATATGAAATTAAATTAATTATATATATATATTTTACTTTCCTTCTTTTAATAATAATTTCATTTTCATTAATTTATTATCTTAATTAGAATTTTAAGTATTTAAATTTGAATTAAAATATGAAATTAAATTAATTATATGTATATTTCCTTCTTCTAATAATAATAATAATAATAATAATAATTTCATTTTTATTAATTTATTATTTTCTTAATTAAAAATTTATAATTTTTGGTAAAGAAAAGCAAAAAAGAAAAAAAAGACGCAATTAGTCAAATATAAATAAGTTTTATAAATAATTTCTTTTTCGTTTTTTTTTTTTTTTTTTCAGATATTTTTCTTAGCGTACAATTATTACAAAGTTGTAAAATATTGGAAAAATATGAAACATGCAGTAAACGTTTAGCATCAAAAATATATTTCAAACAAACGATGGAATTTAATGTTCCAATTGCATTATATCATTCCAATGATACTAATCTACTTATTAAGGTTTTTTCATTTCTTTTTTTCTCAAAAATTTTTAAATACTAAATAGTTTATATTAAGCAGAGCAAATTTATATAAATAATAATTAAAAAGTTTAAAATATGGAATAAGGTACAAATTAACGTTCTATATAAGTTGATAAAAATTTAATGTCTTATTATTATCAATGGTCAAATGATTAAGATCGATTTATGATTAGTATTAATAAAAGAAGCAGAATGATAGTTGAGATTGCTAATATCGTGTAATGATAATAATGATAAAAAGTTAGATTATCCCTTGCATTATGTGGTTTTACCGCAAAAAAATTAGAAAATTTTACTAAGATTGTATATATGTTGATAAAAATGTCTTATTATTATCGATGATCAAGTGATTAATATCATTTTACGATTACAATTAGTAGAACTAGAATGATAACCGGGATTGCTAGTATCGTGTAATGATAATAATGATAAAAAGCTAGATTATCACTTGTATATGGCTTTAACCTAGAAAAATAAAAAAAGAAATCCTACAGTAACGGATAATAAAAAAAATATATCATGTTATACTAAACTATCAGTTATATATTAATTAAGCATATATATATATATATATTAGGTAATAATGTGATAGTCATTTTTATGTGATATGTGTTAAATTATAGGTTTGTCAAGATATAAGAAAACTACTGAAATTGGTCATTTTATAATCGGTCCACAAGGAAATTCAGTAGGTGCACAACATTGGAAGCGAATATTTAGCATACCAAATATTTCATTTTCAGCATGGCATACGTTAACAGCTACGATAAATTTTCCAAATAAATTTTTAAAAATGTAATTATTAAATAATAATATGAAAATTTTATGTACAAAAATAAAAGCATTTGATTTTAAAGCAATATGTATTATATCAAATTTTCAAAACTAACATGCAATATTGAATAAATTTGAAATGAGGAGGAAGTAAAGATAAAAGAATCATCCTATATATCAAAGTCATCCTATATATCAGAGTTATCCTATATATCAAGCATTTTTATGCTACTTTTTTGAACTATGGAAAGAAATTTTTTCATCTTTTTGAAATAATGCATAACAACTAAACATATTGTGAAGAAATGTCTGAGCTTCACCTTTTTTTTGCTACAAAACAATTTTAGAAAAACTGTTTGAATCGATTTCCGCCTTTTAATTCCTGAAATAACAACGAAACAAAAATTTTTTGCTAAATTATATGAAGCCTATTAAGTGTTACCCAAATTTCAAACATATAACTGAAAAAAATCACAACATAAAAATAAGTCATTTGATATTTTCGTGACAAATGATATTTGAAATGTAGCTAAATACATAAAAATATTTAAAACAAATGATATAAACCTATTTTATAGGAAATACTAATTCATCAGCACTTCCAAGATTTTCGCAACTGCTCTAGAAATTTTCAAAATTAATAAGTATTTATTTGTGAGAAGTAGAAAAAACTTATGAAGTGATTTTTAGATTTTTAAAAAGGCTTCAATTGTCTAACTCGAAACTCCAGTTAAAGAAGTTCAAAAATTTTTAAAATTCATACTTAATAATTTTGTATGAAAGAGTTATTTATGAAGCAAAGAAAATGCCTAATTACTGTTGACAGAAGAATTGGCCAAATCAGCTGAGAGTGGAAAAAAAAACAATCTGAATAGAAAAATTTCGCTGGCCTATTATAAGTGGGAATAAATAAACAACCAATAATGTGTAAAATTTTCTGCAAACATAAAAATTTTCAAAATAATAAAGCCAAAAATAGAACTATGAAAAAGCATGCATATTTTTCTAATTCGATCATTTCATTTCGGATGTTCAAATTTCTTTCGATGCTCCACGTTTTTCGAAAACATTGCGCACCATATCTAAAATTGCCGTGATTAAATCAATATTTCAAAAATGAATAGATATATGACAAATGATATTAATTGTAGCCAGTTTCAGAAGGAATAAAATGATTATATTTGCCATCAATGATTAGCTGCGCGCACATATTACAGAATATTTTGTCAAAAATAATGGTAGGAATCGATCAAATGTTATATCCCACAAATAAGTAATAATAGGAAAAGCTAAGACTGATTATCTCGTAGACTAACTTGCATGGAATTTTTGCTTTCTTTATTTCTGTTTCCTCCTGATCGCTATCACCATCATCCTTAATATCATCGACAATTTGTTCGTCATTTTTAGAATTTTCGCCATTCACTTCTCGTTTCCTTTTTCTTGGTAATGAAGCTTTCTTCTCATCTTTTGCACTGTTTTTATTCTTTATATCTACAGATATGGCAGCATCATCTATTTTTGACTCAATGTCGGTTTTTGTTTTCGAAAGCTCGAATAATGTCTAAATTAAGAATAATCTGATGTATTTACGACAGACATTATAAAATCTATACAAAAACAAGAAAATATGATCTATTAGTACTCTATTGCTTGCGTAAAAAAGATCCTGATTTTCGAACTTGCCTATAGCTGAAATTGAGGTTAATGTGAAAAATATCTGGAATAAGTTGCTATGTAAAATATCTTGCACGTATCAAATTAATACTTTAGTCATAAAACTCGAGATAAGAATCAGGTGATGCGAAAAAAACTAGTAATTTTTGAAATTTTAATTGCAAATTACATAGAAAAATATTTTCATTGATCTTTAACAGTTAATCTTTGAGCTTTATTCAGAAAATCACCTCAAGTTCTTGTAAGCTAGTAGCTGTTTCCCAATTTTTATCATCTCGAATTTTTGTTACTCTCGGAAAACGTATCGATATACCTGATGCTGTGTGATTATCTGATCGTGAAAATTCCGCTCCTACAATATAATTCTCTGTTAAATCGTTTTATTTGAGTGGAAATGGATAAAAAAGATGACTCAGTTTATAACGTAATTGAAAGGACCTGTAATTTCCCATACTGGTGATTCTTTGGGGTCGGCAACAATGAAATCTGGGACAAGTGATCGAGAGCATTCAATCCACTCCGGTAAATTTTCATATATGCGAGATATTTGATGCATCTTAGAAAAATATAATATATGCGCGAGGAAAAAAACAATAAAAATTTCGGTACCTTAAATATCTTTTAAAAATTCTTCAGATAAATTTATATATGATTTCGGGAGTGTTACAGCATAAAGATCTTTAAATAGTTATAGCAAAAAATATTTAGAAAATCGATTACTTTTGGTTTCAGTTCTTTATTGATTTGATCTAATGTGGCATCATCATGGCCATTGCCACATTTAGTCACTGTGCAAAATTTCTGCTTCTCCTTGTCATATACTCCCATCAGAAACACTGACATCGTGCCGCCTGCGAAAATGACAAAAAAATGAAAACAAGGAAATGCAGAAACTGATTAATAGGGCAAATACTGTCCTACGAATGAAGTACATTTATTATATAAAAGAATTACGAAAACATTGCTACATCATGATAAATTGATCCCCTGACAAAAATTGACATGCACTTGTTAAAAACGAATATGAGTACCTTTATTTCCTGTCCCATAAAAAGCACCGAGTACTATGAGATCAGCTGTATCTGCCATATCACCTCCCTTCAAGTAATCTTTCTTTATCTGCAAAAAATTGTTTATAATTTCGAAAATTCAATTCACCATGAAAGTATACAGATTGATATTCTTTCAAAACCATTTGTATTTTTCTGATTAAAAAAAAGCTTAGAAATTACAAAATTTACCTTCAACCAATGCCTTTTCCCAGGTTCATAAATTGTATCCAAATCTTTTAATACTAGACCTTCTAAGCCTTCATCGATGGTATTCGAGATTAACATTTCTAACTTCTCATTTTCCTATAATGACCCAAAATATCATTTAAATAGTATGAAATCAAACTTATTAGTTAGCAAATAAACAATATCAACTTTTCAACTTACGCCTTTTTAATAAGATGACATTTGGATAATATTATACGATTCGGAACTTCCTTCATATTGTCCTCCAGAAATTTTCGCCGTTCCCTTAACGACCTAAAAAGAACATTTAACCTTTTCGTAGCGATTTTTCCCACTTACTGCGTTTTACATAAAAATGAGCTTTTCTGTGCTTCAAATAGTGAGGCATACTAAAAACTGAGTAATGCCATTTCGTTAGAAAAAGTAACCGGCACTAACTTATCTATTAGGGATTTACTGTCGCAATATATGCAGTCAAAAATAAACAAGCAAACTGCCGCGTCCTTAAACTGCTTCTTTTTATGGATACCTAATGTACCGAAGGGCAATGGTTTTCCGGTGTTTGTATCAACCAGTAGCATTTCTGCATCAACAATTAAATCTCTATTCGTTGGAAATGCTTCTGCAACTACTTTATTCAAGTCGACTACCTGGAAAAATAGTAATAAAATTAAGTATTGATAAATTCAACAAAGAAAGACAGAAATCCCCAAATATATCATTCAAAAAATCATGGATAATTCATAATAAATATTTGCAAAGATTTATTATCAATTTCTAGCCAGATAGTTCTTTATCACAATCTTTCATCCAGATCTTGTACCTAAAGCAACCATTATGAAAACTGATTAGCAAACCTTATGATCTAATACTGGTTTCAACGATCGTGAGAAAACATAAAATTGCTACCATCTTTATGCAATTGCAACCTTTCTCCATCATATTTAATTTCAGCAAACATTTCCTTGGCGCACTTTTCCATTGCTTGTTTAACACTTCGACACGCTTCGGCCTTAAAGAATTGAATAAGTTAATTTATAACATTGATACGAACTAAAAAGCTCAGTTGGAAGAAATTCTCTTCAAGAAAATATTAATTAAAATACATCTTCCGCTTTAAGCTTGTTTAGAAGATCCATCTTTTTGTTGTCTGCACTAGAAATTTACTTTCTATTGTGCCTGTCATCTTTATATAAGTTTTTCATAGTAAACTGAAATTAAAAAAACGAAGCATAGCATCTCAAACTGTAATATCTGGTATCGTAAAAACTTACAAGCATAGGTTTTATTGGCGTGTTCAGAGTTATACTACTTTCCAAAGATTTTTCCTTATCAGTTTGTTGGCACTTTTCAATGACAGTTTGCAAATTTCGTGAATTTTGAAATAATTCATATGCGCCTTTCCTTAAGCCTTCTAATCTTAAATAAGAAAAAATTTATATTCATCCGAACTGAACAGCAAAAATTTGTTTTCTGAAACCAGTCGTGAGGGAGATAGATGCCTGGAGTTTCTCAAATTTTTCTAAAAATTTGAATGCTTTCAATGGCAAGTATGAACTGATTTATGTAAAAGTAATTATTACTGCCAAAATAGCTAAGAGATAATGAAACGTCAGCAAAGGATGAAGCTTACATGTGTTTTGCCCCAGCGTTTATACGCAAATCCTTCATTATCAAACGAATAATATATTTCAACTCCAAGCACGAAACTCTGCAATTATGTAAATTCTATTTACGTATACCTGTAATAGGATAAATAATAGAAAACTAATTGGAAAAAATGATTTGTTTCCTAATCATTTGATCTTAATGGACGGAAATAAAAGAATCACATTCGTTTCTATAAAATATATACGTAATGAATGTGATTCCTTCTAAGAAACAAATGCAAACAGTCACTAACAATTTACATATTTTCGAGAAATGTGATTGCTGCTCCTTTTCCCGTGTTAATTCACTTAATTTTTCTAACCAGTCGTCTACCTGAACTTAATATATATCAAATTCACACAATCATAAAGTTATCAAATTAATAAAGAATTACGGCACGCTATTTTACTCCTAATTTAAAAGAAATGAGTCAGAACTTCAGTGAAAATAAACCAAAATTAATAACATCACAGAACTAGAATTAGGAAATGATTGATTTACTGATATTTTCAGCTCACCATTTGATTTGTTACTTTCGATTTTTTCGACCATCATCGAATTTCGACAAAAACGAACATATTGTCTCAGATACATCGCCTGTTTGATTATACGATTCTGTCAATTCATCAATTGACCAATCAAACAACTTTAACAAAAAATACGAATTATGAGGTTTTATTTAATCGATTATTTCAAATATAGCAGCGGTTCATTATTTTTTTGTTGTTGTTAAAAGGCCAATTTTAATAAAGCAGGAAAAATGAGGCCTTCAGATGAAATAATGATCGTAAATTACAACTCTAAATTAGCCATATTAATGAAAAAAAAGAAAAGATGAGCGAATGGTCAAATACAAAAATTTGGCCGCACCATACTATGAAAGTAAAACTCGAATCTCATACTTACATTAGAAAAAATTTTTATAATTTGCTTCGCTCTTAAATTATATATTCTTTGATCTGATTCCGGAATTAAAAATTTGAGCAAGAGGTATAGATCCCCATCATATCCTTCTGAAATGAGTGAATTCATCAATGTAATCCAATTAAAAATTTAAATTTAGATGGTTTCTCAAACACTGATGAAAAATAATGACCGGTAAATTAAATCTTATTTGATATTTTAGTATTACTATTATATAACCCAGGAAAATGAAATGAATATTTTTTTAAACCAACAATAACCAAATAATAATAATAACAGATAAAATGAATCATTCAACATATTAGTCACAGTAAACGGAGTAAAAACTCGAATAAATAAAAAAATAAAGTGATTCATGTGAAAACTTCGTCAGCAAAGCTTGGAACGAAAATACTTATATTTCATTTTTATTCAATTTATATGGCTTTTCTCATTCTTACTTGCGATCATAAATTTCCAATAGCTATATAAATTAGCATTCACATATTATCTAATCATACCTTTGTTAATAAAAATCTTGACAGCTGTAGTCTTTTCGGTGTACTTCGATACTGATGCAATTACATCACAGAGTTTACAAAACAATTTGAACATATCGAATTTGCTTTTCATCGTTGGGAAACTATCTTCTGATTCCATAATTTCTGTAGCTGATGGTTCGCTTTTAATGTTCGGTACCTTTAATTTGCTGCTACCGGCTTTTCCAGAAGTCATTTCTTTTGAAGTTTTCTCGGCAGTCTCATTCTTTGTCTTCTTTCGAGAAGGTGTGGTTGTTTTTGCTTTATCATCTTTTCCTTTTTTCGAAGTTTTATCCTCAGGGATGATTGATTTCGGAGTATCTTTTGAAGGAGATGAAGTAGAAATTTTCACTTTATCGCCAAACTTTGTCAACCGTAACTCCGAAAGATCCCTAATTTTCTCTATAATCGATTCTTTGTCATTATCATTTGCAACATCCCAACCTGTAAAATCTTTTTAGAAAGGAAAAAATCTTTCCTTTGCTAATAAAAAAAAATTAATAATAACTAATTTTTAGAAACCTTCGATATCATCTGGTGAATCAATAACTTTCGTTGTAGCACGACAACGTGTAAGTGTTTCGAAAAGACATTCCACGTGAAAATAATTCTTCATTTCTGTTGGATTACCAGAATCTGCTGTGAAAGGATTAGGTACCATTCTCCACATTCGTAAATCCTACAAAAAAAATGAATAAGAAATTGAAATTTACGATGTTTACTTCCTTCAACCAATATTTTCTCATACTAAATAAAAAATTTTACTAAAAAAATAAAATCAATTACTGAATCTTTTTATTAGAATAAAAAATTAAGTATTTCAATTAAAATATGATTTGGTTAAATAAATTTGAATAAATATAACTTTTACAAAGAAACGCAATAAAAAAATTTTTTGAGAAAACGTATAAATAATGCCAAAAATAATTTCCTTGTATTGAATAGGAAAATTAAATATTTCAATAACATATTTCTAAAATATCAACTATGATAGTTGATATCACTAATTATTTCATACATTATCTGAATATATCAACTATCATATCATTTAATATTAAGAAACGTCAATTATCAACTATCATATCATTTAATATTAAGAAAATGAATCTCTATATATATTTATTTGAAAGAATAATAAAAACGTATAAATAATGCTAAAAATAGTTTCTTTGTATTGAATAGGACAAATTAAATATTTTAATAACAAATTTTATAGAAAAAAATCCAAAACATATATTTATCAATTATCAACTATCATATCATTTAATATCAAAGAAAAGAATTTGTATATATATATATTTATTCGAAAAATAATAAAAACTTATAAATAATGCTAAAAATAGTTTCTTTGTATTGGATAGGACAAATTAAATATTTCAATATATTTCATTAAATTTACAAATTTTAGAGATCTCAACTATCATCGCTGATATCTGTAATTATTTCATACGTCATCGCAATTATCAATTATCATATCATTTATTATTAAGAAAATAAATTTCTATAAATATTTAATTGAAAAATAATAAGGTTTATTTTTTATTGATGTTAATAAAATCAAAACATACCCCTTTTAATAAATGTTGTTGACATTTCTTACATTTAGCAGTACGTTTAGCATAATCAACTCCAAATTTTGATGACATTATAAATATGTTTTCAAGTTATCTTAACCTAAAATACAACTAATTTATCTAAACTTTTTTACTCGAACACAAATATATACTAATTTGCATGTACATTATGACCTGAAATTATCACCCTATAGTCAATAGAGAAAATTGAATCATCATCAATGCATTTATCATTTTCGTCATGGTATCATTTTAATGCATGAATAAAATCTAGCCTAATGTTAGTACTATTTAAAGTTACCTGAAACAAAATTAAGCCTAAACGAAAATGAGAAAGAGAAATAAGAAATGTGCACATCGTCAAAACCTGATATTAGTGTTATCAAAACCTGATATTATTTAATACAGTAATGTCATCCTGCCCGCCCATGAATTACAATCCAGTTTTTACCCATCAAGCATTAAATATTTGTATGTCTCATTTAATGCATATTTACGTAGACTAAAGTGGTTCGAAATGTTGGCGTACGTTGTTGACGTACGCCAATTTTGTTTATCACGAAATAAAATGGATTATGCATATTTTAAAGTGAATTTTTTTCATAAATTTTTATTTTCAGTTAAATTTCGATAAATCAATTTTCAAAAATCGATCGTATAAGCGAATGTGTATAGGCATGTCGAAGTAAACATTTTTATTTTTCTCTATCACACTAATTTTGCACGGGCGTGAAGTGATACTACGTTTTTAAGTTCATGACGTAATCAAAATACGTCATTATCGAATACGTAGCAAGCATATCGAATTTTGCATATTAATTTTCGACAAATCGATTCGTGCGAATGCGCGTATGTCTATGTATGTATGCCGATTATATGTGTGAATTTATATATGTCTGTAACGAATCGTCATATTACACGTCTTCCCGTTACGTGTTATCCTAATTTCTAGTATGATTCTCTTGATAATTCTAATTTGACGTAACTAGAAACAAAATGAAAATATCGATTGACGTGAAATCTTCGCTTTCTACACTATTCTTTTACTGTCTAGCATCCTTGAAATTATGTAGATATGATATTTACGTCACTTCACGTACGTGAAATCTATATTATTTTTCATCGATTAACGTTTTGCGTATCTTTTTTATATATACGTCATACGTGTAATTCGAAAAAATTAAAATTACCAAATGAATAGATATTTCAGATATCTGATTAAATACTTGATAATTGATAAGAAATGAAACAAATATATCCAATTTTATTCTTTCTCGAATTTTCAAATTATTTAGGAAAGCTTGAAGTCTAAGTTTTACTTCTTCTTCTACCGATAAATAAGTAAATAATTATTAATTGTATTCGATAAATAAGTAAATAATTATTAATTGTATTCGATTTAAAGAAGAAATTTTGAAAAAAAAGTTAAGAAAAAAATTGTATTAAAAATTGCTAAAAGGTTAAGAAATTGAATTATTAGATTTTATTCGTAGCAATAACAAAATATAGATTTTATTGGAAAGAAGTATAAATTTTACTAGAACAATAACAAATATATATGTAGTGTATACATTTATTCGCAGCAATAACAAAATATAGATTTTACTGGAACGAAAAAAATATACTAGAACAATAACAAATATAGATTCTATTAGAATAATAGCATATATATATATAGCATACACATCTATTCGTAGCAATAACAAATATAGATTTTACTGGAACAATAAGAAATATAAATTTTACTAGAACAATAACAAATATATATGTAGTGTATACATTTATTCGCAGGATAACAAAATATAGATTTTACTGGAACAAAAAAAATATACTAGAACAATAACAAATATAGATTCTATTAGAATAATAGCATATATATATAGCATACACATCTATTCGTAGCAATAACAAATATAGATTTTACTGGAACAATAAGAAATATAAATTTTACTAGAACAATAACAAATATATATGTAGTGTATACATTTATTCGCAGCAATAACAAAATATAGATTTTACTAAAACAATAAGAAATATAGATTTTGCTGGAACAATAACATACATATTTATACATAGTCTATACATTTTCTTACATATTATTGTTTTATTAAATTCTTTTTACCTTATGCATATTAGATACGAGTTTATATGATTTGGCTGTATTACATGTTATTGGAAATTAAATTTTCATTTAATTCCAATTTTAGCTTTAGATATAGAAAAATTTTAATTATGATATATTTAATTCCAGTTTTAATTAAGTTATGAAATTTAATAAATTTCTTTTTCCTGTCTTTTCATTTATCGAAAATATTTTCATTTTATGAAAATTCTTTTTCTTTTTCCGCAAAAGCATACAGACAAAATGATAAGACCGCTTAAATATTTTGTGATAAAATGAAAGATAATGAATGAATTGAGTTTGAAAAATATTTTATAAGAAAAAAAAAAAAACCGGCCGTATATAAAATTTTAATCCTAACAATTTCCGTCATTCGATTAGTTAAAATTAATTGACATTCGTTTGATAATTTGTGAAAATTTTTTCACTGATATATCGAGCATCAAAATTGCCAACATTTTTATTTAGAAAATTTTCGCATTATCAAAAATTAGTTATCGTTTTTTTTTTTTTCTCACTGATGTCAAACTGTGTTTATCATCACTTTTCTCAATATTATTTCTTTAAAAATCAATACTAAAAATTGTAGCCATTTTGCTTTCTCTGCTAACACATTCACATATTTTCTCAACTTTATAATTCTTTTTTTTCTTTTTCTTCTTCTTTTTCATTGCAAAATATTATTAGTAGTAGTAGTAATTAGTATTTAGCTTGTTATTTATCGCTAAATTAGTTGTTAATCAATTTTATGAATTATTGATTATTTGTTATTTAGCAAACTTATATGATCTTTTATAATTAACAGTTATCTAATACATATATATGTATACAATTAACATAATTCAAGCGGGAATGAAATTACGAATTGATCTATGAAAGATTTGGAAAAATTTACGAATAAATAATTGATCCTATTTTTGATCAGTCAAATATTTCAGATAATTCTAAGATTTTATTTTCATCATAAATAGAAATGTTATATAAATTAAACTAAAAATATCTAATTATGATTAAGTAAATGTACGATGAAATATTTAAATAAGCATTTTTTTTCATTTTCTGTAATATTTTCAACCTATGTTTGGATTATTCAATTTGTTAATGCTATGTATGTTAAAGGACAAATTGTATTGTCGTTATCATCATTATCACCATCATTCATTCTCTTCAAATCTAATCTAATTAATTTGCTTAATTGGGCTTTTTTTTTCAGAAAGTTTACTTGGGAGATTAGGACGAAGAAAAGTGAAGTAGAAATGAAGCGTGAGAATCCAATCGATATGGAAGAAGCAGCTGAAGATGAAGATGGTAGTGCTAGTAAAAATATGAATAATACAATATTTGAATTAGATGATGGATCGGGAATCAATTTGGATAGCAATCAAAATGACGACGGTTTGAATTTGATGCTTATGAATTATTTAATAATTTTGCTTTCTCTCTTTGCTAATTATTATTCTGAGAAGTAGATGAAACATATATTTAAAAAAAAAAAGAAAAGCAGCTGAAAAATTGAATTTATATTAATTGTTTAACTCTGTTGTTTACCTATTCCTTATCAACAAGTTTATATATGTCACGCTAACCTTTCAAAAATTTAATCATGTTAAAATTGCAGGTATGATGGATTTTGAATGTAATGCTAATCCGGAAATTTGTGTCATATCGATCGGTAAGAGCATTAGTTTTAAGAATTAATGCTTTGTTTTTCATTCTGTCGCTGAACTTCTGCATCGTATTTAAGCTTGTTTTCATAAAAATATCCAAAAATTTGATTTAGAAAAAAAAAAGAAAAAAATTGTGATCTTTTTATAAACTTATACTTAGCTTGAGTTAAAAAAAAAGCTTATACTGTAGCTTGAAATTAGATCTGAAGAAAAATTAAATATTAAAGGAAACCGTAATTCTAATTTCTCCTAAATTTCGTTTATTCTCTTAATGAAATGATGGCTTATGTTGACAGGTTTTAAAAGTCCAAATATGTCTTCTTGTGATGTTGCAATGGTTCAGCTCACGAAAAATATATGTACTAATATTTAATTTAGTCGGACAGTTGTATTATTTTTTTTTTAAAATATAAGTTATATTTTCATAATCATAAGTTGATGACTTAGCATAACATATCTAATGCATATTAGAGTGAAAAATTGGCATGAACTTATTTAAAATAAATATTTAAGCTTTAGTAGATTTTTGCACTTTTCTAACATATATTTGTTGTTAAAGAAAGGATATATACTATGGTTACACTTAAATCAGTCCTCCTAGTTTTCACTTCGTAACATATGTATTTGATTACGTTTTATGTCTTTTTTTTTAGTTTTCCAAGTTTTTTATTTAACTTAGAATTTCAGTCAGTTAACCTCATATCTTCCTCATTATCATCATCATTATCATTATCATCATCATCATCATCACCATCATCATCATCATCACCATCATCATCATCAGCATCATCATCATCATCATCAGCATCATCATCATCATCATCATCATCATCATTGTTATTGTTATCGCTAATTGATTTGCATTGCAATAATTTGGGATGTATATTTGAACAATCGAAAGACTGTGTAACGTGCTATCAAGACCGGATTTTATTGGGAGCAGTAAGCGATGAAATTTTAAATGAACTTTCAGCTTTATTTTTCGAAATGATGCTTTTCAATTTTTCACTTGTTTTGATCTTTTTGTGCTCAAGATAAGTGAACAATTTTTAATGATGAAATGATTGAAGTAATTCCAGAGTGAGATGATATGAAGAATTTGCTAAAATTTCAAGTCATAGAATAGGTGAGCAAACGGAGAGAGAGTTTGTTGTGTTTAATTTACAGGAAATGAGCAAGAGAAAAAATATTGAAGAATTGAAGAGATAGATGATTTGAAGCAGTGTGAAGTGATGGTAGGAAGGAATAAATTTAAAAGAAATTTCTTCTTTACAAAGAGGAAAGAATGTTTAGAGTGTAGAGGATGAATGCATTAGAAAGTCATAGTTCTCAGAGTTTAAGATTGAGAAAATTTTAGAGCTCGAGCTATTATGATTTAAGATAGAGAGTAAGTAGCTTTTGCATTCGTTTATATAATGGCAACTATCTTTACTACTTTCAATAGCAATTCCTTTTCTCATCTTTTTCCTCCTATACATATATATATATATATACATTTTTTTATTGAATTTATAAATTTTTCAAGAATATGTAATCCTTTTTTTTTTAAGTAACAAATTTTCAATTTTACGCCAATAATCATTCGTTAATTTTGCTATGTTCTTTTATGACATATAATAAATGTTGTGTTGTAATTTGTTATTATCATTGTATTGATTATTATTATTATTGTTGTGTTGTAATTTGTTATTATCATTGTATTGATTATTATTATTATTGTTGTGTTGTAATTTGTTATTATCATTGTATTGATTATTATTGTTGTTGTTGTGTTGTAATTTGTTATTATCATTGTATTGATTATTATTATTATTGTTGTGTTGTAATTTGTTATTATCATTGTATTGATTATTATTATTGTTGTTGTGTTGTAATTTGTTATTATCATTGTATTGATTATTGTTATCATTGTGTTGTATTATTATCATTGTATTGATTATTATTATTGTTGTTGTGTTGTAATTTGTTATTATCATTGTATTGATTATTGTTATCATTGTGTTGTATTATTATCATTGTATTGATTATTATTATTATTGTTGTTGTTTGTAATTTGTTATTATCATTGTATTGATTATTATTATTATTGTTGTGTTGTAATTTGTTATTATCATTGTATTGATTATTATTATCATTGTGTTGTAATTTGTTATTATCATTGTATTGTAATTTGTATTGCTTAGTTAATTAACTGATTTTTTTTCGGTCGATTTATACATTTACATTCATTTAAGTACACTTTTTATATGTTCTTTTTTTAACTAATTTTCATTTCTTTTAAAAAAGTTTTTGTTTTTTTTGTTAACAATTTAATCAAATGATATGTTCGATTTGTACTTTTTTTGCTTTTGTTATTTCGAAATTTTTATTTTTTATATTTCATTTTTATTAATTTAATAATAATTATATGGTATTATTATTGTTTTTTTGTTTTGCTTTTATCATTTGCATATGATAATAATACTTATATTTATTTTATTGATTTATTGATATTTATATAGTATTATTATTATTGTTTTTTGTTTTGCTTTTATCATTTGCATATGATAATAATACTTATATTTATTTTATTGATTTATTGATATTTATATAGTATTATTATTATTGTTTTTTTGTTTTGCTTTTATCATTTGCATATGATAATAATACTTATATTTATTTTATTGATTTATTGATATTTATATAGTATTATTATTATTGTTTTTGTTTTATCTTTATCATTTGCAGATGATAATAGTTTTGCGAGGATTATTATTATGATTATTTTGAATTGAAAATGATGAAATGTTTTGTTATTTGTCTTTTTTATGATATATTAAAATGAAATTTACTGATTCTTAAATTATATTCTTAGATTATATTTTATCTTATTTTACTTAACTGTAACATTAAGCGAATAGTTTGATATTGTTTTATATTTTATATGTGGAAATTTATTTTTTCTTTTTTTATTTGAAATAGCACTTAACGATTTAGTACGATTACAGCATTTGATTAATATATATCATTTGGATTTGTTATCGTTAAATGAATTGCTCAACAGATTGTTAATGTTCTTAAAGAACAAAGCTTCTTTGATAGTAAAAAGTAATTTTGTATAAATTTCATCACTTATAGATATATATATGTTAATTGTTCTAAAAGTTAATTGTTAATTATAAATCTTATTATTTTTCACTTTTTTTTTGAATTATGATATGTTAATTATAAGTTTTATTTCTCGTAGAAAAAAATTCATATATTTTAATTCCTTAATTTATAGTTGAGTTAAATTTTAAAAAAGTATGAAATTTACTTCCTAGAAATTTTCATACTTTTCATTTCCTACTTATCGTTTTTTTCTAATAATCATTTAATCATTATTAAAATAAGTGGATGATGATTCATTCAAAATTTTTCATTTTTATTTTCATTATTTTCTTTCATATTAAAGTTCTATATACATCTTGAAATGATTTTGTGAAATCGATATCAATATTTGAGCTTTATCATCTTTTCTAATTTTTTTTTTTCAAATAATTCATCGTAACAACTTCGACGATTCAGAATATACTTGATCTATTTAAAAAAGGATTATTTTTAAAAAGCAAAATAAAATTGATAAATATCAATTGAAATTATGATAATGGATTATGTTAAGATTAGAGGAAGAAATGACGTAAAAAAGAAGGCAAAGAAATATTTGGCTTATTTTTTTTATTAATTTTGTTATAATTACTTAAATATTTTTGACGCGATTTTATTCTGTTCTGTTTTTTTTTTAATTAAATTAAATTTTATATAAGTTAATTTTAATTTCTGTCAAATTGTTTTACCTATTTTATTATGTTTTTTTTTTTATAAATATTATCTTATTTTTACAATTGCTAGCAAAATAAATTATTTCTATGGTTTCCGGTGTAAGAATGATAATATTATAAAAATGTAAAGTTTCAGTTTTTTTTTTTTTTTTGAGAAAGCAGGAATTTATTTTAAACAAACGAAAGAATGTTACTGGAAGTATAGAAGGAATTAGTATCAATAAAATAACAAAGATCAAGATCGATTATTTAATTTTTTTTAAAATTTTTGTTTTCTGAAATATACATTTATTTATTTTGTTTTAGTATGATTAAAACAAAAAAAAATTCGAGAAACAATTCAAAGTTCGAGGAACAATCCATATTTATATATTTTTTCAAATTTTTGACTATCTTTTAAAATTTTAGTTTATTCTTCTAACAAATTAAAAATTAAATTGTAACTTTTATCTTTAAGTATATTTCAGTTTGGATACTTACTAATGAAAGAAATTATATTTAATAAAATTTGAACATTTTACGGACTTTTTGTATTATTTTGGAATATTTTAAAATAATATCGGTCGAGTTCTTTTTTTCTTTTTTTTCCTACTCTCGTCGGCTATATTCTCGATGTTTTTTTAATATAACTTTTTTTTGCAATATTTTTCAAATAAATACTTGAATATTAATAAATTATAGTTTTATGGAAATTTATTCTTAAGAAAATTAAGAAATCGATATTAATTGCAAAAATAACATTACCATTATAAGACATTAATTGTCTTTCAACTTTATCATATCAGCAATTAAGAAAAGGATATTTCAATAAAATTTAGTTTTATTAATAAGAAATATAATTGTTTGCATTAATTTTCATAATTATCTTTTACTTTTATTTTAAAGTAAAAATAATAAGCGCTTCCTAGGGAATGAACTTTGAACTTTTGAAAGTAAAATTATCGTTAAAAATTGTTTTGATTTAACAATTTTTTTTTTTAAATTATTTTCAATTTAGTTCTCTTGGAAGGATGGATTTAGAATAATATATGTTATGTCCATGTATCTGTTATGTCGTATGCTTTTTTTTCTTCTCGAACTTTTAATATATTTTCTCTGTTTCATATGAAAAAAATTTAAATGATAAGAGTTATATATCGATGATAACAAAATCTTTTTTTTTCAATATATTACTAAAGGAGCTTGAATTATTTCTAAAGTTTTAAAATTGAATTAATTATGAGTTTGATAATTATTATCATTCAGCTATTGATAACCTTGATTAACTGTTAACTAAATGATATTATTAAGATTGTAATTTGAAAATATTTGAGAAATGTAGGATAAAAATTGAAGTCGAGAATATGTGAGTTATTTTCTTTCTGCTCTTTTTAAAAAAAATTAATTGATTCTTAGCAAATGATGAATTGAAGAAATGTGTTGAATCAATCTATGATCTCTTTGTTTTTGTATGATTCATCATCTTAACAACATTGCAATATTGAAGATTATTTTATATCTTATCAAAAAGCCTTTTGAAAGGGCAAAAATATAACTAGGATTTTGTGTTTCATAAATTTTTAAATTTTTGGAAGCAAGAATATTAATGGAATTTTTTGTTTCATATCTTAGTAAGATTTTGAAAGTAATAATATTAGCAAGATTTGCTAAGACTTGAAGAAACAAAATTATTAATAGGATTTTCTGTTTTATAACTTTTTTTTCAATTTATACCATATGAATAATTGATGGATATTGAATTCATATGCTTAGATTATTATCTTTTTGAAAAATTTTTTCATTCATACTTTATTGCGATATGATTCGAAGTTATTATCATTCTATCTCATCCTGAATGCTAGCTGGAAATTTTTCAATGTTTCTTATCTAATTGTTTTGCAAAGTTTTCTTATCAAAATTTTCGGCAAGAGAGATGTAAATAAATATTCTGTTATAATTTGATTAATTAATAATTGTTTAAAAAAAAAAGATATTATAGATTCGTTGAAATATGGCGATTACAAACAATCTCCAGATCTACATATTGTTCGTGTAATTCAAAAGGAAATTCTTATTGATGCTGTCACTTTTCATGAGCGTTCGTTACAAATCGACTTTCATTGCTTGTAAGTATAAATTTATTCATTCATTCTTTTTTTTTTTTTTTTATTTTTTCGATTATCATTTTATTACTTTTATTTTTGCTTATAGGATTAAATAGATTTTTTTTCTCTTTATTTATTCTTTTTTTTTTGGGAAAAAATAAATAAAGAGAATTAAATATGAATATTTTTATGAAATATGATTATTTTGTTGTGAAATAATTGTTTATTGTTTCTTTTTCTAATTGTTTTTATAACTATAATAGATAGACATTAATAAATGATAGCAAAAAATGATTATATTTTAAAAGAGAGAAAAAACAAAAGCATAACTTATTATCGATTATTTGTATAGAGAATGTTATATTTATTTTAATCAATTTATGAATTTTAATAATATTATTGAAAATGTGAAAGAAGATGATCAGTTCATAGAAAATGATAATATGCATTCAAATTGTTTTAAATTCTTATCGAATTATTTTGCAGATCGGATACAGATCCTATTCTATTAAAATATGGAGTGGATAAATCGGTGCAACTTGTTTGGCATGCAGAGCTTGCACATGATATAATACCAGAAGAGTGCCAAATGCGTTGTGATGATCGAGAATATGTGCTAAAAAGCGGGATCCAAATCAATGGAGCTCAGGCATGTTACATTGTAACTCGAGTAGTGCCTTATCGACTTTACGCTCCTCATCCGCTACATCATCCCATACATCGTAAGTTTTCTTTTATTTTATCTTGCACAAATTGAATTTTTCTTTTCTTTTTTTTTTTATAAAGATAAATTAAATATAGCATGAATTTTTCATTATTGTTAAAATTTATTTGCTTGATTTTTAAAATTTTACCTTTTTTTCCCCTAATGATTTTTAATTTTATAGACGACCAAGTATTTCATATCGTTATATTGGTTCCTCAGTTGATCGATCAGGTTTACCGCCTACAGGGCAATCATCAAGCTGGATTTCTTCACATGGTTCGAAATATCAGCGTACCTCCCATTATCCAACTAGTCGAGTTCCATATTCACCGCAAACCTTTAATTTTAATACATATGGAAATTATCCATCATCAACGCTAAGATCGCAATCAACAAGTTCTGTTTTGCGAAGGTTATAATTTTTCATTTATTTTGCCAAGTTTTTTTTTTTAAATAATATTACAGAATAGGTTTAAGCCAAAAAAAAAAAGAACAAAACAATCTCTGAATATATTCATTATGAATTAAACATTAATGATGTATAAGTTATCTGAATTGATATATATATATATATTGTTTATTTGTTGTGATAGTGTTGCACTGAAATGAAATGAAGTGTAACAATTAATTTTAGTATACGCGTGATATTTATTGGATCGTATCGAATAGCTATATACTCTTGTTTTTTCTTTATTCAGATCGTCCTCATCGTCATTATTTTCGTCAGCTTCGTCAGCTTCTTCAACTGTTGCTCAAAGCTCACTAAATGATGTGCAACATTCAACAAATATTGCATTGAAACAAGCTATTCCTTCTTCAGCATCTCCAACAAGTCGTCCAACAGCAAAGGTTTGTAATTTTTATAAGGTTATGGAGTATATTTTATATATATGTGCTGATAAAGGATTTAAACATCTATTATATTAGCGTTTTTCATCATATTAATGCGAATATATGTAAACATACAAATCAAAGTTCCTAAAATCCAAAACTAAAATTTCTCTGAAATTATTTTTTTCGACTACACAAAAAGAAAACATATTAAAAAATCTATTTATGTTTAGGAATTTTGAAACAAAAAAAATTAGGAGAAACGATAATTCTACTTATAGGTGCTGCCATATGATGAGCAAGGAACAGTAGTTGATTGTGGTTTTACTGGTTTACGGAATATTGGAAATACATGTTTCATGAATTCTACTTTGCAAATGCTTGTCAACTGTAAAGAACTTCAAATCTATTTTAGTGGTAAGTAGATATTGTTTATCTTTTTAATTATAAATTTATTTATTTTGAATGTACACTCATAATTTTACACTTTTCACTTTTCATATTTATTTATTTTCTACTTTTACCTAAGACTATCCATTGAAATTTCTTATATTGTATACTGTGATAATTATTTTAAATTCGTAAAATGTCTTTTCTATTGGCAAAATCATGAATTAGCTTAGAATATAATATCCAGGAATTTCAGTGGATACTAGATAGAAGTAGAACTAAATATATCGAAATAACAGTAATATTTTCTATTTTTCATAATTCATTATCTAAGATAAAGGAATATTATGATATCTAATGTAATGATTTATTTATCCTATCCTTATCTTTTGTTCCTTATTACCAAGCTTATCATCAGTAGTAAAAAACTATAAACTACTTCACATGTAAATATTTCCGCTATTATTATAACAAAGCCTATTTGGAATGCTTAAAGTACTTTCCCATCAAAATCATGATGATACAAGGTGAGGAATGTTTTTAAATACTCCCACGGTAGGAATGTTTTTTTTTAAAAAACATTTTCATTATAAAAAAATATCTTTACTGATTGAAGGATTATTTTTTTCGCCACGTTCATTCTACATAAGCAATTCCTATATTCTACGATATTTTAATTTCTGTTTTTGCTTTAATTATATTAACGATATATCTTTATTGTACTGCATAGCAGCAGACGCTAATAAAAATTGTATTGACACATATCATTTGAAATAGTCCGTCTATCGTATCTGCTCCTTCATAAGAAAAAGGAAAACTTTCATGATAAATTAAAAAATTTCATGTTTTGTTTTACTGATAACCTATTAACGATTTATTTTTGTTAGATTTTGCATAATTAATATCATAAAAGATTTTGATGATATTTAGGAGGTTACTACAAGAAAGATATCAATGTAATGAATCCACTTGGTTTTGGTGGACGATTGGCAGAAGTTTTTGCGGAATTCATGAAACAGATGTGGAATGGTATGAATCGTGCGTATGAACCAACAAAAATAAAGGTATTCAATTTTCTAAATTGGATTTCATTGTTTCATTTTAATTAATTTATCTGAAATTCATAATATGTATGATTATTGATAAATAAAAATGATTATACGTAATTTTATTATAGGAGTTAGTCGCCGAGAAAGCTACGCAATTTGCAAATTTCGCCCAACACGACGCTCATGAATTTTTGAGTTTCGTGTTAGATGGATTGCATGAAGATCTTAATCGAGTTCGCGTGAAACCTACAACAAATACAATTGAAGCCGAAGGACGACCGGATATTGAAGTAATGGATTATTTCAAAATTTAAAGCTTAATTTATATTTAACAAGATTTCTATCGTAATTATTCGTTAAGGTTTCACGTGAAGCATGGCGTAATCATCTCTTGCGTAATGATTCCATTTTCGTGGATCTCTTTCATGGCCAGTTGAAATCCAGACTTCAATGTCCGAAATGTAATCAGGTGAATTTATCGCGATTAATTCGATTTTTTTGGATAAAAAATTTTGTCATTAATTCAAGCTCAGTTTTTGTTAGAGTTTCATATATTGGAATTTATGTGCCTATATTTTACTTTCCAAATTTTTATTGGTGTTTTTTTCGTTACTTCAACTTTAATTTTAGATATCCATTACTTTCGATCCATTTGCTTATCTTGCTGTGCCATTTCCTAAAGAAAAACGTTCTTCTACGGTGTATTTTTGGCCTCTTGATCCTTGTCTTAAGCCAGTTCGAGTATGTATTTACTTTATCAAGATTATATAGAGCAAAAGATCTTGCTATAATTTCAGTCATTTTCAGATTTGTTTCGCACTTCTAAACCAATTTTTGAACTTATTCTCTGGCTGCTATTTTTTTGTAATATTTGATGCTAGAAGTTAATTATAAAAATTGCTATAGATTATTGAGTTTTCTATAAAATTATATTTATTTTTCTGTTTTCCTTACAGGTTATGGTACGATATAATGCAGATGGTAAAATTTCGGAAGTATTAGATGCATTATCTCGACTGGTTAACGTAAATCCAAAAGCTGTAAGTTTTGAATAAAACAATGAATTAAAATTGCAGCAATGAATTAACAAAATGATACTAATGATATATTTCGAGAAGTTTAATTGGAATATAGGATTTTTAAAGCCGATATGAAGATTTTAATTTTAGATGCGTATAATCGAAGTAAACAATCATCGAATTGTTCGTGCTTATAATCCGGATGATAGCGTTAACAATATACTGACTACGGACATTATCTATGTGTGAGTGAGAAATTTTTTTTCCTTTTCAATCTAACATTAACATTTAAACACACGATTAATTTTGAAGAATTATTTATTTGAAATTTTGAATTTTAATAATTTGATGAGCTAATAATATCATATTGCTCCCTAATGTTTGCATTGAATCCTAAAATAAAAGGGAAAATGTTTTCCTTTTTTAATACTTGGAGAGAGAGGAGAGAGAGTTATGAACATACCTCTCAGAAAAATGTTAAATTGTTGTGAACAAATAAACTCATTAGAAATATTCGAGGAAGTATCTAATCAAAAATTTGGAATTTGATTTTTTCAGAAATGTTTAAAATTCCTATTCGGAAAATTTCGGATTTATTGATTAAAATTTATTACTTTTGGTAAATTATCATATATTAGTGATGATAAGCGCTTTATTTCTTATTTATATCATTTTAATTTATCAATTTGTTTTGTTTTAGTTTTCAAGTACATGATCCTTATGATTGCAATGATGATATTGTTGAATTCGCCGTTGTTCAGCGTCTTCTCTATCGCAAAGGTATTGGTCGTGCTTGTGCTTATTGTCAGGCTACGGATGTAAAATTGAAAACTTGCGAACGTTGTTACGATGCCTTTTATTGCAATCGGTTTGTTTTTAAATTACTTTTCTATGAAAATCAATTTTTAATGCATTCATTCATCAGGTTGATACACATTTTGAAATGATTTATATTTTTCACATTTAAATAGATGAATTTTTCTCCTTTATATTTTTCTATTAATAAATAAGTTATTAAACAGAAAAAAGAAGGAAATTAGTTTTTATTTACATTCATCCATCATTTCCTCTTCAAATAAATTTTATTTTCATCTAATACATATATGTAATAAATAAAAAATATAAATAGCCAGTTTTTTTATCATTATTTTCTATTATAAGAATATCTATCAAGAATAGTAGTATACATTTCAAACACAACCATGTAAAGTGCAAGATAAGATGTACAGGGACATTTTCATTCTTATTTTTGATGAAGTATATATATATATATATATGATTGAAAAGTACAACAACGATTATCGTTGTATTATTCGAATTCTTTCTCTTATATTAATAAACACTTAACTTTAGCAATGTCATAAATTTCATTGAAATTAAACATTTTGTTCATACCATTACTGCATTTTATATTAATTCAAATGTCATATTATACGCGAAAATGACAATAGTAATTCTAACGAAGAATT
Organism: Dirofilaria immitis; assembly: GCA_024305405.1. Classification (NCBI taxonomy): domain Eukaryota; kingdom Metazoa; phylum Nematoda; class Chromadorea; order Rhabditida; family Onchocercidae; genus Dirofilaria; species Dirofilaria immitis. The sequence goes on from JAKNDB010000098.1 coordinate 3,492,110, forward strand.
ATAACTGATAAAGAATTACTCTTATTTAATTTCTAATTTTATTTTTCCAAATAACCGAAATAATTTTTTGCTTATTTTCTCAGCGAATGTCAAGTGGCAGATTGGTCAGATCATAAAATCAGCTGTAGATCGCGTACTCAAGCAGAAGCTGTTGGACAACCATTTATTATTTCATTGCCGAAAAAACGAGTTACTTATTCGAATATTATGCGAAATTTGGAAAGTCGGTGCAAGTTAGTTTCTTATTTTCGAATTTCTTATTCATAGGGAGCAATTATTTATCAGGGAAGTATCTCAGAATTTGATCGATATTGATTGCTAATACATAAATTGTAAAAAATTTTATCCAAATTTTGTTATTTTTGTATTTATGATGACGAGTATTTTCCTTGTTCGTAATGATAAGTATGAGTCTCCGATAAAGATTTATTGCACAAAGATAGTAGAATCATGTAAGTTAAAGAAAAGATATTAGTAGTTTGGAATAATCAGTTTTATTTGCATAGGAATGCTTATTTCTCTGTAAAAAAAAAGGCAAATATATATTGTTTAGTTTTTTCCCTACTTATTTGTTATTTAATTTCTTTTTAGACATTCAGTTAATGTATTTCAACCACCAATTGAGAACAATAACGATACAGCGATTGATCCATTGGAATCTTCTCGTGAATCATATATGGGTTTGAGCCCATGCTTTTCAGCATCTTCTATTAATGGAAATATTGATGATTTACCGGTATGATGGGATATTTTAAAAGTGAAACTTTTCTCGAGAATTCATAGCTAAAAATCACTGAGAGATCAGATTGATGATATGGCAAGCATGAAGTTTAGAAAAAATTGCATTATTACTCACCTCTTTCTTAATGAAAATCTACTTTCATCCATTCCAGATAGAAATGACTCCTGTTGCGGCAAAAAGACAAATGGTTCTTGGTGAGCCACGAAATAAATCACGAACGGAATCGAAACTATTTCTGGTACGTAAATTGCAACAATCGGATGCTGTCATTGGTGATACATTGGTTGACTCACATTCTGATGGTAAATTTTGATGTCTTTTATTTTTAGAATTTTCTGCGTTGTATAATTTCTCAATTTTATAGTCTATTTTACTGTGTTGAAAATTGTATGAAATTCAATCATATTTTTCACTTTCTAACTTTTTTTGTTGATATTCCTCGAATTAATAATAAATTATTAATTCTCAATTATTTATTTTTAACAAATAGTGCGAATCTATCCGAGTTTATTAGCGGTTTTAATTTTACTAGAGTTATAATTATTATATTTGAAATATAAAACAATTTTTCTTGAGTTTTAGAAACTAGTTTACAAAAGAAAGGATTGGATTTTGCATAAAATGCTATTTGAATTATAGGAGAAAAATTTTGGTTGTTGCTTATATTTAATTTTCAGCAGTCTTGGATTTGCCAAATGGAACTTTCTTATCAATTAATTGGTGGAACTTGAAATGTGGTAAAGAATATTTAACAGTTGAAACAAAAAGAGATGTCGTAAGTTATTATTTGTGATTTGTATTATAAATATCTTATCTATTTTTATTTTTCCAGTTAAATTTTAGAAACTATAAGGATTCTTGAATAAAAAATTCAAATTGTCTGATTGCAGGATATCGATGTCGAAAAACAGCTTACTATCAGAAGATGTCGTCATCAATGGCAAGTTCGAGTAGCATTGCTTCGAATCCGTCATTGTACGATATGTTAGCGATGTTCTCAGAAACGGAACGTCTTAAGCCGGAGGAATCTTGGTATGTTTTATAATTTTTATTTTTTTATTTTTATTATTTTTAGTTTCATAAATTACGTTTATCGTTATGAGCGATAATTGAAATTATTATCGTTTGCAGTAATCACTAAAATTTATTATATTCAGCAACAGATCTTTCCAATGACAAAATAATTTTAGCTGAGATAGGCTAACATATGAATTTCTTGAAAAAGCTTTTTAGTTTCTAGTGTAATTTTGTTAATCATCAAACTGTCATGTTTATAGACATAACTACATTTTGATATTTTTGTTTATGACTTCAGGTACTGCAGTAAATGTAAAGAACATGTAGAAGCAACTAAACAACTCGTTCTATATCGTTTACCTCCAATTTTGATCATTCAGTTGAAACGTTTCATTTACACAACGTCGCTAATGACAATACATCGCCGTTCCAAAGACGATCGTCCTGTGCGATATCCTCTTGATAATCTCGACTTGGCTCAATTTTTATCCGATACTGCTCCACCTGGACAGGTTATATATTGAAATTTAGGAATAACATTTGCGTTTGTTTATAAATATTAATGTATTCAGTTTGATTGCATAATTTCATTCTACATATTGGGATAGTTTTCATGTTGTTTCTTTCGGAAGAATATCGTGTTTCATACGAGAAAAATTAGTAGGTTTCATATGGTGTACTGTTAATAAAAGTACATATAATTCTTTACATTTTTAGGAAACGAAATATGATTTGACAGGTGTAGTATGTCATTCTGGAAGTAGCTATTTTGGACATTACATATCGCTAGGTAGACTGCTAAGTATTGATGGAAAGACAACAGAAATTGGTAATTTTTTTTTAATTTTATTTCTATACACATAAGAGACAAAAACATTCTATATTAGTTTATTAAAACAGTTTTTTCGTTTGAATATTATTTTTCTTTGATAAATTTTTGCAGACTAAATATATAAAAATGCATTCATATTTATTTTTTAGATTGGCGTAATTTTGATGACTCGATTGTTACACGTGCTCAACTTTCACGTGTTCAAAACGATGATGCTTATTTGCTCTTTTATAAACAGCATGGTACAGCAACGCAAAATTTACTCAAGAAACATTATGGTATTGGATAATTTATGATTTGACAATTATTCATTTCTGTTTCCTTTTCACAATATCATCGGCCTTATAGCCGATTTTTTCATAATACATCTTCATTTGCTGTTTCTTCCCATAAATTCATTATTTTCTTTTATAACTGGTTGATGATAATAGGCGGTGATAATTGATGATTTATTTCTAATTGAAATGTTTTTTTTCTATTCCATATATTTAAATGAAAAGGCTGTATTTTCTTTTCTTATTGCTTTTTCTTTTTTTTCTTTGTATCCTTTTGTTATTTATGTTTGCCCGTGTCTTAGTGACAGATTCATGAATTATTTTATGCGGATTATGTAAACAAAAATTTGATGAAACTGAAAAAAAATTATTTATGGTAAGCTAACTAGGTGAGCAGTTGAATCGTTATTTAATTTTCCTTTTTTTTATTTGCTTATTCTATTTCTATTGCTAAAAAAATGTTTCTGAAAAAGTAAAAATTTGCTCGATGAAATGAATTTTAAACACATTATTTTTATTATTACGCAATTAACTGACATCTACACAGCAATTATTTGTAATGCTAAATTGCTGCTGCTTTATAAAGATTCATAAGAATTTAAACTGTTAAATCTTTGTGTTTTTTACACTTTAGCATGCTCTGGGGAAATTTTGAGAAATTCATTAATAAGAAGAAATAAATGCACAATAAATCAACATAGGCAACAAATACGATAAAGTTTACTGCTACAATAAGAACGAGAATAATGAAAATTATTGACCTGATTCATTTTGAGTATATAACAAAATAAGGGAGAATGGGAGAGATATATACAATGTGATTATAAAAAGCGCTCTATCTTTTGGAATGATAATAACAGTTTTCTATCAAATCATGAACTGAAGATTTGTAATTTTCGCAAATCAGGGATGAGTTAGAGCAGATTTTGTATTATAAATGCATTTTATATGAAACCAATCTATTATAAATCTTGAGGTGCTTGAGGTAGTGTCACATCTTCAGCACTATCTGTTATTTTATTCAATTCAAAGGTTCCAATCGAGGAATAGTATCCGCGTTCATCTACTGATCCATGTAAATTCGATATATGGATCTAGAAAACAGAACAAATAAATGTGGAAGATATGCAACTGTTTAGATGTGTTTAGTCTATCTTCCCGGTCAAAGTTTGCCAGTCAAAAAATCGATATTCGTTGGATGGTTTACCATGTAAATATGGATATATATAAAGCTGCAGCTATTAATACTGCTAATAAGAATACATGCCAAGCAAACCCTAATCATTCCTTGATTTTAGTTTTTTCAACTTAGGATTTGTTGTTTCTGTAATTTACATATAATATTTATAAAATAGTTTGTAGGAACTTTATAGATTGTATTTTACTTCCTTGTTGCTACTCGGGAATGTGTGACACTCTATGATTCTCGAAAGGTAAGGTATCTTCTGGTTTACCCATCTTTCCTTCATAATCGTAACTTTTATGAAAAGTCAGTGTTTTGAAATTGTCACTTATCTAAAGTTTTTCAAAAATAAACTTACTTCAGCTATTGCAACTTTTCCAAACTCATAGTTCCCGTATTTCTCCAACAACTTCGTTACGTCCATCCTTGCTCTTTTCTTTTTCTTTTCCCACTGGAAAATTGTATTTTAATTCTTGATAAAATGATAATAAATCATAAGGAATCAGATTTTTTTAAATCTTGCAATACTGACCATATATCTGGTATTCATTAGAGTTAAATGTATTTTTACTGAATCTTGCTGTGGGGCGAAACCTGTATCGCTCATCGCTTCTGCTATTGTGTTGACGACATCGGATAGTCTGAAAAAAAAAGTAACTTGGTAAACATGCGAACTTGATGAAATACCAACAAAAGACAAAAGAAAATCAAAATTCGAAAAGTAAGGAAACGAACTTCTCTGAAGAAGTTAGAGCATACAATACATGAACACGAGTTGGATCGTCGTTCATGATTTCTAATCCTTTAATTTCCACTTCCAGTGGTTTACCATCCAAAATTTCACTTAAATATTTAGCTAGTAAAAATTTCAAAAAGAATTCGAAACATCAAATTGTATTAAATTAACTAATTTTATATATAAATGAAATAGATTTACGATTGCTGATTGAATACCGTACTAAATCGTTTGGATTATTTAATTGACGTAATTTTAGCTCATCTGTATACATTAATTACCACAAATTCCGCTGTAGTGAAGCTAAGTGCCTCCTAATCTAAAGATACAACGAGGACCAAATATAAAAACGAAATGAAATAAATTAAAATAAAAATACTTCACGCGCGTTCTGATCAGTGTTTCAAGTGAATTCGATACTGATTTTTCTTCATCAGCATCCAACAATGATAGCATGGTGATCGTTAAATGTAGTTTTCTTGGTTCTTGAAAGACCGCTTCTTCTCTACAAGAATCCTGCAAGAAGAAGCATTTGAAAATCTAGAAATGAATGCACATAATACGATACAAATTTTCACGGAAATATTTTTTAGAATGTCGGCAAACTTCTTCTTATCAGATAATCTACATGATAAAATTATAAATAAGTCGGAATAACTTGTTTTTTTGGGAAGCGAAAAGAATTCTTATTAGAAAAGATAAAAATAAGACGTTTACCGATAATTCCTCATCATTTTTAATTGTATCCACAAATTTGAGAAAATTATCTTTAATAATGTCATGCGTCATAGGAATTGAAACAAAATGTGTATAGGAAGCTCTACCACGTGCTTCATGAATTATTAGTTCGATTCTATCACGACAACGCATTATACTTTCCTCTGACGTCATTGACACAATCTCTGTAACAAAGAAACCGGAAGATGCAACAGGCAAAATTTTCGCAAACACAGAAATGGTTATTTTGAATATTATTTGAAGATGACGATGATTAGGCAATATACGGCTGCTACATGCTTGTTCAGAGTTGAAGCGTAGAAAAAATAAATATAAATTATATCACATAGTTTAAAAAGATGTGACCTTACCTTATTACCTGACCATTGCAATATTTGAGAAAATTAAACGATACATTAAACATATTACGCTACGTTCTACCAACAATGACCCAGCCTTTGCAATAATATAGAATATTAAAAATAGAAAGCTATACGTCGATAAAAGACAAAATAAAATGAGATGTCACCAATACATTTTATATGAAAATTGATATGGTTCAAAAACTATAAAGGAAATCGCTACATACCTACAGGACGCTTATTTTTTTCCTCATCGGAAAATTCAATCGACAACTCGTCTCTTCTTCAATTTTCCTTTTCATTGTTCCTTTCGGCCCAATTACAAAACGCCGTAAGAGAGCAGGAATTTCAATCCTTAAACAGGTAAAAATCAACAAATCAACAACCACCAAGATTATCCTTGGAGTTCTCAATATTTAGAATCTGATCTTCTTTAAATCGAATAACTTCAGTTATCGCTACTCACGACTTCATAAGTTTTGTTGCTTACATCAGCAAGAAAAAGAATTGTTTTTAAAATTTAATGCTGATAATGGTTTTAGTTTTCCTTTTTTTGTTTTAGAAAATAAAAATAGAAATACCAATAGCAAAAATTACTTAGCTGTCCATTTCTTAGTTTTTTTATTATAATTTACAATAAATTTTTGCTTCGCTCTAATAGATCGTCATCTGTTTCATCGGCCATATCTGTTGTTAGGAGATCACTCGATTCACTAGTCGTTGATTTCATTTCGTCAGAACTATTTGACGCATCAACTGCAATAATTCTTCATATTTGTTATAATTCCAAAAAAGATGCCATTAACGAGTTCAAGCGATAGAATTTGAAATTAAGCGAAAATAAAGAAATGTTTTGCAAAACACGCGCTATGTCATCATTTCAAACATGAAATATTTATCTAAGAACAAATAATAATATTGAATAGAAAGAGACGGACAATTTGCTGGATTAGCATGACTAATATTTATTGGATTACAAGAATCTATACCTACTCTATATATATTTAAACTTGTAATCTGAACATATTTAATGTAACTGACAATTTTAGCATCTTCATCAAATTTCATTTGGAATTTCAACAATGCATGTATTATTTGAAGGAATGAAAAATATTATTTGAAAGAATGAAAAAAGTCAATCGTTGGTGTAACAAACCAGATGAATTACAAGAATCGCTTTCACCGTATAAATCGGCTGTATCGCCGGTTCCAAAATTTAGCTCATATTCATTTCTAAAAAATAGCAACGAACTTAATCATTCTATAAGTATATTAACTTTAAAAGATTATTCAATTACAAGTATGAGATATGATTTTTTAATATAATATAAAATTCTACTGATTGCCAGAAATATCTTTAATAATGTTGTTTAATTCGGAAGGACTTACCAACTGATAACTCAATTAAGGAATAAAAACTAATAAATGGTAGAAAAAAGTGAAATAATTGAAATGGATATGATATGTATAATTTTATTCCATCTTCTCGCTTTACACGACAAGCAAAAACCAAATGTGAAATCTCCGTAGCATCCTGCTGATGAAACGCCAAAACTAATCTATACTTTAATCCTTCAATTGTTTTGATTTTTGTGTAGTACGATAAATGCAAATGATGCATGAGAATCTACATAACTTTTCTATGACTGACGAATCTCGATAAATCTCTAAACTTGATTATAATAAGTATATTAAGCACTTTAAATATGATTACTTCTATGCTTAAACCTTTAGACTATATTAAAAATCCTAGATCTGTTATATAAGTTCTATACAAATTATTATTTAAAACATAATATACCGAAATATGGAAGTTCCACATATTTTATAATTATGCATTTCTGGTACACAACACCGATATCATTTTGGTATTAATTAAAGAAATAAAACTTAAAAAGTCAATGGTGATAGAAATTTTTTCTAACCTTCGTATCGTTTGAATATTACGCCTATAAATACGGCCATCAATTTCATAAGTTGGAACGAATAATGGAAAATTCATTGATGAAGTGATTAATAAATTATCTGCAAATTATAAATAATATTATAATCATCTACTTTTGCAAATATTAATTTCTTATTTCAATTAATTTCAATGAGTTAATTTAATTCGTCGTTATAATTCATTTAATCACTCCTATACAAACTTCAGTCGACTAGCGATATCTCAAAGTTTGAATAACATTAGTGCAAATTATCATTATCAGTATTAATTATAATTGGCATGTAAATATTAATGATATCATATGTAATGTTAATGTCTGATGTACAGAAACTTAATCGTAATTTCTCGAGAACGAATTCGTTTGCAATTTTAAGTCTTCAAAGGAAAGATTCAGTAATGAATTAACTGATTCATTAGCATAAAAGATCGAAAGAATAGGATAGATTATAAAATAAGTTAACCTTTTTGAAATGATCCAAGTAATAGTCGTTCGAAATGTTTGAACAATTTTATCGCCGTTCCCGATAAACGCATCAATATCGGAAAAATAGTTTGACGTATATTATGCACGTATCCTGTAAAAGACCAAACTTAATAAATTTGCATTTGAACTAAAAATTTAATTTTACGTTTCGTTTCCGAACAACAAGGCATATGAAAATTTTCGGGAATTTGCTTTGTTTACGTAAACATATCGTTTACGTAAACATTTATAATGAAGACTGCTTCGAGAAATACATTTACGAAGCCATTCCGAGTCTACATGCAATTTCTGGTTGAATTTTCGATTGAGCGGTAGTGTGAAGAAATTCTAAAATTTTGCTACATTTCGTGCGTAAACATTTAGAATATAGTGTAATTCCAGAAATCTACATATGAAGCAATTCTGATCATACGTAGATTTTCACGTACGGAGTTCAGTACGAAATTTTTGATTCAAATTCCTATCAAATGAATGTATAAAAATTTCTGGAATTTTGCTTTGTTTCATAAATAAGCATTTGAAAAGTATAATATTTGATGTACGAGAAGTTCGTAGATGAGCATTTAGAAAGTGTAACATTTCCATACGACAAGTTCACGTACGAAATCATACGTTACATGTAATGTTTCGTAGATGAGCATTTAGAAAGTATAACATTTCCGTATGACAAGTTCACGTACGAAATCATACGTTACATGTAATCAGCCACCAACATTAATTATTTAAAAAAATACACCTCAAGTATTTAACCATTTCGTTAGTATGAACTCGGGCCATCTTTACACTCGTACTTTTTGAAACTTATTTATTCTCGCTCGACTCGACTTATGCTTGTGTGGCCTGGTTATGGGTTTTGTTGGCCGTCATTTGATAGTTAACTTAGGATAAAATGATAAACCTTATCTATGAATTAATTTAGTATGAAATTTCATTTAAATTTTCTAAACCGAATTGAAGCATCGAATCGATTCAAATTAATTATTATTTTAATTTTATAAATTTATAATTTAAGCTTAAATTTATTTGGCATTGAAATTTATATTTAAATTATATCAATTATTTATCATTTTTTCTTTCATAATTATACATTCTCTTACGTTTTCGTTTTTTTTTTTTTAAATTTTAATCGTTTACTTAAATTCATTGCTATAACTTAAATTTTAATTTAAATTCCAATTAAAATTTTGATTTACAAAATCGATTTGAACTTTTATAATTTTAATTTCGATTTACTAAGGAAATCTTCAGAGAAGTAAAAAGAGAGAAGAGAAGAGATAAATGAATTTACTATAAAAAGAAAAAAATATCGTGTAAATAAGATTATTAGGTAAATTTAGTAATCAATTATACGGTAATTAATTGATCGATTATACGATTAATTAGTTAATCAATTATACGATTAATTATTAATTAATTAGCAAAAATTACTATATTTTTTAAAATATTTTCCATACAGTTTTAGATTTAGATTTAATCAATTTATTTTAATTAATCGTTTTTCTTTTTCAATTATTTAAATTATGAATGTATGAATACTTTTTCACTTTTAACTTTTTTCTTGTTTCAAACAATAAATTTTGCAGCTTTATAAATGCCTGATAATATATCACCAACCATATCACCAACCATATCAACAATGACAACAACAACAACAACAGCAACAACAACAGCAGCAACAACAACAACAATATCAACAGCAACAACTATTGCTACAGCAATAACAACAACAACAACAGCAACAACACCACCAGCATCACTACCATCACCATCACCACTACCACCATTACCGCTACCACCACCACCACAACCACCACCACAACCATCAACAACAACAACAACAATAACAGCAACAGAAACAACAGTAACAACAATAACAACAACAACAACAATAACAACAACAACGACAACAACAACAATATCACCACTACCAACAATAACAGCAGTACAAACAACAACAACACCAACAAATGTATCAGTAGCACCAGTAGTAGCTTCTTCATCAATTACTGATAAACGTATGGCCGAATTCTTATCACGAAGACGTGGAATAGGAAAAACATTACCGGTTGGTTGGAAACCATTATTACCACCAACAGATGCTGTACGCCAAAAATATTAGATCAAATTATGACACGACGTAAAGAAGAAGAACGAGGTTTCATATGTTTTCAATTAAAGTATTTAAAAAATTTTCAAACAATTTTGATTAAAAAAAATTTATGTAAAAAGAAAACAACAACAAAAACTTTATAATTAATTGTATATTTATTCGATTATTTCATTTATTCAATCGTATATTAAATGATAAATAATCACAAATGATAAGATAAGACAATATCAATAATGATAACTGGTCTTTTTCTTTTTCTTTTTTTTTATAATAGACAACTATTTTCTTTAATTTCTGTTTTTATTCATAGATTATAAATTAGCTAAATTATTTTTTTTTTATCAGAGCATTTTTAAAGAGTACTTCAGTGGATTTAATTCTAAGTTAACTGATAACAAGCTTAATATCATAAGTATATTAGTTCAACACATTAATTCATTTTTCTAAAAAGTACATTCGTGAATTTAATTCTAACTCAATTGATAGTAACGCAACTGATAATTCTAACTCAACTTAATATCATAAGTATATTAGTTTGACTCATTGATTTATCTTTCATCGATGGATTTAATTTTTATTTTTATTATCGTAACTTAAAATGATAATTTCAAAGTTATAATTTATGTAAATATGTGATGTATAATTATCGGAAATTGTTTTCAGATCGTGCAGAACGTGCAGCACGTGCTGAAGAACGTAAAAATGAGGAAGAAAAAATGCTTGGTACAAAGAAGAAATAAGCGAATGTGAAAAAAGTAAGTAATTAATTTCATATTTTTCAATTATCATGAGGATAAAAAATACACCTATATCTCTTACTTTTTTTAAATAGATTGTTTAGTTATAATTTAATGGGAAATGACATGAATTAAAACTACTATCTTCTACATGATATCGGAATATATTACGAAATAAATCATTTTTACGCATATAAAATTAGCTACGATATTTAGTAGAATAATCAGTAGTAGAAATTAAAATTGTATATAAAATTACGATACTTATAGAATAATCAGTAGTAGAAGTTGAAAATGTGTATAAATAAAGTTATCAATTTCAGATTCAATTTTTGAATGCTAGAAAAATTGAATTAGATGAAGCAAAAGTAAATTATTCGCGGAACTCAAAGAAGTTGTAGCAAAATCAAAAGATCGAACTCAGAATCAAGCTGCTTTTTATAATCAATTAATTCAATCGCAAACACGGAATAAAGTTTGAACGAAGTAATCACTTCCTTCAGTTATAGTAGCATTAATGCAATGTTGTCTTTTCAAGTTTTTAGATTCTGAATATGACAAAGACTGAATCAAAGTCTTATTTTTGAGATAATGGAAATTCATTGTATTTTACTGCAAACAAGAGTCATTATGAGTTGATGATACTAGTAACATATCTTTGTTTGTCTCGAAAAATACCTGTTTTACCGATTTCAGGTGTTTCAGAATAAGAATACAGATTGTAAGATCAGTTTCGATAAGACAGTTTGCTGCTGATGAAGTATTCTGATGTTGCAATCACAAGTACAAATTCCAATTTGCAGATATGCATCGTGAAGCAGCATGATTGCCTTACCATACCTTTTTGTCTGATGGTTGCTGAAGAATTGATAGCTATAAGAATTGTTTAGAGTTCTTACCCTTTTACGATTTCAATGATCTGAAAAATATGATCTGACTTAGATCATTTTTATCAGCATGATCGCCTTCCTGTCTGATGATTGTTAAAGGATTGATAGATATAAGAATTGCCTAAAGTTCTTTCTTTTTTTATGACTTGAGACGAATCAATTTTTTAATGATCTGAAAAATATGATCTAACTTAGATTATTTTTATAAGAAGTTATGTAAATCGTTCTTGAGAAATATTTGAAGAAAATTATTGGAATATTTTCCTTAGTTCGGCTTTGAATAATGTGGTTGAAAAGCTTTGGTTAGAATTTCAGAAAAATTTAAAGTAAGAACCGAGAATTTTGGTATTGATTTGACTGTGGCAAATTATATTTTACACTTGTTTGTTGTTTTTAATTGTATTTTATTATTTAATACTTTGCCTTCAAATAGTATAAAATTACAATTGCTTTGCTTTCATTTAAATAAAACATTAACTTATTTGACAACAATGGAGAATTAAATAAATTATTTGCTTTTCAGTATTCCAATTCATATTTATAAAAATATAAATCTATCATATTGATTAAGTTGAAACAAAGTTGATTTTTAAGTTTTTTTTGATATGCTTCTCTAAATTTTTATAAATTATCAGAGTTAATATGCCTTATATCGCTGAAATTTCCTAATTTAGTCCAATATTTTGCTTAATTATATTGACTTGGCTGAATGGTTATGAATTGAAATTTCCGACTAAATCGATACACTGCATACAATTATAGTGATCGAATAATTGATAAATAATACACCGTTAAATCGTAAGATTAGTAATGATTTGACTAATTTCTTGCGATACAATCAATTTAATGATTTTTTTCACTTTTTTTATATCTTCGAAGAATTCGATTAAAGAAAACTAATGCACTATATAATCATAAGTATTTTATTAAATTTCCAAATTTTAATTTCAATTCAAAAATTCATTTTGCATACCTAAATTCCTCACCTGAAAATATCATGTTTTTCGATGTAAATTTCATTCTCATTTATTGCACAAACTAATCGTTACTGATGATAATAATAATATTAATTTTGATATAATAGTAATAGTAATAGTAATCATAATAATAAAGGTTAATAAACAAAGGTAAGATGAGCCAAAGTAATAATGGGTAGGATAATCATTATAATAGAGAATTTTGTATTTGGCATATTGCGATTAAGTGATTAAATGATTTTTTATTTATCATTCTATTATTATTATTATTGATATATAATTAGAAACCGGTTATTTAGTTATTTTTTATTTTCTATTTTTATTTTTTTGCTATCTAATATGTAACAGAAAAATTCTATTCATCATATTCTTTCTCATTTCATTTTTCTATTTCATCATTCATGATATTACTTTTTTTTCTTTTTGAAATTATTATTTCAAAAATGTAAAAGTAAAAAAATCGAATTTGATGGAAAAGAATTGAAACAATTCTTTAATTACTATAAACTTTTAATTATTTAAGTTCTTTTGTGGGTTTTTAATTATTTAAGTTATTCTTAACATTTTATAAAAAATTTTTACAATTCAAATGTTTGTTTTGGAATTAAGAAATATTCAAATTTAGCGCAGCATATTCTCCCATATTTATTTTATGATCGTTGCAAGTAGAATTCTTCAATTATTGCAAGTTTTCAATTATTTAAGCCTTTCTGTAAGTTTTTGATTATTTAAGTTCTTCTTAACATTTTATAAAAAATTTTTAATTATTTAAGTTCTTCCTAACATTTATAGAAAATTAAAATTGAAATTGAGAAATATTCGAATATTTTCTCCCATATTTATTTTATGATTGGCACTACTGTTTAATAAGCAATTAGAATTCTTTAATTACTATATGTTTTCAATTATTTAAGTCTTTCTATAAATTTTTAATTACCTAAGTTCTTCCTAATATTTTATAGAAAATTAAAATTGAAATTGTGAAATATTCGAATATTTTCTCCCATATTTATAAGCAATTAGAATTCTTTAATTACTATATGCTTTCAGTTATTTAAGTCTTTCTATAAATTTTTAATTATTTAAATTCTTCCTAATATTCATAGAAAATTAAAATTGAAATTGAGAAATATTCGAATATTTTCTCCCATATTTATTTTATGATTGGTACTATTATTTAATAAGAATTGTTGAGGAAAAATATAACAAATATGGAAAATTTGAATTAAATAGGAAAAATTTTCAAAATTTACAATTCTTTTATCATTTCATTAATTGCACATTAAAGATTTTATAAGTAAATTTTTAAAAATATAAAAATTTTTAATGAAATTACGAAATTGTATATTTTATTCGAAATTAAATTTTTACTAAAATTTTTAGTCCAAATTTTTCAATTAAAATAATTTATATTAAATGGCATAAATAATAATTTTACATAACATATCATATAGTAATATCAGCAATAAAATTAAGAATAAGATAATATTGATAAGAAAAAGATTAAACTATTTATTTAAAACGAGATAATATTAGAACTCGTATATTGACCTTTTTAACCTTGGGCTATTTTTATTTCGAAACTTTTTAGACTTTTAATTCTATTCTATCAAAATATTGTCCTGTGCTTTTTTTTTATATAATTTAGATTTATATATTCAAGAGTAATAAAAAGTTGATTAACGTTACGTCAACAACGTGTTTTACGTATTGATTATTCACATTCCGTATATGGCTAAATCAATCGTAATTCCTGTCACGAAAGATGATAACTCGAGAAATGATAATGGCAATTCTAAGACAATTGAAGAATGTGGTTAATTATTAAAACTTAAATTTTATCAGATCGAGAGAAAAAATGAATGTAGGGAATATAGCAGAGAAAAGATTTTATTAAATTAGATGAATTTTCAAAAAGTTTCTATTTTTCGAGATTTTGTAATCTCTCAAATAGATCATTCGAGATTTAATAATCAACCTGAACAGATCATTTGGGATTTAATAATCTACTAGAATGAATTATTAAATGGGACCTAAATAGATCATTTGGAATTCAATATCAACCTAAATAGATAATTTGAGATTTAATAATGTAAAGCGAAAACTAACATTTTCTTTTCAATAACATATCAACAAATGAATTTTCAGACGATAAAGATTTAATTTTTTTAATTTGAATATTTTCTCTAAGAAATTTTCCGTTAATTCGCTTCAGTTTACTGGGATTTTGATGTTTGTTGTTATGGAATGAATAAAAGTTAGCTAGTTCAAAGGTCAAATTCTCTTTCATACAATTAGGGAATTCATTTCATATATTTCAAATCAAATATTCAAACTTAAATTTAAGTACAATTTTATAATTTTTAATTTCAAATTATGATTACTGCAGAATCACCCAAGCCACAAACAGATTGGCAAGCGATACGATTATTATCAGTGATCATATTTTTAAGCCTAATTCAGATGACCGTCATTAATATATCCGAATGGCCTTATATGAAGCAAGTTAGTCATATTTCTACTGATTTTTTCCTTTTTAAATTTATCAGTTCAAAGGTCATGAAATGGTCATATGATAAAAGAGTTATGGAAAACAAACCATTTGATTCATTTATTCGACGAATTAAATAAGAAAAAATTTTTGCATATTTTAATAAATTTTATATTCTCTTTTTTTTTGCTTTTTCATTTTTCGCATTCGTTTTTTTGTTTTCGAATATATTTTTTTGAAAAAAATGAAAAATAAAAATTATTAAAATATTAAAATTAAAATATTCGAAATTAATTATAAATTATTATAATACTAAAAGAATTATATTCTAATTTTATTATTTTTATTTTTATTTTTAAGATTGATCCACAAACAACTTCAACATTTTTGGCTATATTTCATCAATATCATCATTAGCACATGCAATCTTTGCATCATTAATGGGTTTTTGGAGTTCTGTTACTGGCCAAACAAAGTATTTTTATTTATCGTTTTTTTAAAAATATATTATATTTATAAATATTTTGATATACAAACGATGATCACGTATTGAACACGATAACGATTACGTATTAAAGATGATCACATATTAAAGATAATGACGATAATATATTAAAAATGATGATGATCACGTATCAATGATAAACAAAGTAGTATTGTTTATCGTTTTTTTAAAAATATATTATATTTGTTAATATTTTGATATACAAACGATGATCGCGTATTGAACACGATAACGATTACGTATTAAAGATGATCACATATTAAAGATAATGACGATAATATATTAAAAATGATGATGATCACGTATCAATGATAAACAAAGTAGTATTGTTTATCGTTCTTTAAAAATATATTATATTAATAAATATTTTGATATGCAAACGGTGATCACGTATTAAAAACGATAATGATCAATGTTGAAGATGATAACGATCACGTTTTAATAAACGATAACGACAACGAATTAATGATGTTTTAAAAAATTGATGTATTAAAAAACAAAGAAAACTATCAGAAATCAAAATTTAAAAAAATTAAAATAATTTTTATTAATTTCTGACGAATTAATAATATTAAAAAATTAGGTACATTCAGATCACTTTGACGTAAAATTAGATACGTTCAGATGATTTTGACGTATTACGAAATATCTGACGTATCAGTTATCATAAATAATATAATAATTTTAAAATTTGAAATTTTATTCAATTCTTTCAATTACTTCCGAAATTTTTCCTTCAAATAATAATTTCTGCTAAATTTTGAAATTTTTTCAAAATAATTTTTTTCTAAAAATTTATTTTTTGAAACTTTCAAATTGTTTGCTTTTTGGAATAATTTTTCCTTAATTTTTAATAATTCTTTTTTTTACATTTATATTTGTTTTTTAAAATTCTTTTAGAACAAATTTTAAAAATAAACAAATCAATGATGGCAGTACTTCAAAAAATATATGTATTTATAAGGAAATTAGCCATACAGAATAATTCATGTTTTACATTTCAGGCTACCTCTTATAATTAGCAGGCTTATTGCAATG
Source organism: Dirofilaria immitis (assembly GCA_024305405.1). Classification (NCBI taxonomy): domain Eukaryota; kingdom Metazoa; phylum Nematoda; class Chromadorea; order Rhabditida; family Onchocercidae; genus Dirofilaria; species Dirofilaria immitis. The sequence goes on from JAKNDB010000098.1 coordinate 3,509,151, forward strand.
ATTGGCTATTTTTTCTATCTAGGCCTTGAATTGTTTTCAAACGATGCACGTTTTGTGATGCTTTTTGCTATGCTATTTTTGGAATTTCATTGAGTAAACAAATTTATAAATTTAAAAAAGAAAATTTATAATTTAAAATTAAAAATTAGAACCAATTTTTGGCTAATTTCCAAAGAATGAAATATTTCAATAATATTAAATCATGTATAAGAATTTCATAAATATTAAATGTTAAATGTTACCGTGAAATAAATCGTCAAAAATAAATTATTTGTCAATAATAACTTTTTATGTTCTATCAATACAGTAAATGGTTATATAGCTAAAATTAGTACGGTAGAAGAACGAATGCTACCGTGAAAAAGATCTTCAAAAATAAATTATTTGTCAATAATAAATTTTTTAGGTTCTATCAATACAGTAAATGGTTATATAGCTAAAATTAGTACGGTAGAAGAACGACCAATAGCTATAAGTATTTTGGGGCTAGCAATAATGATTGCTATTGCTATAGGGCCAGATAAGTTATTGATTATTTAAAAATTAGATATGTTATCAATGATATGATTTAATATATAGCAATGATATGAACTAATATTGATCAATTGCTTAGATTTTATTGATTGCATTACGGTAGTATTAATTCCCATCTTCTCCATTGATTATCCATTCAAAGTTTATTTATAAATAAACCTAATTTTATAGTTGATTATTCATAAAAATACTAACATTCAGTTAGAATTTTAATTTAAGCATATTGAATAGAATCATAGAAATTAGCTAAATTATTACAGTATTTTACAATTTAGGATCAAAAAATAACAATGAAAAGTAATAATTCAAAAACCATTTTATCGGTTTATTTTAGATAGAATATGAAAATAAAAATACTTCTTAATATTGCCTACTAGTGAAGGAAATATCCGGTCACTATACTCATTCATTACGTACACGAGTATTACTACCGTAGGACACATTTAGTTACTGTAAACAATCATTACCGTACCGCAAAATGTCGATGTGTTTTTAAATTGTTATTAACTTATTCCATTTTATCGAATAACATAGAATATAAGTTTGTCAAATTGAAATATTAATTGCTATTTGAAGGAAAGTATAAAATTTCAGCATTTCAATTATTATTCACATCACTTTCATATCCTGGATATAATATTATTGGACATAAATTATTATTGAATATTTACACCGGACCAATTTACGTAGCAGTTTGCGCTAATATCATTAATTTGATAGTGATTGTTTTTATTTCGACGATAAATTATCCATTCCTTATCAGCAAACGTTGAAAGTTAATAAATGTTAGTTTATGGAAATGAATAGTGTAATAATAAATAAAAATTCAATTCATTATCATTTAAAATTGATAAATACTTCTAGAAATATTACGCATATTTTTAAGTTTTAAATTTTAGGAGCAAAAATTTTGCATCAGAAAATTTTCAATAAGTGAAAAAATTCAAACAATACAATAATTATTATATAATTTTTACGCAATCTTTAAGAGTTTTTCGATCAAATGATTTTGAAATTTTAGTATTTAAGTCTTTCGATATATGATATTATAAAAATAAGTTAATTTGGCATAAATTAATTGCATATTTTGATAAAGAAATAACTGTATAAATTTAATATAACTAATTTATTTCTCAATTAACGATTATTTTGAAATGATTAAGAATATTTTCAAGTATGCTTATCATATAAGTTATCTGCAGCAAAAAAGCACTACCAAATGGTAAGCGTACCTTTGATTTATCACTGATATTATCATGTATTTTGGTTCGATTAATAGCAACTTTAATTATGTCTATTATACATACGTATGATTTGTTTCTCTTACTTTATGATAAATCTGATGTTAATTAAATACTAAAATAAGAATTTTAGTAAATAATTAAAATATGCTAAATATGAAATTTAATTTTATATTTGATCAAATAGTTAATATAAAACATTTTTGCTTATTGTGCAAAGAAATAACGGTTTGTTTGTTTTTAAAATTTGAAGGAAAAAGTTTTTGCAGAAATTTCAATATTACTTATGCTAATATTATTTTAATTAATAGATAATTTATGAAATTATATATTTATCAAATTATAAAAAAACAAAAATTACAGTATAACTCTACCACTTATGACGACCGTATTCGGTTGGTCAAATACAAAACAGTTATGATTATTTCTTCTGTACAAATTATTACTGGATTCATTAGCATTATGATATTCTTCGGTTTTATAAGTAAGAAATTAACGAAAATGTGAGGAAATTCTCATGTAACCTTTAACCTTCAATTAGACCTTTCATCAATATTAGTTTCTGATTTCATTAAGATTTTGAGAATTTTCGTTTTTAAATCCGATTATTTCAGAGTCAAAGAGGTGAAGGAATATTTTCACTTTCTTTCGATCTTCTAATAAATAATATTTTATTGAATTTTATTTTCCAAAATTTTCAATCAAATAAAATTTTGAAATAATTTTTTTCTTTTCTTGAAATGTTTAGAATAAGTGAAAGATTTGGTGTTCTAATTGCTCTTATGCTCTTCGGACTATTTTTCTTCTTAACATATCCGTGGAAATTTTATCACAGATTATCACCAATAAGAGGTTGTAATTTATGATAACAAAATATTACGAAATATGAATTATAATTGTTGATAATACATTCATTTATGATTTATTTTAATTTTTAAGTATCTATCGGTATTATACGATGTTTTAAGTAAAATGGATATTACTAATATCCATTTCATATTTTTAATTGGAAATTAAGAATTTTCAAAATATATTTCATTAGTGATAAAGTATACTGATTAATAATTTTTTGCTATTGATTAATAAGTGCTTTTAAAATTATGAAAATTTCACTTTTGCATTAAATTTGCTAAAATTAAATTTCAATCTTCTTCCACTGATAAATTTGTGAAAGTTTTTCAATATATAACAATAAAAATAGGCAAAGCTAAATGATAAGATTAATGCAAACTTATCATGTACTAAACTTACATTTAATTATATTTAAATTGCAAATTTTGAAATATTTTACTTTTGTATTTTTATTCAAATTAAATACCTGCAAGAATAACGTATGTCGCATAAAAGTAATGCTAAAATTCGATGTAAAATGAATGAAAACTATTTTTAAAAAAAATTAATATTTAATTTTTGATTAAACATTTTATAAAAATTATTCCTAAAATATATAATTATTATCGAAGTGTTATTTTTAAAAGCAAAGATAAGAAGGATGCTGAGTACTTTAATTAATTTATTATAAAAGTATTTGATACCTTGCTAGAATCTTTTTAGCAATAGAAATCATTTATTCATTGTTGAAGTTATAATTTTTACAAGGAAAAAATATTACCGTATGTGATTCAAATATTTATGAATGGTGTTCAACAACACGTATGGTAAGTCCGCCTGTATACATTATTTCAATGATTATTGTAGTTGGGATCGCTCATACATTGATCATCATTACTGTCGATACGATATATTCACGAATTAATCAGGTAATCGTGTTTTTCTTATCTTTTTATCATGAATGAGACATAAGTGATAATATCAGTGAAATGTAAGTAATTTTAGTTTTTTTAATTACAAAAACGACTAAAATTTATATCTTACCTACTCTATACTTTGATGTGTTGAAAGGATTACGGTGGATTAAGGTAGCGTTTTTATTTGAAAATTAAATGTAAATTTTTGAATAAAAATTATTTTGAAGTATGTATGTTTGAACTATAAAGTAATCAACATGATTTTTCCCAATTAAATTAAAAAGTAAGTTAATAAATTAATCCAAAAAAGAAACCTTTTGTCAATTTTACTCTTTTAACGTACGTTTAAGTTAAAGGTATAATTGTGCAAAATTTACCTAAAAAAAAAAGATTTTGAAAAAATGAAAATACTGAAATGTTCGATTAATTCATAATACTTGAAATATAATTCTAAAATTATTGTGAAATAAAAAATTCAATTATTTTTTTACAAAAATATAAATTTATTGGAAAATTTATTGAAAAATTTGTTGAAAAATTTCTAATTTTTGTAAGAATAAAATTGAACTTTTAATTTTATAATAATTCTAAAATTATATTTATAAATTCATTTAATTCATATTAATATTTCAGGGAACAATGCAAGGTTTATTCGTATTTATTCATAATATTGTCAATATTTGTAGCCCAATTATTATAGCGTTAGTGCTTCTCATTATCATTTCTTTCAATTCCTAAATTGATTAATAATATGATTACTTAAATTTATTATATCTTATTCAAGTACAAATATTCCAATTATCCCATTCCAGTTTTTTCCTTTTTTCTTGCATCAATTTTTGAAAAGATTAGAAAAGAAAAAATCAGTTAATTATTAATTAATTTCGTTTACTTCGTAAATTTATCTCTAATCTATTTCAAATTATTCCATTCTATTCCTTTTCTTTTTATCCATTCTTGAAAAAAATCGAGAAAGTAAAAATGGATTAATTATTAATTGATTGATTTCATTTACCTGGTAAATAATTTAAAGCAAAAATATTAAAGAATAATTTTCATAAATGTTTGATTTTTTTCTCGAAAGAATGGGTACCTTTTTAATCTATTTTTGTCACTTCTTCTCATACTTTTTTGAATGCAAACCATTGATATGATTGATATTTTTCTCGTCCTCTTATGAAGTAATCATCTGTTCATTCTCGAGAAAAATATTCGCTTAACACAATTACTAATAAGATGGATGATAAATTTTTATGATATAAAATTAGCAAAATATAAAAAATAAAAGAAATAGTACAATTTTGAAGATAATACTATTTAATGTATAATTTTCTTTTTAGGCCAATATTTGCAAATTCAGGCCAACGATACATATGGATAGTTACTGGTGTAATCATATCACTTATTCTTATCAAATGGATTATCATTTATGAACGATTGCCTAAATCAGAAGCATTTGTTGATAAATTACGCAATCAACATGATCGAATATCCAATTTGATTTTAACCAAAAATAAACTTCCCGAAACATTTAATTTACAATTGAAGTAATCCGATTTTACAATTCACGTTTTTTTCGCTGCAAATAAGTTCGTTTACTAAGCAAATAAGCAAATTTTAAATGCTGAACGAATAAGATTATACTTTAGAATAATTATCATCGATTGATATGATCTATTTTTTTCTGTCTTTAATTCCATGCTCGCATTGATAGATATTGATAAATGATACAAACAGTAGTAAAACATAGCAAAAGAAATATATTAAATTAAAAATCACAAGTTTTAAACTATTAGTAAAATTAATGTAATCCAATTGAAATAGTAAAAGAATCCTTATCACTTTTATAAATTTTTAACAGCTCTGATATGATAGTGTAAAAATTTTAAGAATTCGAAATAAACTCTTGATCACTTAAATAAAATGATGAGAATTACGATAAATCATGCGATAATTATAAATATATTGCGTTAAAATTATTGAAATCTAATTGAAATAGTAAAAGAATTCTTATCACTTTCATTAAACTTCTAACAACTTTGATATCACGATGTAAAAGTTCAAGAATTCGAAATAGACTCTTGATCATTCAAATAAATTGGCGAGAGTTACGATAAACTAAATGTTTGTCTTGTTTTTTTTCTGAATATTTTGCAAAAAATGATAACTATAATCATTTGCAAATTCAGCGAAATAATCATATCACATTATATTCATAATTTATCTTATCATAAGGAAAAAAGAGCCATTTCAAATATTTCAATTTAATATTATTATTTTGCATAGTTTAAAGTAGGCTGGTTAAAAATGAAGGAACAATTTACCTATATTATTTTTCATGGCAAAGAACAATTATTGGTATTTTGTTTGATTTGCAGTAGTATGAAAAAATGACGGTAGTAAGGTGATTGCAAGAATCTGAATCTTTGTCTGCTTCTTGAAATGAATTAAATTCTTTTCTCATACCATTTTCATTAATTAGATTCTTGGCTCATTGAATCAGAAATTTCCTCGATTTCAATTTTTAAAAATACAAAACTATTATGATATATGAATTTGCCAAATAGTTAAAAAGGTAATAATTATAGTTTTATATGATAATTATGTATGTTGTTGTGGTAATCTTAGCAATAGAGCTAATTCATTGTATTCTAAAATTATTACACGAAATAAAACAGCGTGAAATATCAAAGAAAGAAATACCAGTACTTCTTGCCGATAAAGATTCTCTTGGAAAGGTAGATATATCATTGAATCTTGTAATTCCCATTTTATTATTTTCTATTATCACAGCCAACATATTAAGAAAAAAAACATATACCGCTTATAATTAAAAATAATTCCATTTTAATTTAATTTATTGATGAAAAAAAAGAATTAGAAGATTCTGAAGAATCCATATTTAGAAGCTCTCATGCAAGATTCTAAAGAACTAACATCTTGAAGTTCATATATGTTATTCTAGAGAACTTGTATACGGAAATTATTCATAAACAATCATTTTATGTAGCACGATAATTCTTAAATAATAAATTACACAATGATTAGGTATTTTAAAATTTCCAAAATATATTTATTACCATATTATGTAAATTTCAATCATTATAGTATAAATTATACATTTCTAGAATACTGTCTACAAAGAAACCATTTTACAATCATTGCCAAATACAAAAATAACGATAAATTAATCGAAATAGTTGATCAAAATGTTTGCAATATTTTATCAAGTGATATACCGAACGATGTACCGATATCATCATCATTTGGTAATTGTATCGTTGGATGAGAATTATTTTCTAGAAATTAAATATTATTTCTAATCCAGCTTATTATTAATTAGAAATCTTGAACTTTTGAATATGATTAGGATTTATAATTTTTTAGTCAAATAATACCTAATTCTTTGATCTGCTAAATTTTTGGATTCTGGAATCCTTTGATTTGCTAGACTTTCGGATCTGAAATTATAATAGTACTTGTTTCTTCGACCTGCTAGATTTTTGAATTTTTGGAATTATAATAATACTTAATTCTTTGATCTGCTAAATTTTTGAATTCTCGAATCCTTTGATCTGCTAAACTTTCCTGCTGGATTTTTGAATTCTTGGAATTATAATAGTACACAATTCTTTGATCTGCTAGATTTTTGAATTCTTGTAATTATTTCATTGCATATTACAATACATTATTATTGTAACATACCTTCAGGGAAAATATTTTTCGGAATGGATCAAATCATTTCATAACATAACTAATTTCAGCATATAATAATAAATTAAAAATACAATGGCATCAGCTCTGAAGAAAACAGATACAACACAAAGTTTATTGACTACGACAACAACAGAGAAGCCTGTATTGATAATGCCAGAAAGCAGTGATAAAGAATTGATCAATGATAGAGCAATTGCTACATTTAGGAAAGAGATTTGAAGAGTAAAAAGTTGAAAAAGTTAGAATATCGATGCCATTAGAACAAACACAAGAAGAAAATATTGTTAAAGGGAATGATAAAAAATAACGAATAATAGAAAAATATTATCAATGATGATGAATATTGTTAAATTTATCAAAATGATATTTTTTTCTTCTAATTTATGATAAAAAAAAATGGAATATCATATTGCTTAGAACAGCAAAAAATGATAGAAAGTTGAAAATGAAGGATGAATTGTATCATTGATGATAAAATTGTAAGAACAAAATAAATTATACATGAATATGTAACCAAAAATAATCAGTAAATTAAATTGATAATAAAAAAATGATTAAATTGTGATAGCTGAACCGATAATTATGATCAAATTGTATGAGCTCAACTGATAATTATGATCAAATTATGATAGCCCGATGATAGGAATATTCTTCGTTGACGATTTGGCAATTCACAAAAAACAACTATCTAATATTCTTTTCGAGTATAGCAAATTTTATATCAATATTAAAATGCATACTGGATGCGCTCTCTGTTCATATGCTTATCATATTCCAATTCAAGCTTAGTGATAAAACTTTTCATTTATGATTAAGCATAATGATAAATTTCCATTCCTTTTTTCTAAAATCTATAGATTGATTGATCGAGAAATAATGAAAGCTGAAGTTTTATGAAGCTTCTTGAAATGTGAAGCAAGTAGAGAGAATGAAAACAAGCCAATAGTTGGCTTATAATAGTTGGTATTTTCTCGAGGAAAACTTAACAAATTATTGAATTAATTGTTGAATCATTGAGTTTTATATCTAGAAAAATCGTGTTGTTTAATATTTTAAACTCAACACTAATTGAAATTAATATCAGTTGCTCAACAAGCCCAGGCAACTAAATTTTTATGGAGTAATTAATTCAAAAAGAAGCAGCACATGACGAGTAAACAATAAGGAAGCAGATTTGAATTTCATTAATTATCACTATCATTGCTTAATAAAAACATACAAAACTCATCAACAGTAATGACCAATCGTCAAATGATTTAATTTAATTTAATCATTGACATTTAATTCTTCTCAAATTAAAAATAAAAATCTAAGAAGGAAAATGAAAATAAACAGTAAAAGCAAGAATGAACAAACATTTTTTTTGACATTATCCTTCTATAGCTCAATATACAAGAGTCAATAGTTGAATTTATTATCCAATGAAAATAAAAGACAATGTAAGCAGGGTTTTTCTTGTGCCATATTTAATTTAACGCAACAAATGTTAAACAAAAAAATATATATATCTTTAAAAAGCAAATAATTACAGAGGCCATCAATTCTCAAACATTGTTCTTTTGGTTCAAAAAATATAATACAGAGTAAATGCATTACAGATATTCAAATCTGATTTTACTCCCAGAGAATGAACAAAAATAATAAATAAAAAGAGTTCAAAATAGTCAATCACTAGACCGCCAAAAAACATATCAAAAAGTAAACAAAGAGTTCAAAATAGTCAATCACTAAACCGCTGAAAAAATATATCAAAAAATAAACAAACAGATGAAGACAACAAAATAAATAAGATAAATAATGGAGTAAAAATTAATGGTCAGCAAAAATTTAATACCGTTAAAGGACAATTTAAAGATGTACAGAGTGTGAAACCTAATGCACCTGATACTATCTTCTTTCTGTACTACCAAAACCTGAAAAACTGATAAATTTTAAATATTAGTGAAAAGAAAGATTAGAAATAAAAGGCACTGGACTTTACTTGAAGTTAAAAAAATTGCTCGACAATACGAATATATATAAAGATTATATCGTCTCCATTGACTACAGAATGGGAGAAAAATTTCGATATACCAAATATGCATCATATTATTTTTAAAAATAATGCTTTATGCAGAAGTCAGCAAGTGATGGCAAACGACATGCAGTATCTTAAAGAATAGTCAAACATTTAATGAATAGAATGATCCACCTGATGTTGTTCGACTCGTTGAAGGACCTGGTGAATCATCCCTATATCCACTATGCGAAGAACTCCAGAAACTTTCCTGTGGTCTTCTACATCGAAAGTTTTCGCTAAAAAGAATAAAAATAACCAACGTAGTTAACAGATTCTTAGCAAACTGATTATTAATAAACTTCAAAATATCGATTGCGCTTTACTCATTTTTCTTTTTTAAAAGGATGAACAAACAAACCTGTTTTGACTTCTACCATACAAATAACCAGCTAAGCCACCTAATCCAAGACCCGAAAAGAAACCAGGTCCACTGGATTGAGATTGTGAACCGGATGGACCATAAAAAGATTCTTCGTATGTAGGAGGTGCATCAAATGGACGCGTAAAGCTCTTGAAACCTGGCGGTGGTGGTCCTCCTGGTGGAGGCTGTGGTCCCTGATCCCAACCCCAGCCTGAAGAATGATTTACAAAGATTAGTTTGCTTATCATATTGAAATACTCATTCTTCAGAAAGAAAATGAATATTTGGTAAGGGCTACTATTTAATGAAGAATGATATTACATAATACTTATAATTCATAATATTTGAGCTGTAAGAACTTGAAGAATTTCAAAATTTTTCCCCTTCTCTATCACATTTAAAAATAGTGAATAAGGAATCAATGGCTGATTATAAATAAACAGTATAGTCAAGTTTTACATAACTACATGAAGCTTTTATACGCCTTATTTCCCTTTATCAAAAACATGGCTTTCTGCGACCGCTTTATTCATGAAATCCAGTGGTGATACATAATGGCAATCATATATTTATAAAATGAAGCGAAAAAATATTTCGAAAAAATTAAAAATTGATTACCACTGCGACGTGTCCTGCCATCACCAGTCGTAGACTGCGCACAACTGAAGTAGACTAATAACAAGAATAAAAGCAAAATGATCACGGTGGAAAGTGTTAAAGAACCAAATCTGAAATGATTAATGGGAAATTAAAATCAAAATTTCAAAATCTTAGTAGCTGCATTATAATTATGCTAAGTATGAGAATCGCTAAAAAATATCACCGAATATTATTTCTGAAAAAATGAAGCCAAAAACATTTTTATAAAATGTGAAGCCAAAAACATATTTATAAATAAAATACTTACTCATTATCTTTCTCATATGAAGGCGCACTTGGTACTTTTTGCCCTTATCATAATTGTTCCGCCCTTCTTGACTATATTCCAGATTATATTTCAACTACAAAAATATTATTCGAACGTATCACATTAAAATTTAATTTATTGAGAATGAATTTTGAATTACTGGAATCATGTAATTTAATAGGCATTATCGTTTGCAATGAATAGCACTCATATAAATCAACAAATATCACATTGTTTTCCATTATTTAAATTACTTATTTAATTTAGCCTAATATATTTCATATGTTAGAGCTAATGCAAATCATCCTGTTCATAAAGACATATCAAGGAACAATAACAATTATATGCAAATGAAATTTTGTTCAAAAAAATAAATTGTAACTTACGCCACAAGAACCTCGCAAAATGTACGGATCATCTGGATAATCATATCCTTCACAAGATATGCGAATCTAGAAAAAATAATTCATGGTCAGATTTTGGTCAATCAGATCTAATTTTGAAGTCTTATTATTTTCGAACAGTCTTGTCAGGCATGAGAATTAATTTTTAAAAACATCAGAAGAAGTTATGCGGAAAAATTGATCGGAACTTATGACCAGCATTTTAGATAGTCAGTATATCAATCATGAAAAATTTACTTTGCCAAATTCATATTGATTGCTCATTTCCGCTTTACACTCCCATTGGACATCATTGCCGTCATAACCCCTATTGTAGCACTGCACAACCTGAAAATATAAGTGGAGCATTTTAAAAACAAAAATTATGAACAACATAATTTAGTAGGATATCTAATAGCTAAATCTAATCAACGTAGGATTGTGCGACTATCAACATTAAAGCATGCAAAACTATGAAATTTACTACGTCATCACAAAATTATCACAATTTGTACATACCCTCGGTTCAAACTTTCCCTTCGCTGACCCGCCGACACACTGAATTTGTGGGATTGGAGCAGATCTTCGTCCTGTTGTATACGCATCTCGATATAATGTTAGTGTTGTAACATCGATCAAACGAACTTTTTCTGAACTCTCTGAAAAACTCGGAAAAGTTTTTCGAAGCAAAACTATTTATTCATAAGCATTTTTCAATATTTATCTCTCTATCCTTATTTGTGATTTTATAAATGTCCAATTTCAAATCCTTAAAATTTTTTGTCTTATTGACTTTCGAATAATAAAAATCCAACAACAAATGAAAAATTATCTTTATATAATTGTTCATACAATGAAAGTGTGATAATTGCTGATATAATTTCAATAACTTACCACATAAATTAACAATACCAATCAAAATTATGATATGTAGTTTGTACCACCAAAACATTTAAATTCTGAAAATTAATTCTAAATACAAATAGATGCAATCAAAAAACAACAAAATATTTAATTAACAATACTTACTATTTTATTTTATTACTTACAAAATAAATCACGTCTAATTTCATTTTTAACAAAAAATTTTGCACTAAATGAATGATGCAAAGAATAATTCCATAAAATAACAAATGGAATTCCAATCCCTCGTCAGTTTTCACATCGCAATAAATATGTTAAATCATGGAAATCAGTAAAACACCAGCAACTACCATCTAACGAAACAGCTAATAACACATCGCACTGGCAGCCTGCCAATACAACGGCTTACTCCGCAGTTAATTTGTTTCATGTAAAGAATGAGTTGTCTTACTGTAGTATACAGTAAGACGGTGCCATCACAGTACAGTATTCACTATAGTGTTAAGATGTGTATTTTGAGATTGGATATGACTGTTTAGCATAAATGTGAGGAAACAAAAGTCATTTCGAAGGATAACTAGCAAAACATCCACTAAACGGTCATAAATTTACCCTATTTCCTCGTTATCCGGTAAATAATATATATGTAAGGAATTAAAGGAGCCGAGAATTGCAACAATACTAATTTGATAGAAACAGCGAAAAATTAATTTGCAAGCAATTAACAACGAAGATTGCGAAGGAAAAAATTTAGCAGTAATAACAGTTTCTAAAATATTGATTGTTTTAATTTTTTTTATCAAAACGAATAATTATGATTTTATTTTGTTTAGAAAATACATATTATAAATGATTTTAATTTTTAACAAATCAATTAACGTAAAAATATTTTTACTTAAGTAGTATTTATCACTGATAACTTTAACAAAACATATATTTCTTCCGATTGACAAAATATTAAGATTTCAATTTGTAATAAATGTTTGAAAAATTGTGATTTAGTTTCGAGGTTGTTTAACATCAATACAATAGCATTCATTTATTTTGAGCATATCATTTACAACGAGCGGTTTTTCAAATTGATTTTTATTATTACATATGTGATACTAACTATACATCACTGTTACGGTGCATTCTTTCAAAACTCGTTTACGGTTTCTGAAATTACAAAATATAAACTTTGACATAAACAAAGTTACAAAAAAAAACAATAAGAAAAATTGTAAACTAAATGAATGTTAAATAAAAAAAAATGATTTAATCATTATTTGATTATGAATTTCTTCTCATAAAGCATAAAAAGCATCTCCTTTAATCCTCATTTTTATGTTCTCATTTTTTAGAATTCATATCAAAAATGCATCATTCTAATTTTTAAAAATGATTTCGTTACATATATGCTTAGAATGGATGATTCTGCTAAACATTAGAATTGCTGATATGATAAAAATTAACAAATATATTTTAAAACTTGAAAAATTTTCCTTCACCATAAAATATGATCAAAAATTTTATAAAATATGAAATTATCAAAAAATGAAATGGATTTTTTATTAAATTTAAAAATCTTTTTATTTTATTTTTTTAAAAAATTCATACTCTGAGTGCAAACAGCGGTTCGAAGAAATAAAAGGGATTATCGATATTACTCGGTAAAAATCCTGGCCGAAAATTACCACGACCAGAAACAAGTAAACCACCAGATGGTCTCAAATATACCGTTTTTGGTGGTTGAGCAAAATATTCATTTTCGGCATCTACTATCTGCAAAAAAAAGAGTAAAATTAAAAAAAAATCCATCGATAAGGAATTTAAATAAAATTTAATAATTCATTTAATTGTTTAATTATATTTTATTATTATTTAGAAAATTAATTTTTGCTTTTTATTATTTCATCATTATTATTCTTTTTAATATATTTTTCATTTCTTCTTTTAAAAAATAAAAACTAAAAAATTTATAAAAATAATTGTAACTATCGTTCCCTGTCAAAAATGATAAATTGATCATTTTTATGATTGATTGCGAATTGATCATAACATTTAATAATAATTTTTGTACTTTTGAAATGAATATGTTACGTGAAATAAAAGCATCTAATTATATATCCTAATCAAATTGATGATAAGTGATTATTTCATCATTTTTAATGCAGATGTTTATCATTGCAGCATAGTAATTAAATTAGTCATAATAGCTAATAGATTAACGGAATTTTGAGAAAAGTACAAGATTCGTCATCTATTTTAAAATCTTTTATGATTCAAAATTAGTTGATTGATAAGTTGCAATTTAAATTTGATTAATTATAATCTTGCTTGAAACTTATTATCAAATAATCTATGTTATTAAATTCTTCTAATTCTCTCAAACTATTTTGTTCAACTTCCGCATTAGTGAAATGTTTACTCAAATTTTTTAAATTGATAAAAACTTGTCGAATTAAAAAAAAAATAAAAAAGCTGTTGATACAAACCTGTTGATGTAAATTTAGGACAAATATAACGAGTACAGGAAGGCGTAGTAGTGATAGCAAAGTACCATAAATCATTGCTTGTAATTGTAATATTATTTATCGTAACTATAAAATATATTTTTAACAAAAATAATAATCTAACTATTTGCATAAATAAATAATATTTTGATGAAAAATTTATGCTAAAAATAAATAATGAAATAGAAAAAATTTTAGCAATTTTATGTTTGTAAAAATTGATTCGTTCTTATTTTAACAATAAAATATATAAGACGAAATTATTTTTGGATAGATAAAAAAAGAAATTTCGTTTAATTATCAAAGTTATCCGTAAATGTAAGATAGTTAATTTCAGTGAAATTATTTTTGGCTAAAAAAAAATTTTGTTTAATTATCAAAGTTGTCCATAAATGTAAGATAGGCGGATTGCTGCAAAAATAAAATAAAAAATAAAAAGAATAAAAATGAATTTCTATTGAGAAAAAAAAATAGGATTAATTAGCGAAAGAGCAGACTAATTAGCCAAACAAACTATTTCAAATTTTCTCTCTAATTTCTCTTTTCTTTCTTTTCTTTTTTTTTTAAAAAGAAATTTTAGTTTAAATAATTTAAATGCATTTTCTAATGGTTCGTTTATTTCATAGTTTGTGATGTAAATCTAATGTAATTTGTAGAAATAACAATTGTATTAAAGAAAGCAATATAATTGTAATTAATTTAAATACATTTCATATGGTTCGTTTATTTCATAATTTGTCATATAAACCTAATATAATAGTAGAAATAACAATATTCCATAAAATCTTCTGAATAATAATTTTTCTTGAAAAAGAGATTTTAAATGTATATAAAGAAATTAATGATCATATTCATTCACTTTTTAAAAGAAAAAAGCAGCTCTCTGTGTGAAATGGATGAAAGAAGAGCGAAATGATGAAATGATTTCGAAACATGAAATTTTAAGTTTCATTTTTGATTCGTTTCTTACACTTGTCGTTTTATTGCTACAAATAAAATAGAAAAAAAAATTTTTTTTATGATTCATTTCTTCATCATTTACCACTTTTATTATTTCATTTCATTTGTAAATAAATCATTTCTTCGAAAGAAAGATAATAAAGCAAAATGAGAAATTCATGCATAAAAATAATAATTATGAAATATATAATTTTATCTAATGGAATAAATTATATCCTCTATTTGATTATAGCAATTTATAAATTTACTGCAAATATCATTTAATCAAATATTCAAAAACTAATAATTCATTTAAGAATCAATATATGAATTCAGATTCATCATATACTATAATCGGTATGATTAATCGATTATTCTCAAATATCATTTATTCAAATATTCGAAAAAAATTGTTTATTTAAGAATCATTATATAAGTTCAGATTCACTATATAGATTATTATAATTGGATTCAATTAATTGATTGTTTTCAAATATTCAAGAAAAGTAATTTCATTCATGAATTAGTGTATAAATTTAGATTCATTCCGTAGATTACTGTAACTGGATGCATTCCATAGATTACTGTAATTATTTACCATAATCGATCATTACATGCATGTATTATATATACACATATATACGATAATACAGAATTCTACTCTTCCCTGTATTCTAAAAACAATCTAAAAAAAACTAAATAATTTTAATATATCTGAAAAAAAAATGACATGAAGCTATCGTTCTCACAAAAATGTCACCATAATTTTATTAAATTAACCATCTGATACATTCATTTTTAATTTCGCAAAATTACAAAAAAAAGAATAATAATAAAATATCTGATAAATAGGCAAGGAATACATTTTATTGCTTTATATATTTCGTTTTAGTTAAAAATTCAAGCATTATTGATAAGACAAGCATTTAAAAATCCAAAAATTTATTGAATTTAAAAATGAATTTATATTTTGCAGCATAAGAATTATTATAAAATAAATTTTTTTATTTTCCATTGAAAAATTTTTATTAAAATGTTTCGTTTATTTGCTAACTTCATTGATCATTATCTTTTATTACGAAATGCATTGAAAATGTTAATCTTATCGAGAATATGCGTTAAATTATTTGCTTCATCTTGATCATGCATTATTTATCTCGAAATATGTATGTGAAATTATTATTTCATCAATTTTTTACTTTGGCAATCTTTCTTTTTTAACCTTTTATTTTGAAATAACGAAGAGAAAACTTCATGATTACTTCATGATAATAAAAAGAAAAAAATTCAAATTTAAATTTGAGACAAATGTAAACGTTATAAAAGATAACAAAACAAACATTTAACAGTGAACAAGAAAACATATATATTCAAAAGATCAAAGAAAAGTATGAAAACAAAAAATCAAATGCAAATAACGAAATCCAAAAATGAAATAACTAATTCGTATATCAATTGAAAACTCAATAATTCAAGCCAACTTATATATCGGAATTTCCATCTATCACTAAATTTGCTAATATTACAAGATAGAATCGTAAAATTACCAATATGTCTTCTGTTGGCCAATATCATATTATCTAAGTAATTGTTGAATTCATTCGGCTCCGACTAAGAAAAATGAAGACTAATAAAATTGATATTATTTATAACTATAAGAAAAAATCGATATTATTCGTCTAATAATCAATATCATATGCCTGATACATTGCATAACATTCACGAATATCTCTTCGACTATCCAATATCGTATCATGTAACTAACTTTTGAACCCATTTTGAACTTTAGCCAAGAAATGGAATGAAAATAATTACTATACATTTTTTATTTAAATTTTTACTATTGCCATCGATATGTCAGTAATAATATATATAGTCGATTAAATTTTCTAAATATAAAATGTCATTAAATTTAGTATTTCCATTAATTCGATTACCATAAAACTTATCCGTGCTGAAACAGCGTATTGCATTGCTAAATTGCATATAGCAGTCATGCGACAGTTACCGTAAGCTACACAAAGCAACAAGAATAATATTTCTCCGCAGAGGAGGCTTCGATTATTAGTTTTTTTTGATACTGACTAAATTATTTCACCTATATCTGTTTCATATAGATACCATATTCTGATATAATTATATTTCATATGAATACCATAATCTGATATTTGCATTTAGCTATCAGTTTGTTGATATTTCATTTTGAAATATTTTTATTAAAAATTTCTTATAGTATTAAAAAAATTAGATTTGGCACTATCAATTGGAAAATTTAGAAATACATTTCCTTACACTCAATTGGTTGTTGTTTGTTTTTAAGATCCTCGTAAAATTGTAATTATGTGGATTATTTAACTGTGAGAATTGAAATTAAAAACAGTTTTCCTTTATTTAATGCTATTAAATTAATTGTACATCAAGATTGTCATATATTGAATTACGATAACTTCAAATGTCATACTGCTATCTCATGCGTATATTATGAACGTTATATGTTTCTTCAAGAAAAACTTTGATACTACTTAAACTTCAAGTAATATTTCTTAAACATTACTTGAAATTTAAGCTATCACGATTTAGATGTACATAATGAAATTAATAACGCTGAACAAAGACTGAATCTCAGCTAATAAAATTAATTCTAGTTTTTTTGGAATGTAGTTGGATTAAAGTTTTAGTAATAGTTTCTTTCCAAATAGAACTAAGAAAACTCTATATAATTTAGAGAAAAATCAATATAATTCTATACAATTTAGACTATGATACTTTGTTTGTTACAAAATTGGTAAATTGAAATATTATTTTATTGAATTTCTGTTTCAGAGATAGAGAATTCGAAGTTGATTTGAAGATGTTCTTATTTAAAAATTATTTGAATTTGTTTCTAATTTTTAAGGAAATGACTGATATAAGAAATGAGAACCAAGGAGAAGGTGGAGAAACGGAAGAGCAAAATGAAGAAGAGGTGTATGATGATGAAGCATATGAAAAATTATTTCCGAACTGAAGAAAATCGTAAGCTTTCCTTCATACTTTCGACAAGGTGTTTATGTTATTTCTCTATATTTTGTTATAATTTCGTGATAGTAACACTAAAGCATAACATGCATAGCAAATTTGTTGCAGGTAGAAAATTCACCGAAGGATTATAGTAATCGTATGAAATTGATTGAGGCTTTACGTCGCAGTGGTGAGCTTGAAGCGGTTCGGGAACAACGGGAATGTATATCAGCATCATATACAATGCCTCCCAATTTCTGGTTGGAATGGATTGAGTTAGTTTTACTTTGGAAAAGTGATCAAGAATTTTACAGTGTTTTACCATATTTTCTCGAAATGTCTCGAGTTGTTTCGAAATTAATTGGAATATGATTCCTCGTTAAAATCAGTAGGAAATTTACTTATATCCACATCACGAGAAAAGCAAAAATAGAGAAGCCTGAACAAGAAAATATAAAATCTTTACGATGTGCATACGATTCATTTTAATGTCAATTTTATTTAGTATTGTTATAGAGACGAAAAATCAGCAGGAAGTGACAAGAATCGAATTAAAAGTCTTTTCAAACGTGCAGTTCGGGATTTTCACAGTCCAGAAGTATATCTGGAATATGTTCAGTGGGCCTGCGGCATATCTCTCGAATTCGCCAGAGAGGTAACAGTAACATCCTGATATCCTTACTGTATTGTCAGTCTAGAAGTATTAATTTTATAAAGAAATAAAGTAGCAGATTTTTTGACAATTTTTTTACTAATATCTAGATTATTAGGTACACATGCCCTTTAACTGGAAATAAGAGTACAACTACACCGCATGCATAATTTCCTAAAAAAATTGGTATATCGTTTAGCAGTAAATATGCCATCGAATTATTCTGTGCACTCAGAGCTGGTGAAGTTGATAATGTATGCTTAAGCGAACAAAGACGTGATATTGTTTCGTGGAATGCTATTAGAAATAGAAGTTAATTCCAGTTATGATATGAAATGAGAAATTTATGGTATTTTGATGTATAGAAATATTTAGAAAATGGAGGAAGCGGTGACAAAAATAGGTTTACGAGCGGATTGCGCTTCTTTGATTTGGAATATTTATTTGGATTTTGAAAAAATGATTTTGAATTCGATGGTTGGTGCAGAAAATGAAAAACAGAGGAAACTTGTGGAATCACTTTATGGGCGATTCCTTCATATACCACATCTGGGTCTACAAGAGTCATGGAATGAATATAAAGCATTTGCAGGTAATTTTGATTATTTTAGTTTACCCCACTGACTATTTCTTTCTAAATTAATTGCTGAAACGGCTTATTTTTTGAGCATAATATTATTTGCTCGCATTCCATCTGTATTATTGATGGAAACTAACTTTTTATGGCAATTTTTTCAGTTTTTTTCCAAAATTATCAATTTGACAAAGATATATAGTTGAAATTATCTCTCCATTTTTTCTTTTACCACTTTACAAAATGTTTAAGTTAGTTTTTTTTTTTTTTTTTTTTATCTACAACAGCATCATACTACGATAGTATTAGAGGAAATTGCATTAAAAAATTGAATTTGCGATTAAACCTCTTACCAGTATCGAAAATAAGCTATTGGTGAACATTACTGTTTTTAGATGGTGAAGAGTCGGAACAGATTCATGAGACGTTTGAAAGGTCAGCTACACGTATGGCAGATATTAATGAATTTGAAGAACGTCTTCAATGCGCTATGGAAGAAAATGAAAAGTTATCTATTTTGATGGAATATATAGCCTTCGAAATGCAAAGTAACTTTTCGATTTTATTTTCCTGATCAGTTCTTCTTTATCTTCCTTTATCTTATTTAAATCAATATTTGAGAAGAATTATCGGAAGTATACATTTATCAACAAATCGTACATTATAGCGGACGATTTGCCGAGAATTCAGATGATTTTTGAAAGGGCACTTTGCACTCTTGCTGCTTTTCCAAATTCTGATCTCTGGTTACAGTATTGTAATTGGTTGGATGCTACGTTGAAATTATCACAGGTTAGAGAAATTTCGATGTTGCTCTTTTGTTTTGATTTGATTCCTCTGCTCATTTATGTATAATAATTTACTCTCTCCAACTTATCACTCTTGTTATTTCAGTGCATTTACGAATATCTAGTACTGATATTAAGGAACGTTGTTTCATCTTTCTTGCAAAACACGTATGCATAAATTTAAGGTTTCGGTAGATGTATATGCACGTTCTGTATGTCACGCACCAAGCTCGGCGCTCTGGCAGCAATACTTTTCGGCACTCGAACGATCGAATGCTTCTCCTCAAGAAATTGATGCTAAATGGCCAGATGCTCGAAATGCAATAACAACACAAGAAGAGGGATTCTTTCTTTATCGTACTTATATATATTTGCTTCGACGACGTATTGCCAAGCAAGGTATACTTTTTCATTTTAGTTTCATCTATTAGTAGATATTTTAATGGATTTTCGCTTTCATTGTTTTTAGAAAAATTTTATATAAGGGTACCTTGAACTTTAAACTCTTCTGCTAAATTTTGATTTGTTAATAGTAATGAATTTTTCACTTAAATTCTTCGCTGATCGTTTTTCATAATTTTATGTAATATGTTTCATTCCTATAGGTAGCGATGATTATACTTCTGTGTTAGAAAAATTCGATGAAGGTGCAGCTTTTCTAGCCGAGAAATTTGGTTCTCATTGGGATAGCCCAAAAGCACAATATCGTAAAAACCATGCTCTTTTTTATATACATTGGCAAAACAGCCTGAAAAAGGTTTTTCTTTTAAATTTTGTAAAGTAATTTTTTGCTTTTTTTGCCAGTTTTACTTTTATCTTATACAGTTGTTTTTCTTTATGCAACAATTTTGAACTAAATAATTTATTGTAAAACTACAGCAAATAAACCAGCAGATAAAATTTAGCTGATAGAATCTTCCTCCTTGGATATGCTCGAAATCATAATTATCAGAGCAGGAAATTACTGATATGATTGTAATTCTGAACGTTTTAGCTTTGAAAATTTGGAATGACATTCTGGCATCAGGAAGTGGTCACTTAGCAGCAGCATGGATAGAAGCTGCTAATTTGGAACGTTTTTTGGTAATATTAATAACGCTCGTAAATTGCTTTACAGAGCTATCAATTCAGCAAGCGATCATCCCTACACGGTTAATACATACATCGTTGTTATTTTTTTGGCTTATAATAAGATAAAAATAACAGCTTGGTTCAGAACCTTCCGCATTTTATGTGAAAAATGCAGCTCATTTCTTACAAATTGAATTTTCAGGTTTTTGATGCTCTTATTCAGTTTGAGAGGGAAGTGGGTACTATCGAAGAACTTGATAAAGCGCTGGAAAAAGTAAATGCACAAGCAGGTCGAATTTCACTAAGGCCGCAAAAGAACAAAATGGAAAAAACTGGTAAAAAAAGGAAGAAGGAAAATGAGGAAGATGTTGAAATCAAAAAAGAAAAGATGTTAGGAAAATGAACAAGAACTCGTAATCGATAAGGATGAACTTGTAAACGGCGCAATGGAAACAGCAACAAAAATTCATAAAAATACTGAGGTAATTTTCAAAAAAAAATTTTAAAGATATTCTATGATCCTGGGAGTTGATTTAAGTAAAATTAATGTACTGTTTCGTTTCACTTTCCATTCCGATGCATTCTGCTAGGAATTATTTTTTAGCTAAAGATAAACGGAGGAGCTGAAATCCTAAAACTGAAATTTATGGCTGATTCAAATGCAGTAATTATCACCAAAAATTTGTTTGCAATAGTTATCGTAACTGTACTATCGGATGTTGAATTGTTTGAATATTAGAGTAATATAAGTTGAAATGATGATTATCACCGTATTTTTTTCGAAAGCGTTACCTAAAAATATTTCTCTGGTTGCAAGTAGTATTATTTTACTGTTAGACAATTTTTAGGTGATGAATGTCGATAAAAAGCAGGTGGATGGTGATGGTTTTGTAGTTCCACAGCTTCCTACGCAATTATCAAGACCGAAAACAACATCGGGTCAAGATGTTGGCTTGGAAGGAACAAGTAAAGAAGCTTCTAACGAACAGCGTCATACAGTATTTGTTTCTAATCTCGATTTCAAGTTGCCAACAGAAAGATTGGAGGAAATATTTCCGAATGCGAAAGAGATTCGCTTGATTTATCGAGGAATGAGCAAATTGCACAAAGTAGGATTTACAATTACTTGGAGGCTTTATATATCTTTTTTCATTGTTATTTTAGTTCACTATCAGTTTACCAGTTCATTATTGTTTTAAATTTAAATTTGGTAACAAATAAAAATATCCATTTGAGAAATCTATGTAGACATGTTTTGTTCTTTCATTCTTTGTTGTTTAGCTCAAAAATGATATTTTCATTCTTTCATTAATAAGATTCGTAATATTAAGCCTGATTTGATGAATTGTGCATTATTATGTAGTATGTAATTTGATCTAAAAATTATCTGTTGTTTTAAAAATGTATAAGGCACTTAGTAATGGATTTTTAATTAAAAAGGAAATTGCTGACATTTCAGGGATTTGGATATGTAGATTTCTTAACTGAAGCAGAAGCTCGAGAAGCTTTGAAAATGGATCGAACTCAAATTGATGGCAGACCAGTTTATGTTTCAGAATATAAGCCGCATGATAAAGGAAGAAATGCTGAATTTCGTTACAGTACCGGTTTGGAGCGAAACAAAATTTTTATTAACAACGTCCATTACGATGCCACTGAGGAGCAGCTCAAGGTTTGTACGTTTACGTTAAAGCATTTCTTTTTCCTTCTATTTTTCCGTTCCTACATTTTATGATGAATTTATTTTTGGCTAGTATAAATGTTCATTAAGAGAATTACGTTTTTAAGCTGTATAAAATAAGTGATAAATTTCCGATTTAGAAAATAGAAATGTAAGTATGTTTGCCACCAAAATAAAGTAGGAACAAATATTAGTCGTTTTTTCTTTTAAGGAAATATTTGCTATATTTGGTAAAATTCGTGACATTCGTATTGTAACACACAAATCTGGTAAATCGAAAGGTTGTGCATATATAGAATATGAGAATGACGATGAAGCTGCAAAAGCGGTAAAAGCAGGCGAAGATCTTATTCTATTAGGTTTGTTTTCCAACTATTTCTGCATCTGTTTAAATGTATAATCGCTCAGTTTCATGCATTATCGCATTGATGTTACAGCTCTGCTAAATTTATTTCTGATTAAAAAATATTCTTTTTAGATTTTATTATTTACTATTGCGAAAGCATGAAATTCCCACTCTTTTCTTTATAAAAATAGATTTTTCATAGCTACTAAAGTGATTTTAATTTAATTACCTGTAGTTTTTTTCATTTTTTTCATAATTTTTTACTAATTATATTGTATGTTTTTGCGTTATTTTAAGTGTTCAGGTTGATTTCATCTCAAGTACGGATATTTCGTGAATCATAACTTTTAAAATAACTACATTAACGAACTGTGAATATTATTTAAAAATTCTATTTAGATTCGATAATTATAAACAATTAACTTTCATAATTTACAAAGCTCACTGTTCCGCTTCATGGAACTGTCTGAAACATTGTAATTTACTTCTAAAGTATAGTATATGTAGTTATAATTTTTCATTTTCTTTACCATATTCTTTTTCAATATTTAAAATTAATAAGAATCTCAAATTGGATTATTACGAAGTCAATGAAAAGACTTAATTGAAAGCCAAAATTTAGCGAAGTGATATTTGTTTTGTGAGTTTGAATGAGTGATTTGCTTTAATTTTATGAACAGTTTGTTTAAAGGCATTTACCATAGTGTTTTATTGATATAATCAATCTATTCAAATGTATAAAGAAAAAAATCTGAATGTGATGCATTTCATAGGAGCACTAGAACATTTGTAAAATATATCGCAGCTTAATGCAATATAAAATAGTGCTTACAATATCAATTTCCTTAGGTAGCATTTGAAAAGATTAGGTTTCCGATTAGATGGTTTTTTGAAGCATAATTTATTTTTAAAAGGAATTTTTATCCTCAGCTTTTTGTTTTTCTATTTTTTTAACTAAGATAGAGTTGAAGCGAGAAATTAATGCGTAACAGGTTTTTGAATTTTTTACAATCCTTTTTTCTATTAAAACATTTTTTGGACAGGTTTGTTGAATTTTTTACAATCCTTTTTTCTATTAAAACATTTTTTGGACAGGTTTTTTGAATTTTTACAATCCTTTTTTTCTATTAAAACATTTTTTTGGACAGGTTTTTGAATTTTTTACAATCCTTTTTTCTATCAAAACATTTTATCAGGGCAATATCTATATGTCTAGACACTTTACAGAGCGAAAACTATCAGTTGCAATCAGTAATCCACCGAAGCGGAAAGAGCAAATGCAACGGTTTTCGCTTAACACAGCTAGTTCTGTAAGTTGCTATTTCTACTTTAAAATAATCTATAATCATTCTCTACATTTTTTTCACGAGTTATAAATTTTTCATAACTGAAATACGTCACTTGAAGAGACATGTATTTTGATATAAGCTTTAGCTTAACTGTAGAGACAAATCCTTGCTTAATGCTGAATTTTGATGTATTTTTTAGTGGAATGATTTTTAATTGAAAATTAGGCTAGCATAGAGTTCTAATTAATTTGAACTAAGAAAATCGTATTCTTTTCCAGGCTTCTGGTTTAATTATTTCTTATGTCAGTTATCGTAATGACATAAGTGAGCATTTATTGAAAGCAGATGATTCATAATAAAAAGCCTATTAATAATAAAAGTTTTTTTTTCAAGTCTGAGAAAATTTTTTGAATTGAATCTACGCTGGTTTCAAGCTTATGATACCGATTAATTGCAGTCGCATCAACGAAACAAAATAGATTTGATACCGCGAACATTAGCGAGAACTGCAAAAGTAGCCAAATCAGTTGAAAATGGTAGTAGCAGCAGCAGTAACGGTTCAGGAGAATCAGTTAAAAATATGTCCAATGAGCAGTTCCGATCATTTTTGAAATGAACTGTATTAAACTTCATTATCTTGTTGTTTTATCATGTAATTTTGACAAATTACACAAATTATTTGGGTTTTAAACTTTGAGTTTTATTTTATAAAATTTTGATTTTATAATAATTTGAATTTATTTAGACAAAAAGTTAAAGTTGTATGTAATGAGTTAGTATTTTCTCATAAGCAAATGCAGAAAATCCGGAAAAAAGCTAGGTCTTCTTCAATTTAGAAAAGGATCATAATATGTTTTCCTCTGATTTGAAGGTCATGGTACTTTGTATTAATAATGCAGTAAAATGGATGAACTGATTAATTTAATTCAAATATTAAGATTTTTTGTTGTGATCTGTTTCCTGAAACATATTTGTGCTTCATTATTTTTGTAGTATAAATTAAATATAATTCAATAAATTTAATCATTCATAATCAGTTTTTTTAATTCGTACTAGTAGGGAATATAATTTGATTAAATAATTGGCTTGATTTTATAATTTTCCCGAGTTTTGGAATGATAGAAAGTACCGTAAAATATCGTAAATTAATGGCAAAGTACAGGTGACATAGTAGGGGGTATAGTTCATACAATCATCGGTCATCGAGATTTTATAATTGCGGATGATAAACTTTCTATAAATATGGAATCAGTTGATCTGATTCGTATTTAGAATTGAGCTACATTTAATCGTTGATCTTGGCGAAGTTCGGACTCGACTTATAGAGTTTATTATTTACACGATAATAGTAATAATAGGTGATATTAAATAGAAAAATTACAATAAATTGCGCCAATTTTGTTATCTTCCCTATAAACGAAATATATTTTGACTATTGCCAAGTTAATGTATTATTAATTTACAAACTTAGTTGATATATATTAATCTTTCATCGACTAATATATCATTAATAACTATCACCATATTTATCTATCGTATCATGTCCTCTACCACATTATTTATCCAGCGGCCATATTACCTATTTCATTTGCCGTATCATTTGTTTCATTTATTTTCTTATTCATTGCTATCTCATTATTCATTATTCGATAAGTCCCAAATAATTATAAGTCAGGAAAAGATTATTAAGATCTTATTGGCTCAAAAATTTTCGTTTATAACGAAAGAAGTAAGTTTCTTAAATTTGTTCAACTCAAATAATCTATACTCCTGCTACTTAAAATTTAATCAATTACTGAAAAACTTGGAAAAGAAAAGATACGAAATATTGAATGATAGCGGTAGTATTAGTAGTTTAGTATACGACGTAAAAAGAGGATATCACAGATATAGCTATAATTACTAAATAAAAATAATAAAAACAATTTTAAAATTGTAGTTACTTTTTAACACTAAAAATTAATTAAAAGTTTTATCAATTATTTATCATTTTCAGTTAGTTATCATTTCATTTTAACAGCAACTACAAAACGTTACAAATAAAGTAAAAAGAAAAATAAGCATTATTTAACAGAATGAAATATATCGATAATCTTCCCAAATATTATATAGTTACATAGAATCAGAAACTTTCTGATTGATTAGAAAATTAAGTGACCATTTTTTTCTCGAATAAATGATTTTGTATTGTAATACAATTCAGCTGGGTTATCAATTATCAATTTGTGATGATTTGTCGCTTCAGACATCGCTAAAAATCAAATTTATTATATTTTTTTGAATTATTCAGTTCTGATTCTTTAAATTCGAATGATTTGATATTATCCATATTTTCATCGAAATCAACGATTGTTGATTGAATTGAAATTTCAGTGTTATTCTAATAAATTTTTTATATTTAGTTTTAAAAACGTTTTCGACAATACTCCGAATAAAATAGCATTTGAAAACTATAAAACATTAGGATTAAATATTTTTAATAAAAAATTAATTCATTCCCTCCAAAAATACTTTTCTATTCAAATAAATTAACTAGTGGAAGAAAATTCAATTTTCCAATCTAATAATTTAGTATTCATGCTTGTTCATATTTGAACCGATTATTAATAATTATTTTAAAGTTCCAATTCTTTTCCCCAGTATTGCTTTCCTCAATATGCTCTATTTTTGTATTTAATTTCCAATTCCAAAATTTTCCACACTAGCAACATTTGGGAAATGGTATTTCTTTGAACAATTATAACTAAATATTCCTTAATAGAAATTAAAATAGTCTTCCAAATGAGAAGCATAGAAATGAGTAAGAAAGAATTTTTAATCAGATTAAAAATTTGTAATTTTATAATTCAGTTATGACTAAAATACTCCTATCTAAATAAATAATACTGCTGAGAAGAAATTTACATAAAAAATAAAATATTGATAAGAAAAACATACGAGGTTTCTAGATGGTTATCCATGATGAATCTCAGCAATTCACGTTGTTTAACGGAATTTGTTACTTCGATTCCTTTATTGACTGTTGTCGTGAGTGAAGTTGTGATTCCGGAAGGAAGTGGAGCAGTAATAGCACCAAATCCGGCTCCTTTCTCTTTACCATTTAATGAAGGAGGTGGCACATCCGGAAGTGGTGGCGGAATAGATATCGTTTCTTTCTTCTCAATTTCATCAATATTCTCATCACTAAGTTGAATTCTCAGCGTTCGTGTATCTTCCGCTACATCTTCCAACTGTTCTCCTATTGCTACTACAATAAGTTCTAATATATTGTAATCAAGTTACGAAGATCAAAGAGTTAGAAAGCCAAGATTGATTATCAGTATTGAAATATTCCCACTTATTAACGAAGGTAAAATAAATCTTCTTTTCCCTTTTGAATTACTTGATTAGATAATTGTATCCATAAGCATCATAAAAGCTATGGATAACCATCCTTAAGATTAAATATACAAGATATTTCTCGACTTTTATTTTATACAACTTTTAAGGTCACCTGAGGTTATTAAGCAATAATTTCGTAATCAATTCTCAATTTAGAAAATTTCTTACCTGTCGAAATATGCATATCAAAATCACCAATTGGAGTCATTTCTTCAGTAACCGTAGAACCTTCCATATATGATGAAGCGGTACTGAAACCAGATGTTGATGAGCTGAATGATTCCGATGAAGCTACAGTCGATTGCGATTGGCGCCGAATATTCTGCAAAATTGAAGCGTAATTTGGTGAATGAATTTAAACTATCATTATTATTTTGAATATACAATGTCGAAGACAGAATGTTAAAGTATATGAGGTGATGAAATTTTTTTTTAGATATTAATACCTGTTCATTCATCCGATTTGTTATTTTTCTGGATGAACCACCGAAAGCCGTTGAAACGTTCCAGGAGAATCGTTTTAAAATCCCAGGTGGCAAATTTGTTGGTACCTTTGGCTTAGTAATATCAATACCATCTGATGTATGATAGCGTCGTTCAAAACGACGTGCATTTGACATCTATAACTTTTATTCAAAAGTAATCATCATATTAGTGAATTTCAAATTCCAGCATATACAAGAAAGACATGCATAACCTTTGACATTTCACTTAAATTATTCCTGAGTCAAAACATTCCGATAAAAAAATAAAACTTGCTACTTAGCTCACAATGTTAAAAGTATTGGAATCAAGAATGAATTTCTTGGCTGATTTAAAAATCCAGAAATATCTCATACTTTTCCATATCATCCAATCGTTGGCTATTCATTGCATAATTGAAAAAGTTCTAAGTTGCATTTATAGAGCAACAAACAAATAAGCAAACAAGATTTACCTGAGAAGACGATATTCCAACACCTTCATCATTAGCATAAGCCATAATGATTGAAGGTGATGAACATCGTACTGTATCATCACCTTCGCTAGCATTTTGCTGCTCTGAAAAATCCGGATTACTATTTAAAGTACCATGAGATATATGTAGATCGCATCCTTCACGTTGTTCCAACGACGTTGATGGCATATCGTTGATATACAAATGTCCTTTATTATATAAATGAGTTGAAAATCCTGGCTTTGCTGAATTAGTCGAATAAGTCCTAAAAAAAATTTGAAAATGACTTTAATTATTATTTCTTATTATTTTAATTTATTAATTATAACTATTTTTAATTTCTCAGAAAATTGATTCTCTGATTTATTAGAGTAATATTTTTCAGAAAGATTTTAATATCGCATTGACTATAATAAGATTGATTAATTTAATATTTTTCAAGTTTTATTTGATTGTATTTTTAAGGCTTTATTTAGCTGCACAATCGAATATATCAAGGTGCATATGAATTTAAGGAAAAAGCGTTTCCGCTTTTTCTTGTAATACAGGATCCTGAATGAAATTAATTAATACCTGCCACTAGCAACATCGATCGGTCCAGAAGAATTCGATCGTGATCGACGATGCAAATTAGGTGATTCCAAATGTTCCGTAGATTTTGAAGCAAAATGTAAATCGGTGGATGATTTTGATTGTCCATTAAGTGTTGTATTAATTAATGATGGTAATGCGCGATCATCATTAACCACTACAGCTAATTTATGATGCGGTATTAAATTATTTTTAATATTACCACAAATTCCATTATTGATAATTTGACCATCTCTTAGCAATCGATCAATTTGATCAGCCGATGATACCGTATTTACTTTTCGCACATCTAAAAATAATAACTGTTAAATTATAATAAAAATTATTCCATTCTATCCAAAAATTTGCTAATTTTTAAAAGATGGGAGAGATTGATTAACTGATTAAATTGGCTTTCACCATTTTTTTCGATCGTTTTAAAAATACAAGAGCAAAAAAAAATTCTTTTTTCTAAAACATACTAGCAATACGATTATGTTCAGCGATTATTTGTGAATCCATACTGGAACTTTTACGATGGATAATTTCATGATTGACAGTATCTTGATTACTACAACTACTACTATTTGAACGATTATGTTCACTATCATCATTCAATCCAAATCCATTAAATAATCCAAGCGATGTACCTAACAAGCATTGTTGTGGACTTAGAGGCCTGAAAAAAAGTAATTTGGAGAAAATTGAATAAATAATTGCTTATTAAAAAATTCAACCAATAATCATTTTTTAATCTAACTCTCTTTTTGAAATTGAAAAATATAAAAAATTTAAATTACTAAAATTTTTAAAAGAAAAAGAAAAAACCAAAGATATTATACTTTAAACGATAGAAATCTCTCAATGCCATATTTGTCATTTCAAGCCATTTTCGCGTTTCCTCAATTGATGGTGTTGATAGATAGTACAATGCTGATGGTATACCAAAATCATTAATCGGTGCTATTACAAAGCCAGCTATAAAAGAAGAATAACTTTCTTTATTTAATAAAGATATTTTATCAATTTTCTTCCAATTCAAAATTAATTCATTCTCGTCCTATTTAATATCAATTCAATTTTCCTTAATCTCTTCCTCTTCATCATTCTCCACACCTTTTATCCTATAATGATAGTGGAAGGAATATTCAAATATTTTGAATAGCGATTATTATAAAATCTATTCAAATCAGGTTAATCAGGGCTGTTGCATATTTGCTAAATAGTTTAAATAATATGACAAAAGATATATGATGAGACTGAGAAGATATTTTAAGAGCAGATAAGATAGATATATATATAATGATTGTTGTCGTTGTTCAATTCCTCAGAATTAGACTGTCACTTAATTTTTCTCGATCAATACTATCATTTAATTCTTCAAAATAAGCATTTAATCCTTCAGAAGAGACTGTCATTTAATTCATCAAAACGACATTTTCGTTTAATTCTTCAGAATAAGATTATCGTTTAATTTTTTTCCTGGAAGACTGTTCATTTAATCCTACTAAATAAGACTATCGTTTAATCTCGATCAATAGCTAGTTGGTCTGGAAAGTCTATTATAAAAAAAAATTAATTCTTTTATATAGTAGTAATAGTAGTAGTAGTAGTAAAATGATCGACACAAAGATATATTTGAATTGTTCATATAAGTATATTTTTAAAAAATTACGAAATTTCTTCTCGAAATTTATTTATTTTATTTTTTTCTGGTGTCAGGAAGATTATTTTGGAAAATTTTTCAACAATACAATAATTATTTGAATTTTTATGAAATCAAAAAATAGATAAGATGAAAGAATTGTAAATGGTAATTAGAATAAATAATTTATGCATAAAAATTAATTTCAAACATGAAACATACAATAATCGGGAAATCTTTGAAGGCACATTTTAGCGATATGTATTGGTGGCTTAAGTATCCTTAATCGATCACAACGTTTATTAGAAGCTTTACATATTAGAAAGAGATCGGTGAATAATATGCAATGTGCATCAACCTGAAATAAATACATGCTATTTTTATATTAAAAAACAGAAAAAAACTTATTACTTTATATATTAAATAATAAAAAAAAAAGAATTCTCAATTTAATTAACAACCTTTGTTCCCTGTTTACCATCTTTCATCTTTAAATCAGCACGCAAATAAACACGACGAAATTGTGGCTGTCCCACAAAATATGGCATCGGATCGGCCAAACGAATATAGCATTTTATTGGAAATAACTGAAATTAAAAAAATTCTATTTCGATTAATTCAAAACTAAATATTTATTGAAAAATGTCAAAAATAATAGAAATACTAATTATAATAAATGAAGAATTATAATAAATAAATCGATAAATCGTTTTGCTATTTTAAATATAAAATAATTCTAAATTTTATCAATATTTTAATGATAATTAATAATCTTGATTTCCATAAATAAATATATTTACAACATAGAGTGATAATATAGAATAATAAATATCGGATTTTGAAAATAAAAGATTGAAAGAAAGTTGCTAATGCCATACGTTATGATTTCAATAAAGAATGGGAAAAAACTATATTTGAATAAAATTAAATTATTTCAGTACCTTTTCAAATTCCTCACAATCAACAGCTTCATAACTTTCAATCGATCTCGATAATTCATTAAGCTTATTTTGTAAATCACTATTATTTAAAGTTTCTTCAACATTTCGTGTTGCTTTTTCAATTCGTACTATCATATCCTAAACGTTAACATTACAATTATTAAAATAATATGATAAGTAATATTAGAACAATATTGAAGCAATACGATAAGCGCTATTAAGATAGTATTAAATTTAGAATGTTTAGTTTACACATTGCTTATAAAATTAATTTCAATGCATTTCTTTATTTATCAATTTTTTCTTCCTTTTTGCGTAAGATAAAGAATAATAAAAGCAATTTATCATCCATTTTTAAATGAAAAATTAAATGGAAAAATTATAAAACACAAAGCCTAACAATAATTAATACTAATTGATCAAGTACAGCCTATTGATAATTAAACAAAGCCTAGTGAGAATGTTATTGGATTAAATAATAGCTAATAATTAAATTTAAATCAATAAAATTACCTGAATAATATCCCGTTCTGTATCATCAATAGTATGCTTAAGAACTGCTTTCAGAAGTAAGCTATATCTCGTAAGACGTTGCATTGGATTTGTCAGAGCATCCAATAAACGTTGTCGTCTCATCGTATCTTGTGATTCTGCCCACTAAAATAAACTTTCAGACGTAATTAATTCATTAATTAGCAAAACAAAAATGCCGTAAAATCAGAAATTTTAACAAATTATAGTCAAATAAATTTATAATTGTATAATTTTCATAGAAATTAAAAACTGAAATTGAAATTTTCAAAAAAATTAAAAAAAAAATTTTTCGAAAAAAATTAAAAAAATTAGCAAAAATAAAAAAATGATTAAAATTGAAATTTTCATAGAAATTAAAAAATTGAAATTGAAAAAAATTGAAATTTAAATTAAAAACTCCTAGGAATTTATAAATTTCCAAGAAATACTGAAAAAATTAATAAATTTGAGACATTATAAGTTTTTACGGGTTTTTGATATACAATGTTTTTTGTTTTGTATCGGCTATGTTTTTTAATTTCGAAATTCATTTGTTAAATTCCCTAAAAGATTTTCTGATTTTTTATTTTGCCATTCCCAAATTTTTCAATCATAAAAATATGTCTGAAAAGATATAAATAAATGTATTTAATGTTTTTATCATATATTGTACTAATTATTTCTTTTTCAAATTAAAAATCGATCAATTTAAAATTGAAATAATAACGATAATAATTTATTTACCGTAACAAATTCACGAAATAGTTCATTTTCTTTTTGACATTTCTGTACATAGCCATGACAATCAGTATGTCCATAAATAAAAGTTGTATAACAAGGCCACCATTCATCAATTCGTTCAAAACCAGATTTTAAGATTGTTGGATTCAAAGGAGTACCATCATTTCTAATGAAAAAAAAATAGAGGAAAAAATAATAATGCTTATATTGTCATCAATATTTTATTATATATTATGGAATAAATAAAAAAATTTCTTTTTTACGGTCAAAAAAATAAATTGCAGGGTTATTAAAATTTCCAACAATTAATCCTTTTTCGATGACGATAAAAACGTTTAATAATTGAGATTTCAAAGAGCAAACAAAAAAGGAAAAATGAAAAAACTACCTGGAAGTTTCAAGCATTTGCAGTACGGCTTTTTCCAAAATTTTGAATTATGAACATAAAGTTCAGGATAATTTAGGAATACGCGACGTGGATCAATATCACGCATATAACCTACTTCTTGCATTTTTAAAAAGCATTGGCAAAGTTCGTTCATTTGTTTTAGTAGCTAGAAAAAATAATAATTATAAAATTTTTAATTTAAATTTTTATAAAATTCCAAAAAAATTCTCAAGACAAAAGAATTTTTATATATAATTAGTTCTCTCTTTTTATATGGATAGTTAAAAATATTGAACTTAATTATGTTTATTAGTTTACAAATTTAAAATTTAATTTTGCTTTCATTAATTTTTAAAAATTTGCTACTATTCGTATAAAAAATTTATAACAAATAATTTTTCAATCCATTTATTATCAAATTAAATTTCAAAATTATTTCGAAACTTTTTCTTTTTCTCAAAATTATCCTATCACATTTTGTAATCAATCTTTTAAAAACTCCAATGTTCAGGAAATTTTTTTATTTTTAATTTTAGAAAACGAAAAAAGCAAGATTAATATTGAAAAGTTTGTTTCACCCCAAATATCGATGTTCTGTTGTGACAAATTCCCAAATAGCTTCTTGCTGCTCATATGCATGTTTGTCTAATTCATCCTAAAATATCGATAGAGTTTAAAGTAATTTAAATAATTAATTTATTTAAATTTCCTAATTGGACAAAAAAAGTTTACGAAAATTTGGAGAAAATATTTTGTTTGATCGAATCGATTATATTTTGAGAAATTTCTTGATCTTGATTAAAATGTTGATGGAAGCGCAAATATCTTTTCAATTTTTTTCTTTAATTTAAACAAAACAACCTATTATGCAATATATATTATAAAAATATATATATATATGTTTGAAATTTATAATACTTTTGCAAAATTCCCCACTGACTTAACTGAAATGTCAAAGAAATCTTTGGAATAAAATTTTTGCTGTTCAGACGACAATTCTGGTGATAAATTCTCGTCTATAAAATTTGTCATCTATATAAAAATAACATTAATTCAGCGTGATATATGTATCACTCGTATACGACGATAAACTTTATACTGAATAATAACTTATTGTATCATCATAATAAAAACTAAGCAAAATTTTACATTTCTAAATAAACTTACGCTATTATGAACAATATTTGTCCAATGAGGCTCAAGTTCGAGCATTGGTACTGCCTTCTGTATCTCATCTTTCAACAATGTTAAACGTGCAAGCATATCGGCTTTATCCTACAAATATACTTAAATGTTTAATACAAATTTTTGATAATAATTCAAAAATACAGATTTAATTTTACAATAAATAAAAAAAAAAGAAAATGCTATAATTTACTTTGCCAAAAAATAAACTTCGTCGACCAGTAGCAGCTATATTGCGTAAACGTTTAGTACCACTACCACTACTATCGTCTTGTGAAATAAACGAGGTTAAATCCTCTGAACATGATGGTTCATCTAATGCTATGCTAAAACAATAAATCAATTGATAAAAAATTGAAACTTGAAAATGAAAATGACAAAAAGTTTTAAACGTTCAAAAACCGGAGAAAAAATCAAATGCTGATAAAATTAAGTGGAAAACAAAAACAAAAAAAACCATATATAGTTAAGTGGAAAACAAAAATATTTTAAAATTAAAAAATACAAAAAAGTTTAATTTTGAATTATAAAAATTCATATGCAAACATATATTTAATCGAAAAACGAAAAAGAGATACATTATGTATAACATATATATATGTGTATGAATATATCAATAATAAAATATTTAATGCTTTTTAAAATGTATTCGTAAAATTTTTGAAATTAAAAAAATTTTATATTTTGCTAAAAATTTATATGATTATAAAATTTTCAATTGTTAAATATAAATATCAAATGAGAAAAATTAATTTCTTTTTTTTAAACAAAATAATCATAAGGTTTGCCGATAATTTCATGAATTTAATTTACAATTTTCTCATTATAAAACATCGATAAGGAAAATTATCAATTATAAGATTTATCGAAGATTTCTCGACTAAAGCAATTTCACAATGAAATCATAAAAATTTTGTAGTTCATTATATAGGCGGATTAAAAATTTTTATGATGTCATATTTGCAAATCAAATCGCTTTTAAATGCTCTAAATAATTTCCAAAATTGGCCTCTTTCTAAAATATCCTATCTTTCTTCCCTCCCACATTCAAAAATTTATTCTGTACAAAAATTATGAACGATTAATTTATTAATTTTGTAAAACTATTTAAATTTTTAAAGATATTTTTAGGAGAAAAAGGAAGAGAGAGAAAAATAAAGGGCAAAAATGTTTAATATTTATTTAGCTATATTTTAGAAAATACATCTTAAAGATAGATTTAATAAATATCTTATACATTAGAAATCTAATCATTCATATGCAATGTACTTAATCTGCTGTAAGTGAAATGACCTTGGATCATTGGAATGAAATGATTGTAAAATGTTGAAAGATTATATATATCTTTATGACCGATTTGTATCAAAATTCTATCCACGATCATCAGCCATAAATAAATATAGTACTATTCGAGAACGAAAGAAAAGTTTGATAAATATTTTAAACAAAAATAGAAAAAAAAGAAAAAGGAAAAAAATTGCTTGTGTTTCATTTCTCTCTCTTTTAAGCAGAAAAGAAATAAAGTTTCTTTTCTTTTTCTAAAACTTTAACCATTTTTATCATTTTAGCACTCAACAAATCTCAATTCCATAAATAATTTATCAATGCCTAAACTTGAATGACACTCTCAGAAAATTTTCAAAATTAGCAATTTCTTTTAAGGAAACAAAAACAATTGATAGATTTTTCTTTTTTTTTTTAAACTACGATTGATAAATTGATCGTCTCGAGATTCTCAGCCTGGAAATGATGAATTTTCTCGAGATTTTTAGACTAAGATCAACAAGCAGTTTTCAATAGATTCTTAGAATAATAACGATAAATCGTTTTCACGAGATCTTCAGACTACGATTGATGAATTGATGTTTTCGAGATTGTTAAATTAAAATCAATAAATGATTTTCTTAAAATTTTCAGAATAAAATCAATGAAAGATTTTCTCGAAATTATTAGACTAAGATTAGTAAGAATTTCTCATTCAAGAAAATAAATTAATAGATGAAGGACTCGGAAAATAGTTTGTATTATTAAAAGATGTAAGCTAAACTGCACCTTTCTGGAGAACGAGAAGGTATAGGTGTAAAAGCAAAACCAAAAGATATTTTGTTACTTACGAAATTTTCCCGATGAGAATTATTCAATTCCGTGTGAAATAAACATCCTATAGGAAAATGAAACTTTTCTTTCTTGGCAATCAATTGTTATTGAGCAAACAAAAATTGATAAAAGTGAGATTTCTTTTATTTTCAATATTTCTAGTAAAAGATTTCGTAATTTCATTTATCTAATCAATAATCGATGATTTATTTTCTTTTATCAGGTATATTTAGCTAATTCTAATAAGTCATGGTACAAAATAATTAAATTTATCTTCTAAAAAAACCTATTTATTAATTAGGATTTACTGTTTACAAATAGTAAATGTTGATATTTATTAAAATTTCAATTTTTATCTAAACTTTTAAGAATTCATTAATTAATTAGATTTGATAATTTAAAATTTATTGATTAGATTTTTTGCTTAAAAATAAAAATAAAATTTCACATTTTTTCTTTTACTTTAAACAAGAGAGTAAGAATTATTTTGAAGGATAGTATTTGATTAGTTGCTGAATTCGTTAAAATGGCATTATTTTATGCAAAATCAAAGATTATATTTCTTGCAATTTTAATTCCTAAAAATGTATCAATTCATAAAAATGTTTTCTTTCTTTTTCTTCTCACATTCAAACACAATTGTTTAATCGAAAAAGCTAAGATAAAAATTGTAAATTTGATATTACTTTTGTCAACAATAAATGTAATACAAATGAATATGCAAAGCAAGCAAATCTTATAAAAATAAAATTTATTTATCATAAAAAAGCCGATATAAGAAGAAAAATCAATCAACAAATTGACTGATCTATAGTTTTGTAGAAAAAAAGAAAGAAAAAAATTTTAAAAAATAAAACCAGTAATTTGATACCAAAAGAAACTAGTAATTTGGTATTTAGAAAAGAAGAAATGTTCTACTGAAATTTTATTGAATATATATGTTTTAAATTTTTTCAAATTTTATTCTCTATATTTTTCAATTTTTTCTTTTTTGCAAAAAATCAAATAAATTTTGGAACATTTTTTCGATAAACAATGGATACTTTTATAATATCGTATAATAATTTTTTGATAAAAGAAACTATTCGACAATTTATGATATTAACATATTTGTAGTAAAAAAAAGAAAAACAGGTGAGAAAGTGGACATTTAGCTTTTTGTTTTTTTTCAAAGCTTTATTTCTTAACATTTTTAAGGATATAGAATTTAAATTTTTTTTAATAGCTTAGTGCAATTTTAATACTTTACTGCAATTACTGCAGATTATTTATTGGAATTGAATTTAATAACTTAATTATCATATATCAAAAAAGATTCAAATTTTTCGACATATTTTAAAGTTATACAAATTTTGGCCTTATGCAATATTTCCATAAAATTTCTCAAAGATTTTTAATTATCATAGATTGATAGAAAGAAAATGGACTTTCCCTGTATAATTGAGAATTTATGCAAATTTTTGATTATATTAAATAGCTTATTTAAATTATCAAACACGAAATCAAAAAAATTCAAATTTTGTTATATATTTTATGAATTATGCAAATTTCTAATTTTCGAAATAATTAATTTATCTATTATTTATTACAAGATTCAATATCAAAAGATAAGAAAAAGAAGGGGCATACTTGAGTAGTATTGATTGACTTGTTGGTGAATTTTTTCGAGATTTTGGCTCATAATCTTGGCAACCACTTCCCGAATGTGACAATGATGAATTATTGCCTCGACTTCGTGAAAGCTAAAAAAGTATTATATTATATTAAATGTTACTTTATCATTATTTTTCATTGCTATAATTTATTATTCTCGAACGACTAATTGCCATGATAGAAAAAAAAAAAGGAAATCAAAATTAACAAAATATTTTTCATTCATAATTTTTCTTTTTTAGACAAAAATTAAATCATTTTTTTGAAGCGTAGATTATAAATGAAATTATTAAAAATTAAATTCATTAAATTATTGTTAAGTAGTAGAAAAGGTAAGAATTATTTTTGTAAATGAAATTTGTAAAATTTAAAATGTTCGAATAAAATAAAATAAAAAGAGAGAAAACATATAAATCATTTTTAACCGAACAACTGCCATATGTATTACAAGAAACAGAATATCGAAAAAGGAAATTTTTTTAATTGTAACAGACTAGAGAAAAACACAATTTATTGTTTGAGTGGGAAAGTCTTAAATCTAAAAAAGATCTTTACTAAAAGTATCCTTTTATTTGTGTCGAGAATGTAGTTATTAAGAACATTCTCTTCTTTTTATCCATATCGAGAATGTGTTCGCTAAATGTGTTCTCTTTATCCATGCTGAGAATATATAAATTCCAATTATATTATAATTAAACAATAATTATAAGATTAAATTAATCCGAATTAAACAATGACCAGATTGTTAAAATATTCGACATCTGGCAGGATTATTGGTGTATTTGTTATAGTATATTTAACTCGAGCTTAATGAGTTTCATTATAAAATTTAATTAAAAGACAACGATAAATATTTAATTTAAAAAAACGAAAGAATGAATTAAAAGAATAATTGCGGCAAATGAAACAATTGCTGAAAGTTTCCCTAATATTTTTAGCTAAAATTAATGTAGGATTAAATGTGATAAACAAATATTTGGCAATTTTCCATAAGCAGAAATGTATATTTTATAATGCATAATGAATTATTTAAAGTTTTAAAGCATCTATTTACAAAATAACTACCATATACTTCGACGAAATATCTCAGCATAAATTATAATGAGATCTAATAAATAATAACTCAAATTAGCAATTAATCATTAATTGGTACAACTCTTTTGCAATTTATCTTTTCACTCTCAAATTTATCAAAAATTCTCAAAAAAAATCGCTAAAATTGATATTAGGTTTAGCTATAGTTTTTCAATGCATTTTTATCATTTCAAAAATGCGAAATGCATTTCCAAATAAGACTGGCAGATTTTAACAAATTGAATTTGAAATTAACTTCTAGCTTTCTTCTACAATAAATTCTTTATGAGATAATTTGGGAGTAAGAAAATTAAACTGTCGTAAAATAAAAATGTTTTAACTTTAGTGAAACAGATAAATAACCGATCAATATGGAAGTGAAAATACTTTAATTTCTAAATTCATTTTTTGTATCAATAGAACTATCATCTTTTCAATTCGTTATAAATTATAAAATCAACAATTATAATTAAATGGAATGATTTGTAAAATGGAAGAAAAAAGTTCATTTCACCCTTTTTTTTGATCAAATTTCTGTTCCATTTGAAAAAGTTCATTAATACAAAAATTTAATATTTGTGATTTTAATCGTTTAAAATTTTCAAAATTTTTTTAAGCCAAAAATAAATTTGCTTGCTAATTGATTGATTTATTTCGATTGAATATTTTGATAATAATATTTTACTATTTCGATTTATTTAAAATTAAATATTTTTAAAAATAATAATTTCTCATAATTATATTTACAATATTATTTGAAAAGAAAAAGATGGCTGTTAATAAAAATTATTCTTAAAAAAATATGCACAAGAAACTTTCTTCAATATTTCCTAACAACTATATATATAATTTGAATTTTTAATAAAATAAAAAAATTTCAATTAAACAAATGAATTTTGCATTACGTGAAAGCCTCTCTTACTATAGTGAAAGATTATAATGTAAGATAAAAAATGCACAAAATTCATTTAATTCGAACTTAATTATTTAACACAAGAAAAAAGCCAGCAATTTAAATAATATTCATAAAAGTACTTAACATAAACCGAACAAAAAAAATTTTAAGAAAAAGTATAATTTTAAAATATTTGCCAAAAATTATTTTAAAAAATTTCAATGAAATTTGCAATAAATAAATATATTGGAAAATTTTGAGGACTTTCAATTTCAAAAATCAATTCTGAATAATATACCGCAAAATGAAATGTACAAAATTTACATTTTAGCATAATTATTTACCTAGAAATAAATCACCGATTAAAATACTCTTAAAAAAGCTATTAAATGGTTGAATTTTTTCATGAATATAATCTTTCAAAAGAAAAAAAAAGACAAATTATACATGAAAAAAATCAGAAAGGAAGTTCGAACTATTGCAACAGAGAATTGGGGTGGAGATTTAGAGTTTTAAAATATATTATGGATTGACTCAAAAAAAAAAACAAATTATGAGAAAATGATAAGAGAGAAGATCGAGATTTGATTATCAAGAATAAAAATTTTCGATAAAGATTTAATGTTTTGTAATATATTTATCGATCGAGAGAATGCCTACCAAAATTAATGCTTTCTTGGCAGAGTCGATGAATGAAATTTTCATCATTTTTAGTGGGATTCTATCTCGTATAAGCTTTTTTTTCCTTAAAATAAGTGTAAATTAATCATTCAACTAATTTTAACTAATCATTTCTGCAATTATTTATCCAAAACTATATCCCAATAAGCAGAAAAAAAAACAAATTAAAAACAAGAAAAACGAAATAAAATCCCACTAAAATAACGCTGAAGTGGAGGAAGCAAAATGATAATGAAAGATGATAATATTATATTGAAAATTAAAAGGATTTTTAAAACTAGAAAATATTGATTAAATAAATGCAAATTTATGCAATCAATTCAGTCTGTCAATTTTTTATCGAAATTTTTCTTTTTGTTCGAAAAATTTGAATAAATTTATATATTTA
This sequence comes from Dirofilaria immitis, assembly GCA_024305405.1. NCBI lineage: Eukaryota > Metazoa > Nematoda > Chromadorea > Rhabditida > Onchocercidae > Dirofilaria > Dirofilaria immitis. Next base: position 3,550,889 of record JAKNDB010000098.1, read on the forward strand.
TTTGCAATTTATTTGCAAATAATTTGAATTTAAAGCAAAAAGTAGTAATTAAAAAATTATCGAAATATAATTTGCAAATTGAAATTTATCATTCCTAATTTTTCAAAAATTCCTTCTTTTTTGAAATATCGACGAAATTTATATTTATTATTCTTACGTATGTTTGGCAAACAATAAAAATGATTGGTAATTTTATGGGGATGTTTAATTTTTTCCAAAAAGAAAAAAAGAAAAATAATATACGATGTACTACTTAGATAATCAATCTCGTTCACCCATCTTAAACATCCATACCAAAATAAGAATTCGAGAAAATAATTTGTTACAATCAAAATTTATTAGGGAAATGAAATTTGTTAATTGAAAGGAAGAAAATGAATGTTTTATGTAAGAATTTTTCAATAAAAAAATTTTGAATATTTAAGTAATACGTAGGCACTGGAAATACTTGAATTTAAAAGATATTTTAAAAACTTTCAGTTTGAAAAATTAAAAGAAAAAACTGCACATATTCCTCTTTCATTATTTTTCTTCTTTTCAAATCTTTTCACAAAATTTCTCACTTATCACTAATTGATGATATAATGAAAGAAATCGATTTTATATTTTTTATGATCTCTCGCATTTCCCAATTATTTTTAGTTAGAATTAATGAATGAAAATGATAATGAGATGAATGAAATTTCAGCCTAAATATCGAATGAATTCAAAATCTAGAGACCAGGATATCTAGAAATCGAGATTTAAATCAAAATATCCGAAACGTTAAAGCTGGAAAAATGAATTCGAAGTCTAGAATAGCTTGAATGTTAAAGTAACAGTTAGATGAGTTAGAAACCCGGGTCGAGCATTCGAAATTAAAGATATTTGAACGGATTCGAAATTCAGACGAAAATATTTGAGATGTTAAAGACAAATATTTGAAAGTTTAAAACTAGCCAGATGAATTCGAAATCTCGATCGGATGTATTTCAAATCCTAAAACTATTCATATCATTTGCCATATCTATCTTTTGCATATACCCTTTGCCCTTATTTCATGTATTTATGTTACTTATATTTATTTGATTAAAGAAAAAAGATAACCAATTCTTAACAGTGACCATAACAAATGAAAATTCGAGAAGGTAAAATGTCTGACAACTTCTACCAGAAAGTAATTAAATTTCATCATGAAATAACCATTCTAGAGCGCTTTTAACAACGTATCTGATAAAGATATTTTTCAAGAAGTTTAGTTAAACTGATAATTAATAACATATTATTAAAATTGAATCATATGTCTAAAATCTACTCAATATTTATACATTTATGGGCTATGAAAAAATGTATGACAGATATTACCTTATAGAGATAATAAATTTTTATCAAAGAAAGAATTTTTTTATTCAATTTATTTTAATTTAATCCATTTCCATTTCATAATTGTTTTGCTTTTAATAAAATTTATTATTTACCTTATTTCAAACAAAAATAAATCTTTATTGAAAATAATTTTGAATGAAAAGGATTATTCATTAAATTTTCTGATCAACACCACTCACTTTTTAATTTTAAGCTTTCAAATATACTAAAACAACTAATTTGCAAAATGAACATTTGAAATAGTTTTAATGAAAAAATACGATATAACATTTTGACAATATGTATATACAACAACAGATAACAAAAGCAAATTAATTGAAAAACAAAAGCATTAAACAAAAAAAAATTTCCTTCCAAATAAATTTTTCAAATGAATTTTAGGGAAGAAAAAGTTTTTCCTCTTTTTTCTTTTTTAAAATAATAATAAATTACTGAATTCGTAAATTGCAAAAAAATAAAAACAAAAGATAAAAAGAAACGAAAAAGAAAAAAAAGTGTTAGAAGATCGATGAAAATTGTACTCTTAAAAGCATTTATTTCATGCAATATTAAATCGAAAAAACTTTTACAGCAATCAGTTAGTTCCACTATTATTGCCAATATATTACAGTAATAGTAATATATTACTGCATATTAATCACAGTAGCAATCGTGAAAAGATTAGAAAAAAATTCGTTCACTGATCATAGCTCTTCAAGTTCTATTATCCGAACTGTAGTCTTAAAATATAATAGCAGAGAATTCACCAAGAAATAATAATATAGTATTAATGATAATATTTTTACCTTTATCCATGTTCCTTTTTTAAAGTATCTTTGTTATTGTGTTGAAAAAAATCCTCAATAATTCCTCACCGATTCGCGGATTATTTTAGTCACGTTAAAAAAGAAATCAAAATTACTAGAACTTAATTCTAGTATAGATTGTAGCATATTCACATTTAATTGCATTAGTAAAAATATTTTTCGTGATATTTAGGTATATAAATAATAGGTATTCTTTTGAAATCGACATATGAAAAATGAAGAATTATTTTATGAATTTAAAATTATTAAATTAATTTCTTTTACCCTCAAAATTGCTCTTATCATGCTATCTGCAGTTTATCATAATTTGACGATCCTAGTGATTGCAATAGCCTAAGTTTTTTAATGAAACAATCAATTGTTAAGATTTTCTAAAACCCTTTTTCAAGTTCACAATTTCAAATACGATTTTAAATTTCCTATTTTCTTCCAACAATACATCGCGATGATACACTTTCATTCATTCAATCAAAATTTATTATTTAAGTTTATTCACTTGAAATTTTCTTCGTTGTAACTAATAAGCTTAAATTTTGAAAATAATGCAAATTTCTGACAATGATATGATATAATATAATATAACGTTAATGAAACAAAACTGCAAAAAACTAATCCGAAATGCATTGTATTTAATAACCTATTGAATTAATAAGAATTAAACATAGGCAATAACAGATAACAAATTGGTTATTAAGGTAGTAGCAATAAATGTAATTGTCATCGTGAATTATTATTTCAAATAAATTTCTGCAAATGTGATACATGATATACGATATAGGCTATATAACATTATATCACATAAAAAGGAGTTAGTAATGTCTCTCTATTTATATTACTCCAAAAATTTCATTTGGTAGTAAGGAAATTGAAAAATTTTTATCTACTGAGAAAATCATCTGACATTTTCTATCTTTTCAAAAAACTTCTCAAAATTATATTTAGCAGAAAAAGAAAAACTGATGGTTAATCAAAAATTCTCGACTTCATCCAATTCCAAGATATGTCCAAAATAATTGGTATATCAAGCAAATTATTGAATATTATATTTTTCAGAAAAATGTAGCATATAAATTAATAAAATTGTTTTATTCATTTTCTTTCTTAAATATCAATTAAAGTTAATCGTACGAAATGGATTTAAATTCAATCTCTTGAGTAAGATTAAACAAAATTAATTGAAATAGAAAGATAGGCGAAATTAAAAAAAAGGAAATATCCGCAGAATTATATAAAAAAGAGAATGAAATTATTTTATTACTTAATAATTGTTTTTTTTTCGTTATATAAATTTTATTTTAAGTAATGGAATAATTTTATTGCTTTAATTTACTAATTCGTAATTTAAAAAGAAAAATTCATTTAAAAGAAAGGAACATAATGTCTTTATTAATTTTATTTAATTAAACAATTTTCTTTTCAAAATGAGTTTCTTTTGAAAGAAATGAAGAAAAAAGTGAAATTTTTCGATAAATTTCTTTTTAACTTTTAATAATTTTCAAGCAAAAAGTAAAAATTTATGCAAATCAATTATTGATGTAAGAAATAAAATTTGAAAAAAATCATAAAAAGAATGTAAAAAAAAGAAAAAATGACAAATAAAATGTATATTTGGGATTAAGATGGCAATGCTCCTTTTCAAATCGAAACATTTCTTGCATATTATATTTTATTTTTTTATTTCATTTTTTATTTCGTCAAAAAAAAGAGAAAAGAGAAGAAGAAGAAGAAGAAGATGAAGATGAAGAAGGAGGAGGAGGAGGAGGAGGAGGAGGAGGAGGAGGAGGGAGGAGGAGGAGGAGGAGGAGGAGGTGAAGAAAAGAAGAGGGAATTCATCAATCAAAAAGTAAAATGAATTTTTCGTTTGTCAAAAAATGCTTACTTCAAAAAAAGGAAAAAAAACATCAAATCGTCAACAACAAATTTTTGAACTATACTACTAACTTTTCATCTAACGGCTAATCAACAAAAATTTTAACACCCCGACCGATCTTTTCGTTTTTGCAAAAATGTACTACGGAAATTAAATATTTTAACTTTCAAAATTGCTATTTTGCTTCTTAATTTTTGTTTGTAGATTAGGTAGCAAAAATGGTGATCATTGATAGTTGAAATTATAAATAAAAGTAAAAGCTTTAGGAAGAGTGGAAATATATTTCACAAAAAAATGTGACTTAGAAAAAACTTTAATGAAAACTTCAACAAAATTAATTTCCGATAGTCTAGGAAAGGGAAAAAAACTTTTTAGCATGTTAGATGACTGAATAGGGATAAATTAGAACTGCAAAAGTAGTCTGCTCGTAATTATATAAATAAATCTATATATCATTAGGATGATGACTTAACTTAGTATAGCTTAACAGATGATCTGAAATAATATGAATCACATTTCTAGAAATGATTTAGTTACAATTAAAAATCTAAAATCGCTTCAAACTTTTGCATTAATATAGAAATAATAGATCATAATAACACTTTTCATAATTTTATAGAAAAGAAAAATTAGCAAGAAAATGATGTATAAGGATAAGGTAATAGAATTACGAAAGAAGAAAAATTAAGTACATCACTGAAAATAAGAAAATTAAGTGAAATTAAAATATCATTTTGAGAAGATAATTGTGCTGATCATTTTGTTGAATTAAATTTCAATCTCGACATCGTAGTAATCAATAAATTGTTGTTTGAGAAATGGAAAAAGTTAAGTGAATAATATGCGTAAGTTATACATTTTGCATAACTATTTTATGATCGTATGCTTATTATTCGTAAAAATTTCTTGAAACTTGCATCTATGAAATTATGAATTTACATAATTTTTTTTCAATTATCGCTGATAATTATCAATGATAAGATTAATCACTTTAGCATAAGTTCAGAATAAATTACATGTAGATTCATATGACAAATATAAATTATCTCTGATATTTTATGTAAATAAATTCATTTATGTATAAATTTGAGAAAAAAGTTAATTCTAATTTTATTTTTTCAAATTTTTGCAATAATCTAAATGCGATTACTGTTATATTTTGTCATATTACGAAATCTATTTTATTCGTTTTTTTTAAAAATCGATTCATGATCGATTGTTAATAAACGAATGGAAATGAATTGAATGAAGTAATTTCAAATGTTTCATTTATTTATTCAAATCACTTATTTTGTAATTTCCCATTCCTCTGCTCTCCTCCTTCTTCTTCTTCCTCATTATTCTCATCTTAATTTTTATAAAATGTTTTTCCGCAACAAATTTTTTTATCTTCGAAGGAAAAAATGAGAAATTCTAAATCGATTAATTATTTAAGACAATGAAATTAGTCAAATTTTCTCTTCAACATCGATAGATCAAAGAATATTATCTAATGATATCGATCACCAGTCAAAATTGTTATTATTCGTAAAAATTATTTATATTTCTCAGAAAAAAGGAATATTCAGGAATTTACGGAATTTCAAACTCATAAAAGTGAAAATGATTAATCAAACTAAGACATATATTATCAATGAAATATTTCCAATTGATAATGTCTTTGATCTTTAATGTTAATTTATTTTTATTTCTCGAGAATTTTATAAAAGATTTATTGAAATCTTAACTACACGACTCGCTTATTAATTGATATTTTTCTTCTCCTACGTAAAAGATTTATTAAATAAATAAATTAGTGAAAATTTTGTCCACTTATTAAATTTTCTTTTTTGTTATATTTTAAAATTCTTATTTTTCTCCTCGTTTTTGTGATTATAAATTTCCTATTTATGAATAATTGTATATCCAAAAAGCTTTACACTAAATAAGAAAGAAAATGAAATTGAAATTTTACTTTTTTTAGCTACCAATTCAGAAATAATTTCCTTTCTCTCTTTGCAATTCAACAAATAGAAATATTTAAATGAAAATTTAATGAGATGGCGAAAAAAAGCTTTTAAGCGAATCAAAGATATCATATACGATGACGAATAATAAAGTTTCAATCTTAATTGCATCAACATGAGAAAAAGATGAAATATACAAATCCATGGGGATTACGAAAAGTTTTAAAACAGACTGAAATTGCGAAATATTTCTGGCCAAGGACAAAAAAGAGCCAAAATGAAGTGAAATATTGAAAATACAATTATATTTCATTTTCTTTTTACTGAATGTTTATTTATGAAATTTGTGAATTTTTAATTTGTTTATATTAAAATTATTAAATTATATAATAATAAGCAAGTAATTCTATAAAACAAAAATGATTTAAATGTATACAAATTTTATCATATATCTAATAAATAAATCAATATTTTAAAAATAAATTAAAAGAAATATTATTAGTTAAAACTTGTTATTTACAATATTAAATCCAAAAATAACTTTATTAAATGAAAAATTTTGCAATTAAATTTATTTGAAAAAGCTAAAAGAAAAAAATATTTATTTTACACAATATATGAATAATAAAAGAATATATATATTAGTATTCATTTAATATATATAATACTAATATTCATTTGATAAAATTATAACTTAGTAGGATGATTACAATGATGACAAGAACGGAATAATAATTCTGATATTAACATAAGCAATGACGACGAAAATATAAATGATTAAAATTATTCATAATGTTTATTGTTTTGTTTAAAAATATCATAAAGTGTTTCATATTTGTTGGTAAAATTTTAAGATAACAACGATAAAAATTATGAAAAATGTAATGAAAGAATAATTATGTTAATTCTGATATAAACAATGATGATAAAAATAAAAGATAAAATCACTGATAATAAAGTGATAATTGTCCTCCTATTTAAAAATTATCGTGAAAAGTAGAAAACAAAACTTCGAAGAAATTTTTAAGCTATAAATCTATTATGAATGAAAATTCGATTACGGATAATTTTTCAAAAAAACATTTCTTAATATCCAATTTTAATCTGATAATTAGAAAATAATCCACACAAGAAAAAAGGAAAATAAACTAAGCCTTGCATGCTTATCCAATAATTAGCAAATAGGACAAGAAAAAACTAGGCTAGCGAATGATGATGAAAATGAGCCAAATAAATAGGCTTGTGAATTTTAATACGACAACCTTTTTGCTAACTAAATTTGAGAAACATTTATTTCACAAAAGAAAACATTTATCATTGATAATAATGATAAGCCAATATGTTATAGATATAATGATTATAGAGAAATTTGAAAAGTTAAAAACTAGTTCCTAAAATATTTTTTCTTCAAATTTTACTTCAATGCAATTGGTCGGGAAAAAATGACAATTTCTGATAATTATCCTATTTTTACGATATCTATAAGATATAATAGTAATTTTCAATGAAATCACAATTTGCGATTAATCAAATTTTAGATTTTATTTTTTATGGCATGTAATTAGCGAACAAATGGAATAAATTTTTTATAAAAAAATTATTCATATTTTTCATAAAAATTTCCAGTAATTTAATTCCTTTTCTTTTTTATTTCAATGAAAAAATAAAATAGAAATGATTAATTACGTGTATGATAAATTATCTACTCTCGCTGATTTAGTTTTAGAAAAAGTTACTCATCATAATCTTATAAGATATAAGACAAAGGAAATGGTAAATTGAAGTTAAAGAAAGATGCAAGAAAGAAAAAATTACTTTCTTGTACAATTTTTTTTTTGAGAAAAGACTTTTAATTAACTAAAACTTAATATCATTGTTGGAAAATAATTAATTTTATTCTCATATGGTGATTAATTCAACTTCTCGACATGCAAAATTCACCATGAATGTTTCTTTTGCACGTATTTTGCACGTATGAAATTGCAATATTTCATCCATTTCAATCATCTAACATTTGTTTGTTTTTTTCAGTCTTACATAAAATAAAAATTTTTAATAATAATAATAATTTCTCTCGTAAAAAATAGTCCATCCAATTTATTGATAGTGAAAATTAAATAATTCGATATTTCTAAGAGATCGAAGATTATTGAAAATTTCTTATTTACTTATTTTTAATTCCAATTTGATATACAATAAAAAGATGTAACATATATGATAAAAATAATCAATTTCACGAAAAAAAAATCAGCAGATTAGTACAAGCAAAGGATGCAAGAACTAAAATAAAAGAAATTTTGTGAAAAATTTTGAATTAACATTAAAATAATCTTAAAATAGATTAAGAAGAAATTTCTTAAGAAAAGCTAAATATCAAAATAATTATTTCATATCAAATTTATTCCTGTAAAAATACAAAAATAAATAAATTATTTAAATGCCAAAAATTTTGATTGAAATATTAAATCAATACTATAATAAGTAGTCATAATCATCGTTATTAATTATTTATGTTTTAATTCTTTAAAAACTTTTATGAATATTCCAAAACAAAAAGTAAAGCCGAAAAAAAAAGAGAATATTTAATGGATTCATTTTCATTCTTGAATTAATTTTAAAAAAGAAATTAAAAAATAATTTAGAAATTAAAAAGAAATGTTTTAATTAGAATACATATCTGTTGCCTGCTTTCGTCTAATTCTTGAAAAAATAACTTTCAAATTAATAGGATAATTTTTTGATGAAAAATCATTAGAATAAAAAGAAACGAATAATTTAAAGCATAAAATGTCGAAGAACAACGAAGGAGTTGCAAAGAAAAATTTCCGCTTTCGAGAAAAAAATAATTTATATCGAAGAGAACGAAAAATCTACCGTTTGCTGTTTGCTATCGTCAAAGAAGTTTTATTATCCTCAATGCTAAAATAAATTTTCTAAGCAAAGCTCTAGATTGAATAATAAATTTATATCTTTTCATCCGGAAAATCGCTACTATATGCAATTTTCATATATTCAAAAGCGAAAAAAATGATTATAACTGGCTAAGCCAAATATGAGCCTAATAAAAAATGAATTAAAACTTAGCACCAGACATCATGAGCATTATTTCAAAAGTTCCCATCAGATATACAATTTCATGAAACAACACGTAAGCTTAATATATAAATACGAGCAAGCTTAATATAAAAAATACAAGCTAAAACTTAGCATCGAACATCTTGAAAATTTTTTTTGAAATAAAATAGGCTAATAAAATACGTAAGATAACTATATATAATAGATAATAACGATGTTAGACATTAATACGCTATTTCGCTATTTCGTACAAATAAAGTATTTTTACGTTAAATTAGAAAGTAGTTACATACAAACTACAATAATAGTAGTCACAAATTACAGTAATAATAGTTACATACAAATTAGAGTAATAGCTGTTATATACAAATTGAAGTAACTCTAATAAATAACTAATATTTGGATATTGTAAAATTTTCACGAAAAATGCTTTTTTCCTTTTGTAAATTTTTCAACAAATTTTCAATATATAAAACGTAAACATATTTATATTAAGAAAAATTGTATAAAAATTTTCGATTTTATAAAAAAATTAATAAAAAGATTAAAAGGAAAATTTTTCATGCATTGATAAAATATTTGAGAGAAAGAGAGAAAAAACAAATTTTCAAAATAATCCCACACTTGTCCTATGAACTTAAACTTCTTTTTCCTCTTTCATTGCAAATTCAAGCAATAATAATCTGTAAGTTTTATCGAGAAAATATTTTGAAATAATCTGTGTCATAATTTTTTTCTTTGATTATCAGTAAGAAGATTTAAAATAATCTCTCACCTTGCTCTATGACTTTAAACTTTTTAGAAAAAAACAAATTTTCCAAAATTAATCTTTCGCCTTGTCCTATGACCTTAAATTTTTCTTCCTTTCATTATAAATTCAAACAATAACAGTTTGGAAATTTCATCGAGAAATATTTTGAAATAATCTATTATTACAATTTTTTTAAATAAAATTAATCATCAATAGAAAGATTATTAAATAATTTCAATTTTTGAAATTTATTATATAACATTTGCCTTTTGTAAAATGCATAAATTATTTTATGCAATATAGCAAAATTTTTGACAATTATTATATGAAGATTTAAAAGTAAAATTTCAATCGTTCTTAAGTCTCGAATTCTAATTAAGTAAGTTTAATTTTTAATTAAATAAGTCTATTTGAAGCATTTTGTTAAAAGTTTTTTATTTTTTACCTAAATCTGTCGATAAATTCCGCCACAGATTTTATCAGTAATCAATTATCCCAACGAAAATTTGAAAATTTATTCTATAATTATCTTCAATGTTTTCGATTTTGTTTAAATAGCAAATTTTTTTCCTCCTTTTTCCTTTTTATCCCTTTTTCTTTATAATTAATGCCACAATTTAATTTTTAATGAATGATATAATAGCTTAATTTAATCCTTGATTTCTAATTTTTAACAATTTTTTTCAACTTATTTTTGCATTATCCGATTTTTTATGGTATCCTAAAAAATATGTCATAAAATAGCAATGAAATTCGATCATTTATCATTAATTTGTAAAGTTAGATTAGAAAAATTTGTTCATTAGTGGAATCACACAGATAATATTTCCTTAGCATAATCTTATTCATAATATTAATTAGCAAAATAAGATAATAAAGCTATCAATTATCATTCATTGATAAAGAAAAAAGTTATTCTCTTAATCGAATCATAGATGATAATTTATTAGCATAGACTTATTTATATGGTTTTAGAAAAACAAGATAATGAAGGTATCACGTATCGCTAATTGTGGAAAAAGCTAGCCTATTGATAAAATCAAACATTTTATTTCTTAATAAAAATACATTTATAAGATGATAACAAAATGAAACAATTAGGATAGAGATAATTATTACATAAATTTAAAAAACAAGAAACAAAATTATAAATCTACTCAAGTGCAAAACTATATTATAAATAAAATGAAGTGATTTAGGAAGAGGAAAGAGAGAGAGAAAAAGAAAGAGAAGTGAGGAATTTGTGACCTTGAAAAATAAAAAACAAAGATGAGAAGTTTTTGTGCGAGAAGAGTTTGACAAAAAAAAGTTTTGATATGTAGTAGGATAAGAAATGGAGCTGAGCATTAATACTGTTTAGAAGAAAAATCAACTATTGTCTGATATAAAATACAATCATAGAAACCATTTGAAGTGTATTAGCAAAACAAATTACGAATTCAGGAACAATAACAGAATCCATCCAGGATTAGGATTAAAAATATGCTATTCGGGAATCCGAGAAATTTACTCTAAAAATGCCATAATTCTGTTTTACAGATTGAAAAATTCTGTTCCAAAATTTCAAATTACTACTTCATTCTACTCCTTTTGAAATAAATAAAAGATATCAACAATCGCAACAAGAATTCATGAATTATAACAGAATCCATCCGGGATTAGCAAGTAAAATGATGCTACTTGAGAATCGAAAAATTTGTCCTAAATGTGTGTTACCCATGTTGAAAGATGAGATCACTACTCATCCTCTGCTTTTTCGAAAACAAAATTCTGTCTTACTTTTTCAAAAAATTCTTAAAAGAACAAATTAATTGTGGCTACTAAATGTGAAATGAGCTAATGAGTGTAAAAATAATGAGAGTAGTAATTGGCTAATTAACCAGATATTATATATTAGTTTGAATAATAAGCTTAAAATAATTATTACTAAGACTTAATAATGAATGGTAATGTTCAAATTTTAAACGGAATAATTGGTTGAATTAAAAAAAAATCGAAATGCCGAAAAATTGTCGTTTTAGTGAATCAAAAAATGCATAAATGATTTTTTTTTCATAATTCCAATTTTTTTCTAAATCTAAAAATTAACATATGTTCGGGAATTTGTTTTCTTTAAAAATTATAGGATAAATCAAAACTGAAGTTAAAATTTTGAAAAGAATTAAGGAAATGCTAAATATGAGAAATAATTTGATTTCGTAATAACGATAGTTAAGGAAAGTCTAAAATAAGATAGAAGTTTTGTTTTCAAAATAAACTCCAACCTTTAACCTTCATTTTTAAATCAATTTATATGCATTCTTTCTTTTGCATCTTCAATTATTCAAAATTTTTGAGAAATAAAAATTTGAAAAATTCACCACAAAAAAAGCTAAAATTTTGAAAAGAATTGAAGAAATGGTAAGTAAATATGTGAAGTAATTTAATATCGAAGTATTTTTGAAATAGCAATTGCTAAGCAAATTTCAAAATATAAGTTTTGTTTTCGAAGCAAACTTTAACTTGTCATATTTCAATCAATTTATAATTCTTTTCATAGTTTTTCTTTTGCTTCAAATTATTTCAAAGTTTTTCGGAAATTATTTAACTCAGCTTATATTTATTAATATACTTACCGCAATTATAAATATTAATAAATGTAAAATTATTAAAAAATTAAAGATTAATATTATGAACGTTTTCAAGGATAGTAAAAAAAAATCAAATATTAACCATTTTTGAATTCACCAACGAATTTTTCCACGAATGTAAACTATCATCGCTAATTTTTCGAATTGCTTTGCAATCATTAATATCAATATCTACGGATTGTTGAGTTCGACTTCGCCCAAATCGTGTCATTCCTTTACGTACTGAAAATAATGCAAATGTAAAACTAATATTAAAAAAAATATCATTAATTATCGAAATCAATCTCATGGTTTAATTAAATTCAAATTTTTTAACAGTCAATGTATTAATAATGTCCAAAAATTATCAAATTAATTAAAAATAACTAATGGAAATGATAGATGTCAAAGGTCAAAACAGAAAACAAATTAAGCTTAAATGATATAAATATGTTACAACATTGTTATGGCAGGATAATTATCATTCATAGAAAATTCAACGATAAAATTTGAAGATTTTACAATTTTGACTATAAACAATTTCATTAACTGAACAACAATTAGCAATAAAGATTTTATCAAATTTTTCGAGACAACAAATGATTCAAATCAAATGTAATAGTTAGTTATCCGTTGATAATACTATCACTATATCACCTGTTAAATTCTTTGTTAAAAATATTTATTTCATTCATTTCTCGATCAATTCTTTTTCTTTGTTTTCAATTTTCAACGCATAAACAATGAAATATTAATGAAAATTCAAAAAAATTCTTCCTAAAAATTATTCACATATTTTTTTCATATACTTTTGATAAAATATGATACAGTAAACATTCTGATAAAATAGAAATTTTATCACACTGATAATTTATTTAGCTTAGAAAAAAGAAACAAAAATAACAATTTAATTGCCAATAATATCTAGTTATTTCAGTTTGAAATGAAAAAGAAAATTTTACATTTCATTCGAGAAAAGAATGAAGTAATACGAATGAATGATAAAATCATAGTGATAATGATAAGAGAAGAATGAATGATGAGAAGAAAATTCTATCTAATTGATACTTTTTTTATTATTATTTTTACCTATCCACCTAATGATTAATTTAAACCTCTATAAGGCCTTCATTATGTGCTAAAAATCTCGACCAATTTATGCCTTATGTAAAGCTTGTATTATATTATCAAAAATATCAATCTTATGATCAATCTATGTCTTATTATAGAACTGTCTATCATATAGAGCGTATTTTGCATGGTCTAAGTTATCTATCGATTGATCAATTTACAGCACCTATATTACGTGGTTTACGTGGTATATTGCATGATTATGTGATTAGCCCCTGAAATTTATATCCAAATTTCATTCCCTTAACATTTTTAAATCATTAATATCGCAAACTCCTAGATCAATCAAAATAATCATTATATTTAATTCCTGCTAATATAATAAAAAATGTTTAAAAGTACTGAATATTTCTGACAATGCTTAATAATCAAATTATAAAATAGTCGAAAGGATTATTAATCAAATTATAAATTAATTATGGGAAAGTCTAGAAAGAGAGAGAAACAAAGAAAGAGAGAGAGAGAATTTATTGCTAAGTTTTAAACAAAATACTGAAATAGTTTGAAATAAGAAATGAGAAAAAAAAACTAAATTTCAACAAGTTTAAACTTTACTGTAAAATTTTTCCAAATTTAAATTATTTTTGATTAGATTAAAAAGAAATTTTCGCTTTGACGAATTAAAATTTTCGTAAACTTAAAAGTTCACTTTTATTATTTCAAATTAAGTATTATCAAAGAGATGTTAAACTATTTGCTCGATTATGTAAACAAATTCTATAAACTTCAAAAATACATTAATGTAACAAATCTCGAAATCATTAATTGACAGATAATATGCGATAACTGCCGTTAAAATACATAGAAATTTCTAGCACTTTCGCTTACTAACAACATAATTTACGTGAAATTTCTAAGCCTTACACTGATTAAGAATAATCTGCGCGAAATTTCCACGACATAAACTCATTAAATATTATCATTTGATATTTCCGTTACGTTGCATTAACGATGAGAAAAGAATTTACGGTCCTTAATAAATTTCAATGATTGATTTAAACATAAATATATTTTAGAATTGAATTTAAAAAAAAAAATGAAAGAATCGCATTTTCTCTAAATATATCTTTGGCATTTCTTTCTTTTTTTTAAAAGCAAAACTTCAATGATCAAAATAAAAAAAAAATAAGCATTCAAGGTTATAAATAAAAATTAATTATGAATATAAATTTTTGATAGGAATTTTTTCATCAATCCATTTCATCGATCCATTTCATCAACCCATTTCATTAATCCATTCTTTTTTTGCACCTATCATATTAGTCAATTCATTCTTTAAATTACACGTAAACTTTCATTTGTCACGAATTTCATTTTTTTTTCATTCTTCCCTTTTTTTGTTACTTTTAACACACTGATAAAATCATTTCATATCAAATTAATGAATGGATCTGATAAAATATTTGAAAAAGCGCTCGAGAAATAATAAAAAAGAGAAAAAACTTTTTAAAAATTTTTAACAATTGAGATAGAAATATTAATTTGAGATTGATTATCACGGAATAGGTGCAATTTAAATCCGCTTAATAGGAATTTAATGAGAGGATAAGTCTGTTGCAAACAACCATGATAATCCATCCATCCACCCATTCCAATTCGTAAAATATATATCGCTATTGCTTCGGATTAGAAAGCTCATAAGTTTGATAGCATTTCAGGATTTGGCTCATTCATTGGATTAAAGCTGAACTCCTAGGCTAATATTGCAAATTTTGCTTAATTTAGCATGCACAATATAATTTATAGCAATGTTTTTTTGGCTTGTTTTCAAATCATTTATCATAAAGACAAATGCGAATAAATGATAGGCATTGATGATTAGAAAGTTTTATCAAGAATAATAGTTTAGTTACAAAAAAGAAAAAACAAATTTAAGTAAAAATAATTTCAAGCAAAACTTTGATGAATAAAAAAGAAATTTAGTAAATAAATTATCATTCCTTATCAAATACAAAATTTTCGCCATTTTTCTAAATTTTATCATTCAGTCAAATTAATTCATTCTGATAAGCAATTTTTGAGAGAGAGAGAGTATTTGATTTGCTGTTATTGAATATAATAAAAAGTATTGGAATAGAATAGTTTATTAAAATAATTTTTAAATTTCAACCTCTTTTTTTTAATTTAAAAATCAAACTTTCATTTTTGCAGTACTAAAAAACGAAAAAGTTTCATCTTATCCTATCTTTCTTATTTCTATGATATTTTTATCAATCCGATAATTCAAGCTAATTTTCTTTTACGTAATAATATAGATCAACGTAATGGAATATTTAATTAGCGAAAAGAAAATTTTAATTTAAAATTTTTAATCAAACAGTTTGAAAATTTGATGAAAAACATTTCAACTCTGATAAGAGAATAATATTAAAATTAGGCCTATAAAAATTTATTAATTTACGAAATTATCTATGATACAAACAAAAAAGAAAAGTAGAATGTTAAATTTAATAAGAATTAAAATTTTTAATTCAAATTATACAATTATTCAATTAATAAAAATGCAAAATATTACTATTCAACAATACTTTTGAAAATTTTATTTCAGCAATAAAAATAAAAAAATTAAATTTCAACAATAATTTTAGAAATGAAACAAAAAAAGTTTCCCTACGATAAATAAATAGAAATTGAAACTTAATGTATGAAATTTTTGAAACCGAAAAAAAAATTTTTAAAACTAAAAAAACGAAAGAAAGAAAGAAAGTTATTTGATAATAAGGAAATCGAATTTTTATCATTTCCAATTGTCTAAATTTAATGCCAAAAAAAGAGGAAAGGAATATTAATTAATAAATTAAAAAGATAAAATAAAAAGTACAGTATTTTGTTGTATAATTGTTGAAAATAATAGTTTATCGAAAAAAAATCGAACTAATAAAAAGACATTTGGAAATATCATTAAAAAGATGAAACTGAATACTAATAATGAAGAGGGAATTGGAAAAGTTGATTTGATGAGGCGGAAGGCAATTTTCTCCATTCAATCTCGAGAATGTGTAATAATATATTATATCGAATGTTGGAATATCTATTCTGTTGGAATATATATATATATACATATATTATTAAGCTATTATAATATCTATTTCAAACAACATCCGGTTATTAAATATTATAATAAAAAAAAAAAAAATTTTTTTTTGCATGAAATGACCTTCGAGAATAATTGACAAAATTTACTATCTTTCAAAAAGAAAAAATTTTGAAATTTCAAATAAAAAGAAAAAACGAAGAATTATTAGACAAATTTTTAGTAAGTTTATTCTATAAATTCAATAGCATAATTTAGTAATTATAATAATTGTATTATCAATTTTTCAAGGTTAAAAAAAGTTATGCAAATCTTTTGTTGATTTATTTATTACGAAGGAAAAAAGTTCATCTTAAGTAATTGTTTACTATAATCATGAAAGATTATTTTTAAACGTCAAAAGTTAAAGGCTAGGTTTGCAGCATTTACCGGATCAATTTATGAAGGTAAAAAAGTTACAAATCTTTTGTTGATTTATTTATTACGAAGGAAAAAAGTTCATCTTAAGTAATTGTTTACTATAATCATGAAAGATTATTTTTAAACGTCAAAAGTTAAAGGTTAGGTTTGTAACATTTGTTGAATCAATTTTTCAACGTTAAAAAAATATGCAAATCTTTTGCTGATTTATTTATCACCAAAAAAAGTTTATCTTAAATAATTTTTTTCAGTGTATTGTGGAAATAAAACTCGGTGAAATTTTTCAATGTCAAAGGTTAAAGGTTATCAAATTGTCAGCATATAGATTAAAAGTTTCATTCTTTTATTGTTTTTTAAATTAAAATATGGCATAAAAAAATTACCACGTGCAACGATTCGTTGACCGCTAAGAAAATTAGCATCACAATTGTCCGGGAGTGGGGTACGAGAATTTTCTACGAAAAATAATACGGTCGATGGTATTAAGCCGCGTTGACGTAAACGTTGATCTAAGCAATCACGTAATCTTTGTCCTGGATACGGTTGTATTTTTCGGGAATTCCAATTGCACGTCCTAGAAAAATAAAATCAAAAAAATTGCAAGCAATAATGAAAGAATGAATATTTAATAAAAATTTGTGACAATATGACGTAAATTATTTGCGTGTGTTAATTCAGTACAAATAATTCAGTACTACTTATGTACGGTAATTCAGTATAAATGATGCAATACTACTTACGTTCAGTATTGATAATGCAGTACTACTTACGCATGATAATACAGTATAAATAAAGCGATACTACTTACGTATGTAATTCAGTATAGATAATGCAGCACTATTTACGCGTGATAATTCAGTATAAATAATGTAGTACTACTTACGTGTCGCGATTCAAGATATATATGATGCAATACTTAAGTTATGGCAAAAATTTAGTTTCATAGAAATTTGAGACATTATGACGTGATTTACTTAGGTACAGTAATTCAGTACAAATGATGTAATATTATTACATATCACATATTAATATTATGTACAGTATATTAACGTGCAGTTATTACATACTACTTACGTACAGTAATTTAGTAAAATGATATAATACTTATATATGAAAATTCGATGGCTTTTAAAAATTCATTTTAATAATCAACTGACAAATTTACTGCCAACCAAATATCATTTTTGAATGTAAATAATTATATTTCTCGTTGAATTAATTATCAGTAATTTCGCAACTTCTATTGATTGCAACAATTGATAAAGGATAGAGCAATTATTAACAAATTAATCGGAAATTCGCAAAACCTGTTCCAAATAGGAATCCTTTAATAGAAATATTTTAATAAGAATTCTTCAAAATGTTTTATTATTCAAGTTTACACAAATCATATATCAGCAATGAATAAAAATATTATTTTATCTATTTAGATATATAAATATATCAGATATCGAATTTAAATTATCAAATTTGTTGACTATTGATTACTCCTTCTATTGATTACTTGAATATAGATAAAAACGAACATTCAAATATCAGATATCGAACTTGAATTATCAAATTTTTTACTCCTTTTATTGATTACTTGAATAGATAAAAATGAATACTCAATTTATACTTTTAAATATTTTTGTTAAAATATTTTTTAAATAAAAAGAATTCTTTTTAATTAATTGATTATGAATTTAATAAATTTTTTATCAGAAAACTTTTATCTTTTCATAATTAATAAGAACAAAAAAAATAAATCGTTGTAAAAATGTAAATTTAAAAGAATTTAAATTAGCTTAAGCAATTGATATTATTTAAAATATATTTTAGAGAAATATTTCAATCTTTTCATCGTTTTGCAATAAATAGAATATAAATTATAACAAATGGTAATTTAATCAATCAAATTTTAACGAAATTTATAAAATTAAATTTTGCAACTTTTTAAACTATGCTAAATAAATACAGTATTTAATAAAATAATAGTATAAATCATTCGAAACTTAAAATATGATTACCGAAAATATAATCAAAATAAGTAGGATTAAATTTGAATTTATGACAGGTTGTGATATCAGTTTATGATATTAAATTTATGATATGATATCAATAACTACAATCAAAATTGTCAAAATTTAAAAGAAAAAAGAACCTAATATAATTAAAGAATAATTTCTACCATGATTAGCACCAGGATTTATCGGGATCAACATAAGCGGGAATTGTTAATACTATCATATAATATACCTAATTGTAAGTAAAACTTTATGAAATTTCTGGTGAACCAAATTTCAGCAGTAATTGCAGGTTGAGTAAAACTTTGCAAACTTGCAGAACGAATAAATCTTTTGGATAAAACAGGTTGAATAAATTCTCGAGAAAAAACTTTTTTAAAATAATATAAATTACTATGACATAGCCTATTCTTAACAAAATTTTCATCTTCCTTATTTTTTCTTGAAGAAATATTTTTTTGTAAAATTAAAATAAAAAAGTGAGCGAAATTTTACGAAACAATTATACTGACGTAAGCTTTCTGATATACATAAATGATAAGTGTAAATTGTATATGATTATCACTGAATCATCAAACATAAGTGTATGAAATCATTATCATGTGAATCGTTATCATCAGCATCATATGATATAATTATTTAATCTTTTCTTACTTAATAAATTATTGTTTAAATTCATTAGAAATGATAATTTTTATTATTTGATGAATTTCATTTTGATAATTTCAAAATAAACCTTTCTCTCTTTTTTCTTATATAACTAAAATAAATAATAATTATATATATTTTTTATTCTAATTTAAAAAGAAATTACCAACCATATTCATCGTAAAATTCGACATGAAATGCATTACTATATTCATATCGTCGATCGAGATCCATTGATGGATAACGATTCTGCAAATAAAAATAGCAATTAATGATTAATGATAAAAAAAAAGTTTGCCATAATTATTATCAAATTTTTAATTCTTAATTTATTTAAATTTGCTTTTTATCCCATCATTTTATTAATCAAATATATTTAAATAATCTCAAGGTAATGTTGATATTATATTCAAATTTTTCAAATGATAACTTTAAAACTAATTCCAAATGAAATATTATTATAGCTTTCGTTTTAACTATAATTATTCTCTAAAGGGATTGTAATAAATCTTCTAAACAATTTTAATATATAAATATTTTTGCTTTTGCATATATTATTATAATAATTCAAATAATATATATTCGATAAAATAAAATTTTTTGAATTATTAGAAAAAATCGAAAAAAATAATAATAAATTGTATTATGAAATATTCTTATGAAATATTATGCAAAATTATGAAATATTATGAAAAATTATTAGATATTATAAAAATTATGAGATATTGTGCAAAATTATGAAATATTATGAAAAATTATAAAATATTATTATGAAATATTGTGAAATATTATGCATAACTATGAAATATTATGCAAAATTATGAAACATTAAATAAAACAATGAAATATTACGAGAAATTATGGAATATTATGAAAAACTATAAAATATTATGCAAAATTATGAAACATTATGAAAAATTGTGAAATATTATGAAATATTATGAAAAATTATAAAAAATTATGAAATATTATGCAAAATTATGAAACATTATGAAAAATTGTGAAATATTATGAAACATTATGAAAAATTGTGAAATATTATGAAATATTATGAAAAATTATAAAAATTATGAAATATTATGCAAAATTATAAAACATTAAATAAAACAATGAAATATTACGAGAAATTATGGAATATTATGAAAAACTATGAAATATTATGCAAAATTATGAAACATTATGAAAAATTGTGAAATATTATAAAATATTATGAGATATTATAAAAATTATGAGATACTGTGCAAAATTATGAAATATTATGAAAAATTATGAAATATTATGGAAAATTATGAAATACTATTATGAAATAATGCGAAATATTATGCAGAGCTATGAAATATTATGCAAAATTATGAAGCATTAAATAAAATAATGAAATATTACGAGAAATCACGAAATATTATGAAAAATTATGAAATATTATTGTGAAATATTATGAAAAATTATGAAATATTATTATGAGATATTGTGAAATATTACAAAATATTATTGTGAAATGTTATAAAAATTATGAAATATTATTATGCAATATTATAAAAATTATGAAATACTATGCAGAACTACGTAATATTATGCAAAACTATGAAACATTATAAAAAATTATGAAATACTATGAAAAATTATGAAATATTATTCTAAGATATTATGAATAATTATAAAATATTATGCAAATTTTTAGATATATTATTTATTGTATAATTTTAATGCTTTAAAAATTCATTTTTATCATTAATTTTTTTTGCATAATTTCCGTTTAAAAATATGTTAATATATGTATAAATATAGTAAATAGGAGGGGACAAAGGTCATTGTAATATATTAATAAATAGAAGATTATTCAAATTTCGATCCTTTTCCTGGCATTAATCATTTTTTTGATGATCATCAAATTTGTAACAATTCCGGTTATGGTCAATTAAAAATTCATAATATTTTTCTATCGTTTTCATAAATATTTAACAATCGTTTTTTTTTTTAACCTGTTCGGATATTATTTAAGGATAGTTTTGAACAGATAGATATGAATATATCTCAATTTAAATGCTAAGAATAATATAAAATAACAAGAAAAAGGAAGTACTGAAATTATAAATATGCATATATAAAATATAATTTCAGTATTATGTATGAAAAAAATAAAAGTATGAATAATTAGATAAAACTAAAAAGGAAATTTATAGCCTAAAAATTTGAGTAAAAATGAAATTTTAAAATTTGGCAAAAATTAAAAATTCGTTTTCGATTTAAAATTTTAAAATATTTTGCTTAAAGAAAGTTTAATTTTTAATAAAAATTAAAAATTTGAAAATTGAAAAATCGAATAATTTTTTGCTTTGTTCATTCTCAAGGTGACTTATCAATTTACCTGTTCTATTCATCGTTTTACTACAGTTTATCTTAAAGCAGATGATATTTGATCGAGAAAGGAAAAAAAAGGAAGAAAAAACCGGTTAATTTGTGGATGTAACTGTTAATTTATAAAATTTCGTATAAATACATATCCATACAGATATTTGCCTATATATATTTCATGTATAAAGATCCATTCTTTGATAATGATAATGATAATAATAATAGCAATACTATGATTTAAGTAATATAGAAGAATGAAACTTACTCATATCATATTCATCATTAAAATTATAAAAGCAAAAACTAACTAACTAAACTATTCGTTGATAATTCATTGATGATTGTAATATGAAAAAAAAAAGCGGAAAAAGAGAAATAGACACAGAGAGAGAAGAGAGAAAGAGAAAGAAAGAAAAATTGATTATATTTGCAATCAGAAGTGGAACATTAACAATGATGATTACTATTATTAGTATTATTATCTAAAAGTAATGATAGCTCTTTCATACTATTCATTATTAGTTGAAAAGGGGAAAAGAAAATTATTGTCAAAAAAAAATGAGTTTAAAAAAGATAGGTTATAGTAAATGATAAAATCTACTACTATCTAATTATCGTATCAAACTTGCTATTACAGTATCCCTTCCAAACTAATATAATAATAATGAAGAGAATAAATGATTGGGGTGAAAAAGGGAAAAAGATAAGTTGTAGTATATGTACTATAAAATCTACTACTATCTAATTATCGTATCAAATTTGCTCTATTACAGTATCCTCTTCAAATTACTATTATAATAAGGAGAATAAATAATTGATTGAATATTATTTATGCAAAAATAAAAAAATTTTGCAGTTAATCATCAAGCAGAAATATTTAATGTTTAATATTTTTCAAAATAATTATTTGAAAAAGTTTTTTTTTCGCAGCACCATACGGTATCCAATCAATATACTGTATCTAATCAATATACTATATCTATTCCTTGCGCTATATCTATTCAATATACAACATTTAATTCATCCATTTTTTTCATCTTTTTGGACTCGATTTTCAAATTTTTGAAAATTATGATATAACAATAATATGATGATTCATGACAGAGTAATTTCATGATTCATTAAAATTAAATATTTTCCTCAATGATTCAATGATCCGATTGTTCGGTTGGATTATTTATGCCAATTTTTCATATGATTTTTTTGAAAATTTATAATCAGCTTAGCAAATGAAATATTTATTTCAATTGATGAATTATTTCAATTTGATTAAAGAATTGATAAATGAATTTATCTTTTAGATTTCAGGGTTGATATATTTACAGTAAAATTTTATATTTTATTTTGATAAGTGAAATCCTAATTTATCATTACATTAATTTATATCTAAGATTTATCAATCTGAAATATTCAAAATGATAAAAGAAAAATATTAGCCCCAAAATTTCCCTTTAATTCACATCAATTTACTAATAACAGATATGATATGTGATAAAATTATAAATGATTATAAATAAAATAAATCAATTGCATAATAGATATCAGCTAATAAAATATATATTAATGATTACATTAATATTATCTGAAATTTACAGATAATAAATTTCACATGTTGTTTATCATTATTATGCAGGTGAGAATACAGGTAGCATAATAAGAGTATTATACATTTGAACTTCTCGTATTATCTAAAGTGCGATTTATCAAATTTATTTTCTCTATGATAAATTCATGACGATAGATAAATACATTTTAAAAATTTTAATAATCTAAAATATTAAAATTTTGATTTGATCTAATTAATGCAATCAGCATATATGAAACAAATGATGAACTTTGACCCTGATAAATTTCTAGCGATAAATGCATTTATAAATTTGTAAAATTTTAAATATAACGTTTTACGAAATTTCATTAAATTTCGATTTAACCTAATTGATGCAATCAATATATATGAAACAAATGATAAACTTTGACCTTGATAAATTTCTAACGATAAAAGCATTTTTAAATTTGTATGATTTAAAATACAGCATTTCGACGAAATTTTATTAAATTTTGATTTAACCTAATTAATACAATTAGTATATATGAAACAAACGATGAACTTTGACCTTGACAAATTTCTAGCGATAAATGCATTTTTAAATTTACAAAATTTAAAATATTACATTTGATGAAATTTTATTAGATTTAATCCAGTCAGAATTGTTAATTTCAACCTAAGCTGATATAATCCCTATGCATAAACAAAGACGAACTTTGACCCTTTTATATTTTATGCAAAATTCATAAAACAACGAATATCGATCGAGCCCACAAATTACATTATCTATCCATTTCTCTAGATATGTTTGTTATTATCGATCACAATTTAACTATGATCTATTTACAAATAATCAATAATCAATAAAAATTCACAAAAGAAAGCAATTCCGAAATTTCTCGAGAATCTATAAATTTTCGTCCTTAGATTCTTTTTAATATTAAAAAATTTTTAACAATTTTATCATTTAGTTCAAAATTTGATTATAAAATTTTTAATTTTAAAAATAAAATTTTATTTTTCATTTAATCGTTTTTCTTTTGCTATCAATAAATCAATAAATCTACAATCACATAATTATTGGATATTTAAAATTTGAAAGAAAAAAAATCGAATTTGACGATCGGCAAAATTGATTTTTTTTTTTAATATCAATTAAGTAACAAAAAGAAAAAAGAAGAAAAAAGAGATAAGCGTATTATCAGTTAGAATTTAATTCAAATGCCTATTAATTTTGATAAAATTTAAGAAAGAAAATTGCGAATAAAATTTCTCGTTTATTTTTAAATACAAATTTATCATTTAAATTAATTTTAAATTGAATTTTCAATTTCCAATTTAAAACCAATGCAATGATTGGATAAAACTAAACAGTAATATATTATTAAAATTTGATTTCAAATTTTATTTGAGAATATTATTTAATTATTGAATTTTGAATCTAATACAACGATGATAATATGAGGAAACAAAATAAAGAAAAAAAGATTATCATAATTAAAATGCCACGGAAATTGATAAATTAGAAATACGAAAATTCAATTCTTCAATTTCTAATTTAAAATAATGTAATGATCCAAAAAAAATCACTATCCTATAAATTTCTAATTTTTTAAAAATTATTTAATTCCTAAAATTTCTAATCTGCAATAATGATGATAATAGAGGAAAAAATTATCACTGATTATTTGTAATAAAAATTGATAAAATTAGAATTATCACAAAATCAATTCCTACGAAAACTAATAAAATTCGAAATATCACTAATCAATTGTCAATGAAAAGTAATAAAATTGGAAAATATCACTGACCAATTGCTATGGAAATTAATAAAATTAGAATTATCACTAATCAATTGCAATGAAAATTGATAAAATTAGTGATATCAAAAAATGAAAAAGAAAAAAGGAAGCGATACATACCGAAATATATTCATCATAATCTGCGCTGAAACTTTTCCTTTCCAATTTTCCATTGAATTTTTTCATTTTTTTTTAATTATTATTTTCTTGTTGTCTAAAAAATTAAATCAATCGATAAATTTCAAATTCGCAATTCGTTGCGAAAAATATTTTATTCTTTTTCGTTTTTTTTGTAGCGAAAAAATAGCAGTATTTAACGAAATCGCAAAAAATATACGAATTCATTGAAAATTAAAAAAAAAGCAATAAAATAAATAATAAATATATCCTATGTATGAGCTAATTGAATAAAATTTTGAAATAAAATTAAAAAAATTTTTTCGCTAAAATTTATGCAATTATTTTTTGGTAAAAATAATTGCGTAAATTTTGTTAAAAAATAATTTTTTTTAAATCAAAAACTTATTGCATCGGATTTTATCAAAATTAAAAGTTAGATCAAAATCAATCAAATCAAAAGGTTGAAGGAAAATTTTGACAAATCAAAAACATGGACAAAAATTTATTTAAATCAATACTCACATTAACACCTCATTTTAATCGGAGGAGATCAGATTGAACTTTATCAAATCAAAACTTAGATGAAGCTTATTTTAATTCAAAGCAAGATTAAAAACACTGCCAAATCAAGACTCAGGTCATAATTCAACAAATCAAAAGTCAAATCAGACCTTACAAATCAAAATTCAGATCAAACTTATTTGAATCGAAAGTGAAACTAAAAAACATTATCAAGTCATGGCTTAAATCGAAATAGCAAATTAAACTTTATCAAGTCAAAATTTATCAGATCAAAAGTTTATTTGAAACAAAAATCTCAGATTAAACTTTATCAAATCAAAATTTAGACCAAGTTTGTTTTAATCAAAAGTCAGATTAAACTTTATCAAATTAAGACACAAATCGTAAACCAAAATCAAACTTTATCAAATCAAAACATGGGCT
Source organism: Dirofilaria immitis (assembly GCA_024305405.1). NCBI lineage: Eukaryota > Metazoa > Nematoda > Chromadorea > Rhabditida > Onchocercidae > Dirofilaria > Dirofilaria immitis. The sequence goes on from JAKNDB010000098.1 coordinate 3,577,315, forward strand.
AAACCTATTTCAATCAAAAAAATTAGATCAATATTTGCTACACTTAATATCATATTAAATTATATCTTATGCATATTCCTATCTTATGCATATCAATTTTTTCAACTTAATCATTTCAATTAAGTAATTATCAATTTAAAAAAAAAAAAAAAAAAACACAAGCTTTATCCGATTCTTATCAATAAAATTATTGATTACTTTATCCGTTAGTGATAAAAATATTATTTATTTATTTATTTAAATAATGTAAAACGGATTTTTACTTATTAAAAATGAAAAATTTCGATGAACTTATTTGTTCAATCAAATATTAAACAATTAATTATTGAATCAAATGATTGGATCATTTTTAAATATTGAAAATATGAAAACTTTAATGGATCATTAAATTAAATTATAAAACTTTTAAATTTAATTTATTCCATCAATTTTAATTGCTATTTTTATAATCAAATTGTGCAATAGCAAATATTTCATTAATTTACAAATTATTAAAATGTTTCATTTTAATTTTGAAATTATTAAATAATTCTTAGATCGAAAAAAATTTTAATTAAAAAATTACATTTATTAAATTAAAATTATACTTTTATTAATTGAAATTATGAAAAATTTGCAAATAAAAATGATAATAACTGAGATTTGATTGATCATAAATGATAATAACTGAGATTTCATTGATAATAAATAATAATAATTGGAGATTTCATTGAAAACAAATAAAAATTAAATTTGAAGAAAAATATTTTGATTAAAAAAACGGTCTAAAAGGCATAAAAATAATAATAACTAAAATTTCATTGATAATAAGTAAAATTTGAACTTGAAAAGAAAATATTTTGATAAAAAAACGATCTCAAAAACATAAAAATGATAACAACTGAAATTTCATTGATAATAAATGATAGCAATTGAAATTTCATTGATAACAAACAAAATTGAAAATTGAAAAAAGAAATATTTTGATAAAAAAAAGCAGTCAATTTATTTATAAATTTATGGCTAATTTTAATTTTAATTTTTTATTTTTCGTTTTTTCGTTTTTATTAAATTTTTTTTTGCTAAAATTTTGAAATAAAAACAAATTTTTTGAAAAATTGAATTTTTTTCAAAAGAATTTTTAATATTTTATTTTATCAAATAAAATGAGCAAAATTTGCAATAATATTTTAATAAATAATTGAATTATTTGAAATTTTTTTGCTAAATTTTAGATATAAACAAAAAAAAATAGCAAAAATAATTTTGCTTTTAAAAGGCTAATAAATTTAAAGTTTAAAATAAGAAGTAAATTAACAAAATAAATAAAAGTTAATGGAATTTTGAGAAGAGGGAAAAGTTTTTGAGAAAAAAAAGATAATAAAACAATCTTTCATCATCGATCAAATACCAATAACATTTTCATTTAACAAGTAAAACTAAACTAAGTAAAACTAATTAGTTATAAGGTTGATTTTTCTCCATCCATTTTTAATTGCTTCATTTGCTTGCAACCTAGGCTGCAAATCTTAAAAGATTTCAACATCGTTGCATTATAAAAAGCTTCAGATACATATATATGTATCTGAAGCTTAATTGAAAATAATTGAATAAAACTTGCACAAAATTCTAGAAAAATTTTGAAATATCATGTTGAATGAGAGAGAGGAAATAGAAAGAGAGAAATAAATAAAAATTGTGAAATGGAATGAATCTTAAGTGATTCTGAATCCATTCACATGTTTCGGACGAAATATTATCAAACTTTAATAGTGAATGAATCTTAAGTTCCATTCATATTTTTAGTTTAAAATATTATTAAATTGTAATAGTGAACGAATTTTAAATGATTCTGAATCCATTCATCTTCTTAATTCGAAACATATGAGAATCTCCATGAAAGTAAATATTTATGTATGGAAAAAAAGGAAAGATTCCTCTTTAAATAAAAATGAATATGAGAAAGCTTGCTTAACATGAATTATCACTTATCATTAGTATCACAAGATGAGAATGATAAAATGAGTAAATCATTGCTTTTATTTTACGATAACAATTGTAACTATTTTTAACTCCTACATCATTTATTGCTAAATTTAATTATTTCAATTTTATTTACTCAATGCATCTAATCTATTCAATAAAAATTTTTTCGAGAAATCGAGAAATATCATTAAAAAATTTTAAAAGCTTTTTTAATAATTATCATTTATGATTGATAATAAATAATGCAAGCAAACTAAACAAATACATCAATAAAAGAAAGAATGGAACATTTAAAAGTTCGTTTTTTACGTATGCCATGCAGCGCACGTTGCAAGTTGACGGGATAATATTATTTTAAAAAAGTACAATGAAAAAAACGTAAAATTTATCAGAATATGTCATTTAATTTATTCACGTATAAAAAACGTCAAAATAATATTTGTCATTGATAGAACAAAAAAAAATGAATGATAGAAACGTAAATAGTTCACGTATATAATAAAAGATAACAAATGTAATATCAAACAATGAAAGATGATAAACGTAAAAATAGATGTTTGAATATTTTTTTAAATAACGTTATATCAATATATAGATAAATAATCGTTACGTCGATTGATATACGATCGATCGTTTAATTGTGATAGCTCGTAGAGGAAATTTTATTTATTCGTGAACAGGTGATATTGATCAAATGCCTACCTTCACGTCAATTGCATCAAATATTTATATTCGAGCAATTATCATATAAAAATATATTTAATGAGATAATTGACGTGTGTTTTTTTGCTTCATGTATGAGAAATATTGAAATACGTGAAAATTGTTACTATCATTAACGTCACTTTTCACGTATCACGTACTATCAAAATGGAAATTATATTTATTTATTGATTCATTTAAGGATCATTCTATTTTACGATATTGTATTTTTGAATTACTGACATATGAAATTTTAGTTAAATCAAAGTAAAAGAAAAAAGTGCTTTCTAATTTCATTGAGCTTACGTAAATTTGGACTTTACGTAATTCTGCAATTTTCCCATTGACCTTAAGTAAATTTGGAGTTTTTATTGACCTCACGAGAACTCTGCAATTTTTTATTGAGCTCATGTAAACTCGATAATTTTTTTATTGACCTTATATTAGTTTGGAGTTTTCTATTGACTTTCCGTAAACTCTGCAGTTTTTTATTTATCTTATGTAAATTTGGAATTTTTTATTAACCTTACGTGAACTCGGCAATTTTTTATTAAGGTTACGTAAACTCGATGACTGACCTTACGTGAAATCTGCAATTTCTTTTTGATCTTATGTAAATTTGAAATTAGGTAATAGAATATTTAATCTAATAAAAGAAATTTTTCTAAAAAAAGTTTTTTCCAAAAATTATTTTAAAATGTTAGGAATAAGAAGAATATAACGATTAATAATCATTTTTTGTTTTATGATAAAGGAGGAAGATTATAAAATATTTTAAATTAAATTTAAAATGAAAAAGGAAATGAAATAAAACAATATCAATAATGACAATGAATTATAATCAATACAATAATTATAATAAATAAGAAATATTGGCGATTATTATGATAGTAATTGTACTGATAATAATGATTTTGATGCAGAGATGATAATGATAATGATCATAAGAATATTTAAATTAAATTTAAAACGAAATAAAACAATATCAATAATGATAATGAATTATAATCAATATAATAATTATAATAAACAAGAAATATTGGCGATTATTATGATAGTAATTGTACTGATAATAATGATTTTGATACGAAGATGGTAATGATGATGATGATAATAACAAGAATATTTAAACTAAATTTAAAATAAAAAGGAAATGAAATAAAACAGTATCAATAATGATAATGAATTATAATCAATGTAATAATTATAAATGATGATGCTCGTGATAATGATTTTAATGTAAGGATGATGATGATGATAATAATAGTAAAATGATATTTATACTGGTATTTAATCAATAACGATGATCATTTGCAGTCAGCATAATAATTATAATGAAAAAAATGTTAATGAAAGTGAAAATAGTAATAACATTGATAATAATGCTAATGATAGTGATTTTGATGTAATAGAGATGATAATAATAATAATAACGATGGTAGAAGAAATAGTAAAGAATGGATAATTATAATAGACGTTTGTATAAAGCAAATTTTCAGATAATGATAAGTTTGCAGATGATGATAATGATAATTATACCGACAACAATAATAGTAATAAAATGATAATGATTGCTGACAATCAAGGTAGCAATGCATGTCAAATAAAATAATGAAAATTGCAGTAACAATTATTGAATTATCGATTATAAATATAAATGTATGAAAAGGAAAGAGATGATGGGTTGAATAAAATTTATCATTTTTTATCAGTAACCAATTAAAGCATCTCGAGAATAACATAACAAAATAATCTCATTTCACATATATCATATATATTATACAATTCATCATGCAACTCTTTTCAATTATGCAATTTAATATTTTATTCAAAAGGTTAAAGGTCAAATAATTTTTGTTACATTCCATAATGGATGAAAATGTCAACAATTGATATTTCTTTCTAAATAATGATTAATTATTATTATCACCAAATGCATATCATCATTGGGATGTTTTTTTTCTCATTTTATAAAAATGGAATATATGACTTATTGGATAAGATATTTTAAGCCAAATAATCTATTTCCGCTTCATAAAATGATAATTTAAAATAAGGCCGAAAAAGAATTAAAATGAGATAAGCGTTTAATCAAAATAATTTCTCGATATTTTTCCACTTTACTTCATCTTTGTAATCAAGACAAATGTCTTGGCTATTAATCACATTGCATTTTTATCCCAAATATATTGTTTAATAAGATGAAAAAAGCTAAGATATATGGCCTAGGATGGCGTAAGATGACAGAAAAAAAGATAAATAATTTTGTGAGAATAGAAAAAGAATCAATGATAATTTTTAATTTCGACAAAATGATGAATAAAAAATCAAAATACTGATTATTTTCTTCTTGAAATTCAATTTAACGAAAAAATTAAAATTGCTGCTGCAATAATTTGCGATTTGCGATATAATTGCGTTGCGAAAAAAAAAAAAGGAAATATAATGTTTCAAAATAAATCTATCAATTGATTTTTTTTCAATTTTTCAATATTTAGAGGAAAAAATTTCAATTTGATACGAATAGTTAACCGGTATGATTATTACATGTGAAAAGTGATAATGATAATAAGTGACAATGATATGATATGATAATAGCAATAAAAATGATAATGATAATTACATATTTGAAATGGCTAAATTCCCTGATATTATTTTATTAAAAAAACTATAGTATAAATGATGAAAAATGATTATTATAAGTCAAAATAGATAGTGATAATGATAGAGCAATAAATTGAAAGATGATAATAATAAAAATGATAATGATAATTACGTGTTTGGAATCAAATTTATGAATGTATCTCGCTTCATGAAAAAATGATCGAGAATTATCAAAAGAAAAAGCTGAAAAAATTAAGAACAAATAGAGTAAAAATTAACAAAAGTAATTTTTAGGCCTAAATTTTGAAAACGAAAAAACAGTCAAGCGGTAAATTTCGAGAATATCACTTATCATACTGCCTGATATAAGTGTATTATTATATAAACAAAATTCTTTCAATCATTTACTGATTTACATTGAGCTCAATAAAATTATATAGGAAAATGATAAGGAATGATAATAATGATATATTATAAGAATTGTGATAACGAGCAATATTGCTATACAAATGACAATACATTAATAATTAAATGTGAAACAGTTGTCAATGAAAGGGTGATATTGTTGCGAGGGAGGAGGAAGGAATATTAAATTCTCGAAATGATATTTGATCTTTTCAAATTTCAAAATTTCTAAGCAAAACGATATGCCAATTGAGTAGATCAATTTTAGAATTATTTTAAACTTTCCCATTATCAAGTTCTAACAGTTGAAAAATTGTAGAAACAATAAAAGTGAATGATATCATATTATCAATGATAATCAACAATCACCGACGTCACAAATGTAAAATATTATTTTACCGATATTTACGTGGATCGTGGACGTCATAAATGTATTATCTTACGGATACTTAAGTAGATCGTGAACGTCATAGATGTAAGATATTATTTTACCGATGCTTTGCGTAGATCGCTGATATTATTAAATCAGAGAAATTACCTCACCGATATTTGATAATATCATGAATATTATTAAATCAGCGAAATTACCTCATCGATCATTTGTGCGTATCGTGAATATTAAATGAAATTAGAGCTACATTTCAATTTTAGAGCTATATTTGGCTGAATGAGGTAAATTATCTCATTGATATTTGCGAAGGTTACGTTTATCATTTATCATTTGAAATAAATGAGAGGAATTATTTTATCGATAGTTGCAATGATCGCGAATAATATAAATGACAGGAATTACCTCATCAACACTTTTATCATATCATATAACTTAGATTGCGAAATAATGAATTGATGAAATTTTGTATATTTTCAAAAATCAAAATTAATTCAAATTATCTTGAAACTTATCAGAAAAAATTATCAAAATTATCAGTAAAATAAAAAAAAAGAGACAAAATAGTAATTTTAATTATACTACAATTCTTCAAATTGCAAATTTTTTTTTTTAAAAATATCGTTTATTTCGAAATGTAACGATTTTCGAAATAGAAAGAAGATAAATGATAAACGATTTATCATTAATTAATATAGCTCTAAATTCATTTACCTAAAAATAAAAAGCAAAAGGGAAAAAATTTTATAAATGTTTAATTCGATATAATTAAATTCTAATATTTCATTCAGTTATAGAAACTGGAGTAAATGATAAATGATTATTTTGTTAATCAATATAGCACTAAATTTATTTATATTAAATTAAATAGCAGTAAAAAAATTTTCATTTCTTTGATACGAATATAATAAAATTAAAATATTTCTTTTAAGTATTTCAGTTTTTAAGTATTAAATATTTGAAAAAAATAATTTATTTTGTTTTTTCTTGTTAACTATATTTGTCATAAATGTTAAAAATATAGTTTATAGTTAATCGGAATTTTTATAGTTAATCGGATTTTATAGTTAATCGGAGTTTCTTTATAGTTAATCGGAATTTCTTTATAGTTAATCGGAATTTCTTTATAGTTAATCGGAATTTCTTTATAGTTAATCGGAATTTCTTTATAGTTAATCGGAATTTCTTTATAGTTAATCGGAATTTTTTTTCAATTTTAAAACAAATCTTTTCGTTTTTTTGCTTTAGAATACAATAATTGATAAGATAATTTTGATTAAAATAGAATAATCATTTTTAATTTCTTTACTTTTTCTGATAAACATAATACAAAATATGAATTTCAATAATTTAAATTAAGTAAAAGATGAAATGGAAAAGAAGAATTCAATAGGAATAATTCATTCGAAATATATTATCGAATTCAAATAAATAGTTCATAATTTTAATTAATAAATTATAAATGAATATCGAATTTAAAAATTATTGAATTGAAATGAAAAATCGAATTTATTAATTAAAAAAAGAATCCTAAATTATTTATGTAAAAAACAAAGTATGAAAAAGATAGAAAAGGATTATATCAAATTTTATTTCAAATTTTCTTTTTTTGGAACGAATTTTAATTATAATTTCTGTTAATAAAATTATTGATAAAATGATAATAAGTTTATGAAATTGTGATTATAAATTTAGAATTTGGCGAGAATTTAAATTAGATAATATTTTATGGAATTTTTCGATTTTTCTTTTGTTATGAATTTCAAATTTTTCTTATTACAAATTAAAATTGCTCAATGTTGAGATAAGGCATTATCATAGATTAATGATAAGAAAGATAAATTGATTCATTTTTTTCCAAAATTCGCTTCAAAATTTATTCAAATAATTATACTAAGAAAAGAAAATCTTAAACATATTTATAAATCTTTCATCATTTTCCCGTTAGATTTTTATCGATAAGCGAAAATTAATGATTGTTGATAAAAGATTAAAGCGAATTTATAAATCTTTCATCATTTTCCCATTACATTTTTATCGATAAGCGAAGATTAATTGATAATTGATAAAAGATTGAAATGAACAAAAATTTGAGAAGCATAAAAAAATGTTTTCGAAAAAGTAATCAATAAATTTTCATATTTTCAACTTATCCTTCTCGATTGATTAAAAGATAGGATAAAAAAATTTCAATAATTTCGATTCCATTAGAACTAATAAATTCTAATATCAAAATTTTTATGTTTAAGATTAGATTTTGTAAATTTTCCCCATTTAATTATCACTCTCGATTGACATTTTCGCAACTATCTTTTTCTAATGAATTCAACTTTTTATTTTAATCTAATCATAGGTAAGTAACAAAATTATCGCAAATCAACAAGGTATTTAGGTAATTAAAGTAAAAAGTTTAATAATATTAAAAGTAGCAATTTCATACTGACTTCTTTCCTAATTTATTTTTAAATTATTTCGTTTTTTTCTCGCATTTTCCTCAAAACTTTTCTCATTTAAAATTTCATTTTATTTATTTTAAAATTTTAATTTTATTATATTAACTAAGGAAATTTTTCATTTCATTTTTACATCGATATTTTAAGCTTATCATAACCGTAATGATTATTTTTTTGGCTTAATGATAATCATGCCATTTTGATAAGTGATAATTATCTCTGATAATTAGTTTGATATTTATGAACAGTTATCATTTTTTGGTCTAATGCAGTCGATCTAATGTGATAAGTGATAATTATCTCCAATAATTATTCTAATATTTATTAACTATTATTATTTTTGGCTCATTGATAATCGATACATTTTAATAAGTGATAATTACCTCTGGCAACTGCTCTAATATTTATCAACTATCATCATTTTTGGCCTAGTGATAACCGATTCATTTTGTTAAGTGATAATTATCTCCGATATTTATTCTTGTATGTATGAACTATCATCATTCTTTGATCTAATGATAATCATTCCATTTTGATAACTAATAATTATCTCTAATAACTGTTTTAATATTTATAAACTATTATTTTATTTTTTGGCCTAGTGATAATCGATGCAACGTGATAAGTGATATTATTTCCAGTAATTATTCAAATATTTTATGAACTATTATCAGTTTTTTTGGCTCAATGATAATTGATGTATTATGATAAATGATAATTATCATCGATAATTGCTTGCCAATATTTATGAAATTTATCATTTAACATTTATCAATAAATTCAATAATTAATTACTAATAATTTATAATCAAAAAAATAATTCCATGCATGCAATTTCCCATCAAACATAATAATATTTTAAAGCAAAAAAAAGAGTAATCTTAAAAAAAAAAGCGACGAATATTTGATTAATTTAAAATTAAATTTAAAATTGCAACAAGTGAATTACTTGTCAAAAAGCTAACTAATCGTACGATATTCGCATTTGTTTATAATTTAGCGATTTTATCACATTCGCTAATTTTTCCTTTCTTTTTTCGTTGTAATAATTTAATCGATAAATTGTTGCAATTTTAAATTAATCGATGAATTAATAAGTAAATTTGTTATTCACATTTAATATGCATAAAATCAAATTAGCCTAAATTTATCGCTTCAAATATGCATAAAATCAAATTAGCCTAAATTTATCGCTTCAAATAACTTTTTCTTTTCTTTTTCAATAAATATATTTCGACGAAAAAAAAAAGAAGTAAATTTCGTTCTGATAAATTTCGTTCGACGAAATTTAAACTTTCTTTGCCATTTTTTTTTGTTTTAAAAGAAAAGAATTGAAATTTAAAGTTTTATCTTTTTTTTCCAATTATTCGTTTATTTGTTTAAACTTTAACTTTTATTAACTTTAAATATTAAATGAAATTTTCATTTTTTTTGTTTTTATTTTTCATTTTAAATTTATAAAATTATTTTAGGAAAAAAAAATGAAATCTTTTGAAATGGAATAAATTCCTAAAATACATACATAAATATATACTTTTTGCTTGAAAAAAAAGGATAACAAAGAAAAATTTTTAAATTGAAAAATTAAGTTTTGTGAATAATTTAAAGTTTGAATTTATTGACAAACAAAAAAAATATCATCTAATAATTATAAGGAAAAATAAATAAAAAAATTTAAGTAAACAAAATGATAGACGTATGAATAAAAGCAAAAGGAAAGGCAAAACTTAAATAAGAAAACTTTTTTTATTTTCAACTATATAATATTATGATTAGTTAGTGATAATTTTACTAAGACAAAAGGTTTTATTATGATTAGTTAGTGATAATTTTACTAAGACAAAAGGTTTTATTATGATTAGTTAGTGATAATTTTACTAAGACAAAAGGTTTTATTATGATTAGTTAGTGATAATTTTACTAAGATAAAGGGTTTATTTCAAAATTAAAATATTAAATTTATCATTGTATCACAACTTTTGGCTCTTTTTTTTTATTTTCAATTTTTGTAAATAAAAAGACAGATTAAAGATTAGCAAAAGCTAATAAAACAACATATTAATTTTAAAGTTAGCTAAAATTATTTTAAAAAAACTACAAACCATTATCATAGTCCAATTTACATAATAATAGTAATAATATAATAATAATAGTAGTAATAATGATAATGATAACAATAATAAAACAATGTATGTCATAATTTTTATCATTATCAATTGTTTTTATAATATTCCAGAATTATCCCTTAGAAGATTATCAATCTCGGATAGTCATGAATTAAGCTGACTAATTTCCTCAGTATTTTATATTTATCTTTGCGAACAAATGAATTATTATTCGTCTATGATCTAATAAAATAATTGAGAATAATGATCATTATCAGAACATTCGAGAATTACAAGATAAAATTATTTAGTTTTTTCTTGCAAATGAAACCTGAAAAACAACATGCATGCATGCAGATTGCTTTTCTTACTTTTTCTTCATATCGATTTTTATTTTTATCATATCGAAGAATTTTTTCACTTTCTGGTTTGGCTATATTTCATATAGGAAGAATGATAAGCAAATCTATGGCTTGACAATGGTGAACTTCTAATGTATCGATTAGATGATTGATAGTTTGAATGGTTTTTAGGATCAAATGCTTCAAAACTTTTGCTCAAGTTCGATTGGACTAATTCAAGCTATGCTTTAATCAGAAACAATGCTGAATAAGTTGGGATAAAATTCGAAGAGAGTAGAAAAGTTGAAAAAAATTCTAAATTAAATTCAAAATGTTAAATTTATAAAATTTTTAGGAAATTGTCGCACTAATCTTTAACGTTTCCAGAAGTTTCCAAAAGTTACAAATTTAAATTATTTTATTTTTCAAAAAAAAAAAAGAAATCAATTCTTCTATTGCTTAAATGTGAGTATTTTCTGAAAAATTAGTGAAACCTTGGAAGATCGCAAATTAGATCAATACTACGGATTAGGTCAATCCTATTTTAATGGATCAAATCAATGTTATTTTAACAGATCGAAATCATTATTACTTTAAAGAGTTAGATCAATACTACTTTAACGGATCAGACCAACGCTATTTTAACGAATTAGATCAGCACTACTTTAACGCATCAGATCAATACTACTTTAACGAATCAATATTACTTTAACGGATCAAATCATTATTACTTTAAAGGATTAGAATAATACGACTTTAACGGATCAAATCAATACTACTTTGACGGATCAGATCAGTAGTAAATGCTTTATTGGATCAGATCAGCACTACTTTAACAGATCAGATCAATACTACTTTATCGAATCAATATTACTTTAATGGATCAAATCATTATTATTTTAACGGATCAAATCATTATTACTTTAAAGGATTAGATTAATACCATTTTAACTAGTCAGATCAATTTTACTTTAATGGACCAAATCAATACTACTTTAACGAATTAAATCGGTATAACTTTAACAGATCAGATCAATACCGCCTTAACAGATCAAATCATTATTACTTTAAACGGTCAAACCAATACTACTTTAGCGGATCAGGTCAATAGTAATTATATCAGATCAGCACTGTTTTAGCCGATCAGATCAATAGTACATTTTAAATTATTGGAATATTTTCATTTCAGGTAACACTTAAAAAATGTGAAAAAAAAATTTTGATTTCTTTCTTGAGATATCAATAAGGAAGTAAGTATTTTTGTACATTTTTCGACAAAAAAATTGATAAGAAAATTAAAAATATTATAATTTTACCAAAAATTTTTAACATTTATTTAATTGAAAAAAATTTTACTTAAAAACAAAAAAAAATAATTTTAATAAAATTTAATATAAGAAATTATTAATTTTAGATTAATTTAAACTATTAAACTGATAAGTAAAATAAAAAAGTAACAAATAAATTAATTAAATTGAAAGAATTTATATTAATTTAATAATTATAATATTTTAATTCAAATTCTCATATAGCTAATATTATTCTCGAATAAGTAGCCAATATTATTCTCGAATAAGTAGCTAATATTATTCTCGAATAAGTATTATTTGGCAAATAATTCGAGATAAATAACATTTAATTTCAAGTTTTTTAATTTAAAAAATAAATAAATAAATTTTTAAAAGCTAACCATATGTTGTGTCCATTCAACTAATGACGGTCGACGATTTCGAACACGTCCAACACTACTCATTTTAAGCCGATCGGATCGATTCGTCGTTGTCGTATGAATACCACCGATATTACCAGTGCCACCACCACCACCACCACCAATACAACCACGACTAATACCAATACTACGACTACTATTACTACTACTACTACTACAACAACAACTACGACTACGACCAATTCGGATAATTAATTTTTGTCGTAGTGTTTGTTTTATGTAGGGCGGTATTGAATGATAACAACGAACTGTTAATGCTTTTTGAATAAACAAACGATTATTGTCAAATATTTCAGGCGTTCGTCTTATCGATATAGGTTGAACGCTGAAAAAAAAATAAATAAATAAAATAAAATAAAATTTAAAATTTAATTTTCATAAAACTTTTCAACGGAATATTATAAAAATTTGATAATACAAAAGATAATAAATAAAATTTAATTTTAAATAAAAATAAATTTATAACAAAATTATTCGTTTATGAAAAAGAAAAATATATTTAAAAGAATAATTTAATAAAATTTTTTTGCTTTTCTTTCTTTCTTTTTTCGATTTATAATTTATAAATTTCATTTTGATAATTTCCAATTAATTTTTAATTAATATTTTTTTATAAATTATCATTTAAACATTTTAATTATGCTTAATTTAGCAGAAGAAATTGAGAAATTCGATTGATACATATCAATATCATATCAATTGAATACATATCATATCAATTGAATTTTTCAACATATATCAATTGATATTCGAAATCAATTAGTCGAATTGTATAAATTTTTTATAATAACTATGAAAATGTATTTATCACCAATGATATTCTAAAGTAATACTGAGAATAATATGTATTAATGAAAAATTTCTATCAATTTTATTCGAGAATGAAGATTGTACAAGTTTCATTTTTGATAATTATTTCGAATTAATTTTTTAATTAATATATTTTCTCGTACTCATCGTTTTTTCTCTTTCATAAATTATTGCTTCATTTTAATAGCTTCAATTTTAAGATAATTTCAGTGAAAATTTTATAAAAATGATAAATTCAATCATATTAATTAATGTTCATATCAATTAATACATAAAGATATGAAAATAGTAATTAATAAATTATTATTACTATTATTATTATTATTCTAATTTATTAATTTCCTATTTCGCTGATAAATTTATAGAATCAATTTATTATTAAAATCTGTTAAATTATCTTAAATCTAACAGAGAAAAAAAACGACAAAATTCTGAAAAGAACAAATGAAAAATGAAAAATTAATTTTTTGCTTTCCTCAAATTGAATCAATCAATCGATAATTTCTAATTATCATTAATCGATAATTTTGAATTAACAATATTTGAGAATTAATTGAATATTCGTAGTTTTCTTTTCTTTTTTCATTATATTTCTTTTTGTTTTTCGAGCGAGAAAGAATTTATTAGTGAAAAAAAAAGAAAGGAAATTAAAAATAATTATTTTCATTAAATTTCTATTAGTATTTTAAGTCAGAGTTCAAATGATAAGATATATGATAAATGTAAAATTCAAAGTTTTAATATATTATCAATAAAAATGTAATCAAATTTTGCATTTTTTAAGTTTTTTTCATCCAAAAAAAAGATGTATTTATCAGTTTTTTAAAGCATAATAATTATTCGGGAAAAAAATTGAAATATTTTTTTTAACAATATAGATCGATAGATCGATAGATAGATATGATGATAAAATCAAAGAGAGAATCATGTTCATAATATATTATGATGGGATAATTCAAAACTTTCCATAGAATATGGATCGATAGATCGATAGATAGCTAGATCGATAGATCGATGGATAGATAGAGAGATAATGATGATATAATCAAAAGAAAATCATATTTGCATTCATAATATAACGTGGTATATGGATAGATAGACATGATGATATCACAATCAAAAATAATCATATTCGTCATATATCATGATATAATAATTTAATCAAACTTTTGATCTTTATACTTTGGTCTGTCATAGATATGTAAATATTGCAAATTATATTATGTTATTAGTTGAGAAGAGGAAGTAAACAAATCAGCCTTTGTCTGCCGATGTTAAAAGTATTTGCTATATTGTGCTCGAATTAAGGCATGTGGTAAATAAACTTCCGCTTTATAAAGAATAAAGAATGTGAATCAATTAAATGGATCAATCAATGTAAAGATCAATCAGATCAAAATGATCAATCGAAATTTCATTATAAGAAAATGAAAAAAATAAAAGAAATTCTTACAGAAAATTCAAAAGAATAATAATTCGACGATTTAGAATAAAATTTAGCGATTGATCGATATTCTACTAGTAATATCGTTCATGAATAATTCTCGATCAAAATTGATTTAGAATAATCCAGCGATCTGATTTTACAAGTAATATTCTTAAGTAATTCCAAATCTTATATCATATGGAAAAAATAAATACTTAATTAATCAATAAATCTTTATCACAAAGTTATTTGGTGATATCAAATATCGGGAAATTTTCATGAAATAATTATCAAATAAATAAACTTTTCTCTTTAAACAATCTACCAAATATTATTTTTTCTTTCAAAATTTTTAAATACTTATTCTTGAATTATTAAAATTATATATATATTTTATCAATAAATTATCATTCAGATGATCATCATTATCAATTAATTAATTGATTTCTTTTCAATCAATCAATTAATTAAATTCCCTAATCCAATAAATGAATCAAAAATTTCTAAATCATTGATTTTGAAGTTTTATTATTTTTTTATCTCGAGAAAAAAGATTGAAAAATTTGATAAATCAAAAAAAAAGATCAAAGATTTGTTATTATAAATAAATAATTACTAATATTTATAGCCTCAAAAATATGAAATAATTTTATCATATTTAAAAGATTAGATTAGAATTAAATTTTCAAGCAACAATAGGAATAATTATATCAAAATATATTTTATCAGTTGTGATTATCAATATTTGATTATTACCAAATTACTTTCTGAGGATTAAAATAAGCTTAAGTTTATCCGCTTTTCCTTTTCCTTTTTCGCTCACTTGTCAAATCTATACTAATTCGGTTTGAAATAATTATCGTTGTGTCGGCTAAAAGCTTATTTTTATCGATTTGAAATAATCAATTATCACAATGATATTATTTGTTGTATTCATTGAATTTATATTAATACTAAAATTAAAACATATTCTAATAAAATAATTTTAATTTAAAAAGAAAAGAAAACGAAAAATTAAATTTTTATTTTATTTCAATAATTTTAATTCGTTTTTGTTGCAAGCAAAATTTTATTAGAAAAATTATAATTTTCTTTTTAATTTCTAAATAAAATTAAGAAATACGCAAATATATAATGGATAAGGAACTTAATTTTAATTTTAATTCTAAAATATAAATAATAGAATTTATAAATATGATATTTTCAATTTTTTAAATTTTGAATATATTTATTTATAATTTAAATATATAAATCTGATTGCAATTTCAAAAATTAAAATTAATTGATAAAATTATTTAAGTATTTATTTAAATTTGAAATGAAATTCATTTTAAATTTCATTTAAAATATTTTCGAAATTAAGCATCTGATTGATATGAAATATAAAATTTGCAAAAAATATATTATTAATAGGAAAATTATATTTAATTAAATATGAGATTAAAATTTTCATTTCAAATTTAATTAAACCCCATAAATATGAAATTAATTAATTCTTCAACGATTTCTGATTTATATTCGGAAAAAAAACAATTTCACGTGAAAAATCCTACGCTTCATGTTTATGTTCGAAAATATATTTATCATTTTTATCATAAATTTTTCATCAAAATTTATAAATTATCGCTGCGTAAATAATTTTGCGAAAAAATTCACGTAAAACGTAAAAAACGAGAGAAAACAAACGTAAAAAAATGGGCACGTAAATAAAAATAAATTTTTTACGTCATAAAAATGAAAATGAAATATTTTGAAAAAAAATTTATTTATTGAATACGCTGAATATAAATAGATAGATAGAAGATTTTTGATCAATGAATCGAATTTTATTATGAAAAACTTTGATTTAAACTTTTTATTTTTTTATTATCATCATTTATTAGATTCTGATTTGTTAAATTATTAATGTGATCATTTTAACAATATGATATATTTGTAGTTTGAAAATGATATAAATGTTAGGAAAATCAGAATCATCTTTAAAAAATTATTGATTAATGAATCAAATTTTTATTACGAAAATCGTCATCATCATCATTTATTAGATTCTGATTCATTAAATTATTAATGAGATTAATTTTTATTTGAAAATGATATAAGTTTTAGGAATCAGAATCATCTTGAAGCACTCGATGCCTATCCATCTTATACATTTTAATTTTTTTTCCTTTATTTTTATCATCTGAAAAGTTTAAATTTGACAAATTATTTTTGAGTTGCAAATTTGATGACAAAAAAAAACATATATAATTCATTTAGGAATTGACATGTAAAAAGATTAAATCTAATGTTATCATATCAAAAGAAAAAATGGAATTTTTATTTAAATCGAAGAAGTGATAATTGATAATTATCAAAATTTTATTAAAATTTCAGCCTATCCAATTTTTCATTCAATTTTTTTCCAATTTATCATTTCTTTTCTCTTTTTTCTGAATTCTAATTTTGTGAATTAAATTTCATAAAATCGTATCGAAAATTAGAAATTCATTTCTAATTAATTGTAGTATTTGATTTCCAATAAACAGAAAAAAATTCTTACTGAACACTTTTTAATCCTTTTTTCCTTTATCATCATTTGTTAGATTCTGATTCTCAAATGATCGAAAATTAGAAATGCATTTCTAATTGGTTATAGTATTTAATTTCCAACAAACAAAAAGAAATTTTATGAAATTCATTAATCTCTTTTTTTCCTTATCATCATTTGTTAGATTCTGATTCTTAAACGATTAATTTAGCAGATCTAAGATTGCTAGCATGGTTTCATCATTTACGCGACCTAAGAACGGCTAACTTCTTGGATATTATCTTGAATCATAGCAATGTGCAAAGCGTTAAATTTTTCTTCCTCATCAAACTTACCACTTTACTCTTTTCTGAGCCGCATTAGCAGCCTAAAAATATTTCTACAATATCATCGGCTTGTTTGCTTTCTGCAGCTATATCAATATAGCCTTCACAACCCGACTTTTCAAATGGACACCACGGCTTTACTAAGTTATCGTTAGTGCCAGAAATTACAAAATCGACAAAAGGAATTGATTTCAATGAATTAGTTAAAATTATAATTGAAGAGTAGTTTTCAACATAAAAGTATTCGAAGCCAAGTAAATGTTATGTAATGTTACTAGAAGCCAAAAAAGTTTTTTTACGTAAGTGTGCAATGCTTCAGGGTTGCATTTTCATTTGGTATGCTGTATCTATTATAGTTTTATTTGGTATACTGTATCTATTATAGTTTCATTTGGTATGCTGTATCTATTATAGTTTTATTTGGTATGCTGTATCTATTATAGTTTTATTTGGTATACTGTATCTATTATAGTTTCATTTGGTATGCTGTATCTATTATAGTTTTATTTGGTATGCTGTATCTATTACAGTTTTATTTGGTATGCTGTATCTATTACAGTTTTATTTGGTATGCTGTATCTATTATAGTCTTATTTGGTATGCTGTATCTATTACAGTTTATTTCGTATGCTGTATCTATTATAGTTTTATTTGGTATGCTGTATCTATTACAGTTTCATTTGGTATGCTGTATCTATTATAGTTTTATTTGGTATGCTGTATCTATTACAGTTTTATTTGGTATGCTATATCTATTATAGTTTTATTTGGTATACTGTATCTATTATAAGACTCAAAAATCATAGCTCAATGAAAAAGTAAAAATTCATTTCTAATTAATTATAATATTTGATTTTTTTCTAACCAAATTTTTCATTTCTAATTCTAATTATATCGCCGAATATTTTCCCTTTTTTTTCATTATTTCATTATTGGAAGAAAAAAATTTGAAAAAAAATATTCGATAAGAATGAAAATAATAATAAATGAACAATTTGTAAAAAAAACAAAAAAGAAAACAAACAAAATGAATGTATTAATAAAATGAGCGCAAATATTTTACGATTAAAAAAATTTAAAAGAAAAAAAAAGGAATAAAACGAAAAAAAAAAGAATATAAAACTGACAAGAAGAAGGCAAAAAATAAAAATAACTTTTTGAATAATATTTGTTTGAATTAAAAAAAAAAAAAAATGAAACGAAGAATGAAACGAAAGCAAAATATGTTAGAATAAATTTTAAAATACATTAAATGATATCAAAATAATAAACAGAAAAAAGAAGAAAATTGAAAAAGAAAAATGAATAATTCAAAATGGAACGGAAAAAATTTTATGAAATTTTAATGTTAGCAAAAGTATGTAATACCTTTTTTCTTTCCATTTTTTTGCTTTTTGCCTTTTTTTTTAGAAGAAAACTTTTTCCAATGATATAATGATATATGTATATATATATAAATGCATATGAATGATGGAAAATATTCTTTAAAAAAAAAGAATAAAAATCAGAGAAGGAAAAATATGATAAAATGATAAATTTGTTTCCTTTTTAAATTCAATTTTTTTATCAATTAAGAAAAAGATATATTTATATAAATGATGGAGGATATCCTGGAAAAAAAAATAAAATTAGGGAAGGAAAAATAAAATGATAAATTTGTTTTTTTTTAAATTTAATTTTTTTAATCAATTAAGGAAAACTATAATAATGTGATAGATTTGTTTTTTTAAATTCATTTTGTTTTTTATCAATTTAATTAATTATTATATACATTAATGCAAATGTAAAATAATTATAGCAATAATGATAATAATGATAATTGGGGAGGAGAGAAAGAAAATAATATGATAAATAATAATGACAATAATGTATGATAATTTTTATCAATGATAAAGGAGATATTTTTTTGAATTCTTTTTTCAAATATTTTTCAAATTTTTATGAAAAAAATTTGAAGCTTTATGATATCGTATGAAATGATCATATCAATTTCTTGTAGATGCAGATATTGATAATTACTAATAACTGACTAGATTGTTGTGCGATATCTCATGAAATGGGTTACATCAATTTTTTAGAGATGCTGATATTGATAATTACTGAAAGTTATCTAGAAACTTTTATAACGAAATAATATATTCTTATGTAAATAATTACATCTGTTGAAGCTGATATTGATAAGTACTGATAATTAACTGGAGTGTTATATGATTATGTGATGATATGATATGCTATGAAATTACCATGTCAAATCTCTACAAAGAACAATATTGATTAATTACTGATAATCAACTAGCAAGTTATATGATGATACGTTATCCTATGAAATGAGCATATCAATTTTTTATAGATATTGGTATTGATAATTACTTTTAAATAATAGATAATATAATGATAAAATATCTTTGGATATATACATTACATTAGCATAGTTAAAACTTTTTTAAAACTTTATTTAAAAACGAAAAATAGAGAAAAAAAAGAAGAAAAAATGATACCCAAATGATCGAAATTGATGATAGTGATAATAATAATAATACGGTTGAAATGATGGAACTTCTTGTTGTACAACTTGCCGAACCACTGTAATAAATTATAAATTATTTAAGTTAGCATTATCATCATCAATCTTCTCCTTCCTTATCATATTAATCAGATACAAATTTTTTTAAAAAAAAAAAAAAAAAACGAAATTCAAAAATACATAGAATACCAAATGTTTGAAACGAAATGAAAACAAAAAAACCAAATAAATAAATTATTCGATGATGATGATGCTGATGATGATGATAATGATGATGAAATAAAATATTAGAAATCTTTTATTGCTTAATTTTCTTCTATCATAAAAGTATATGCAAAAAAAAGAAACGGCAAAATGACGACTCTTGAAAATCTTGAAATTTTCATATAAGCTTATAAAATCATTCAATCTAAAGCATCAATAATATCTCTTGATCATCATTTCAACTAAAATAC
Organism: Dirofilaria immitis; assembly: GCA_024305405.1. Taxonomy (NCBI): domain Eukaryota; kingdom Metazoa; phylum Nematoda; class Chromadorea; order Rhabditida; family Onchocercidae; genus Dirofilaria; species Dirofilaria immitis. The sequence goes on from JAKNDB010000098.1 coordinate 3,598,078, forward strand.
CAAATTAAACCTATTTTAGGAAAAAAAAAACGAAATGTAAAAGGAGAAATTAAAAATGGAAAAAAAGGAAGCAAAATAAAAAAAAAAATCACCATTTTGTTGATAAATATCTGTCGTCTTCTTCATAATGCTTATCAGAAAAAAATTTTTTTTTTTTTAAACTTTCTCGATCAAAAAAATATATTTCTCGAATTAAGAATTGAAATATTTAATTTCTCGAATTTGGAATAATTTGCTACCAAAGCGAAATTTGTTAAAACTTCAATTATCAAAAAATTATTTACTAACTTATTTCAATGATTTCTTTCCTTTTTTTTTTTCTTTTTCTGACAATGCGAATAATTATAATGGAATTTCTTTTTCAAATGAGAGATGTAAACAAATAAAAAATCTTTCATTTTCACTAAACAAATATTTTGTGGCTTTTTAAAATTGTTTACTTTTAAATTATCGCCGATCTATTAGTGTCATAGTGAAGTAATGGTAGGAGTAGTGGTAGAAGTAATGGTAGGAGTAGATGATAGGAATAATCGTAGAAGTAGTCGTAGGTGAAGGAGTCGTATTTGTAATTGTAATAAGAGTATTAAAATTTATAGGAATAAAAATATAAAAATGAATGAGTTAAATGAATACGGTAGAAATGACAATCTTGGAATAAACTGTCAATTGTTCAAAAGTTTTTCGTTTTCATTTTTCTTTCTTTATTTAATAGAAACGAAAAAGAGATATAATAATAGAAACGGTTAAATGAAGTAAATAAATTAATAAAATAAATAAATGATATCAATTTAAAAAAAAAAAATTTCATATATAAGTTCAAATATAACAATAGAAATAATTATCACGCATAATTAAATAAATAAATAATAAATAAAATAAATAAATAATATTAAAAAAGAAAATGTTTATATATAAGTTCAAATATAACAATAGAAATAATTATCACGTATGATTAAATAAATAAATAAATAATATCAATTTAAAAAAGTTTGTATATAAGTTTGCATATAAAGTAAATAAATAAATAATATCAAAAAAAAACTGATATATAAGTTTGCATAATAGATAATAAAAATTTTTGAAAAAAATTCGACCGGTTTTTTTCCTTTTTTTCACTTTTTTTCCGTCCTAAATGAGAAGTTATTTGAAAAAATGAAAGAGAGAGAGAGAAATGAAAATCTCTTTTAAAAAAAAAGGGGAGAGAGAAGGAAAAAAGAGGAAAAGAGAGAAATGAGAATGAAAAAAATGAATGTCTTTTAAAAGCAAGCAAAGAAAGAGAAGAATAGGAATGAAAAGAAAATCTCTTTTAAAAAGAGAGAGAGGGAGAAAGGGAATCGTCTTCAAAAAAAAAGAGAAACTCTTTAGAAGAAAGAGGGAGGGAGAGAGAGAGAAATTGAAATCTAAAGAGAATTTCTTTTTTAAATGAAGAAAATGAGAGAGAGAGAGAGAGAGAAAATTAAAAAAGTGAATTTCCTCTTGAAAAAAAGTCACAATTTTGTTTAATTTGAAAATTTTCTGATATTTACTTTATATGTACTTGTCTCCCTCTTCCTCTCTCTCTCTCTCTCTCTCTCTCCTCTTCTCTATGATAATTGGGACAAATTATTTTATGGTATATACGCAGTATATGATATGTTCAAGAATGATAATTAATCTAAATTAATTATTATACTTTAAAATTAAAGCCTAAAATTGCAACTTGGGACACGAAGTTACAGCCTAGTAGTAAAACATTTTAGAGCTTGGAAATAAATCTTAGAAATACTTTTAAATAAAAATTTCAAATTTCAATTTAAATATATTTTTCAAATGGTTCCTTTTAAATGCTATAAATATATTTAAAATTCGATTTAAAATATTTTCAAAAATTTAGTCGAAATTTTACAATTTTTAAGCGAAAAAAATGAATTCATTCGTATTTAAAATTAAGAATTTTTAATTTAAATTTAATTGAAAAAAATTAAAATTGCCTTAAATTTAATTTAAACAAAAAAATTGTAATTTTCTAATATCGCATTTTATTACTAAAAAGAAAAATCGGAAAAATATTTTGCATTAAATAAAAATTTTGAATCAAATTTTCCTTATAAATAAATAGGGATAAACTAAATTATATATGAAAGTCAAATTTAAAAATTTAAATTTAATTAAAAATCAATAACATGATAATAACCAATATTGCAAGAGAATGATGATGATAATAAAAGGAAAGCGATATTTGCAATAAATAAAATGAGCAAATTCATAAAGGCAATATTTATTAAAATTGAATAAAAATTCAAAAATTACCAATTTAATAATTGGATACTGTTAATAATTGGATACTGTTAACAATTGGATACTGTTAATGATTGCATACTGTTATTAATTGAGATACTGTAGCAGAGAAATGAATAAAGAATTAAGGAATGGAAAAGTTGTAATATTTCTCTTTTTTTACTAAAAATATATCGAGAAAAATTTTTTTTTTTTGATAATAAAAATAACGAAAATTTTTTTTTTTCATTGGATTGTGACAAATATCTTTTTTCTCATTTTAATCAAATTAATCAATGAGGTATTTTTATCAGCGAAGTATTTATCAATGAGACTTTTACCGATGAAATATTTATCAGTAAGATCCATTTCCTTTTTTTCAATTATTATCATTAAACATATGAAATATGTTAAATATTATTATTTAACTTAACATTATTATTAAAATTAAATATCAAAAATGATAAAAAATATTAAATTTAATTTCATTTTTCTTTTTAACAAATCATTTAATATATATTTTAAAACATTATTTCTCATTTCTATTAATGTAATAATCCGCAAATTTTCATATCGAATACTATGAAGATATCAATCAAAGTGATGTATTTCAAATATGTCAAAAATGATTAAAATTAATTTACGGTTCTCTCTTCCTATTCGTATTAAAATCATTCGAAATTAATTCTTGATTTACTATATTTTTTGCTACATGACCGAACAATTCATCATAGCTCAAAGGAAATTTGAATGATATCGAAGTCGTATTCGTATTTTTATGGAAATCTAAGTACCGAGCAATCAGGTTAACATGTTTTAGGCATGAAGATTAACAAATTCCAAACAACCAAGCTGATCAGACATGCAAGTTGATAAGTTTCAAATAAGCAAGTCGATAAGTCTCAAACAAGCAAGTTGATAAGTCTTAGACAAGCAAGTTGATAAATTCCAAGCAAGCAAGCTGATAAGTCTCAGACAGACAGGTTGATAAGTTTCAAACAAAGCGAAAGAACTAATATATTTGAATAAGCGAATAAAGAGATGTTATCATTTCATCGTAAGGATTTTGTTTTTGTTTGTTTATTTGAAACTTATCAATTTAACAACATAACATATACTATATATCAAATATTTGTCAGATGATGATGATGATAATGTATGATTGATTCTGATTCTGAATATAAAAATTAATATATATGTGAATAATTTTTGGAAGAAATCAACCAAATTTTAAGATATGAAATAATTCATCTAAAATTTCTTTTTTCATTTTAAATTTTTCCCAAAAGTACAAATAACTAAAATTGATAAGAGGTTATCATGAAAATTATAATGAAACAGTGTTATCATACATGGAGCAGGGTGTAACAGAATGATTATATAAAATAAAGAATTAAAAATTTTTACAAAAAAAAAAAAAGAAAAATTGAAAGTTAGGAAAAAAAAATTGATGAATTTTTCATATGTTCAAAAACTAGTTTAGTTAATATTTTTCACTAATCAAAAAAAACGATTGATGGAAAAATCTTTTCAAATATCATTTTTGACAAATTTTGCTAAACAAATTAAATTTTCCATTGAAAATAAGAAATAAAAAAATCAAACAAATTATTATATCTTTCATAATAGATAACAAAGATGTGAAAAAAAAATTCTTTTTTTAAATAAAAAAAACGAAAAAAAAAGAAATGAAAAATTGAGTAAAACTAAAATATTCTATTATCTATCAAAAGAAAGATGGGAAAATGGATCGATTTGTTTATAATTTTTTTTTAATTTAAAAATTTCGATTAAAATTTAAATTTTGAAATTTAGATCATAAATTTTAGATTATAATTAACTCATAAAAGTATTAAATTTTCTTTTTCAAATTAAAATAAACGCTATAAATGATATTTAAATTAGGCTAAAATATTCAAAAATAAAATTTAGCATTAAATTGAAATTTGTTCTAATAAAATATGCAAAAATGAAACTGTCAATTCTACTGGGCTATAATTGATATTTAAATTAGATTAAAATATTCGAATGTAAAAACTGATATCAAAATTAGATTAAAATATTCAAATATAAAATTCAGCATTTAAATTAGATATAAATTTCAAGAAAAGCTACCACTAAATTAAAATATGCTCTAATAAAATTTCCAAAAAAAACAAAGTTATCAATTCAAATATTTAAATTGGACTGAAATATTCAAATATAAAATTTGATATTTAAATTAGTTATGAATTTCAAAAAGATTGGCATTAAATTGAATTCAGGAAAAAAAAATGGAGCTGTCAATTTTTGTTTGACATTTCACTTCCTAATATCAAAATATTTCTATATTTTAGGTTCGAATGAAAATATAAATTTGAGATTTTGAGAAGATAGAAGAGAAGAGCTTGAAATGAAAAAAAAAGATATAAAAGTTTTTGGAAAAAAAATGAATTATCGTTAAAAAGAAATAGGAAGATTGTTATGGTTGTCAAGATTGATTTATGATAACATTTTGAAAGATAATTTTTGCGATAATTCCTATTTAGAGGAATCAAGAAACAAAATAGAAAAAAAAGCGAAATATATAAGTTAAGATGACAAATATGGTGCTGAAATTATGTCAACTTATTTCATAGAGATGTTCATTGCTAGGAGAAATTTTGTGATACTGTAATTCGAAAACTTGATAGAACTTGTGATGCTCAAAAGTTTGAAAACGGTATTAAAAATTGCGATGAATTTATGATTCTAAATTCATAAAATCCAGAATATTATAAATACGGAAAAAGTGGAAATCCTTCCACTTTTTCCGTTCTGTACTAAAACTGAAAAGATTTGCGGTATTAAAACCGGAACAATTTGTGATGCTAAAATCGGAAGAAAACGGAAGAATGTGTAATACTAAAACCAGAAAGATTTATGCCACTAAACATGAATGAATTTAAAATACTGTATTTAAAACCGGAAAACTTACGATACTACAGCCGGGTGAATTTGTAGCATTAAAACAGAAAAATATGTGAGACTAACATCAAAAACATTTATGTCACTAAATCTGAATGAACTTATAGTACTGTATTTAAAACCGGAAAAACTTATGGTACTAAAACCGGATGAATTAAAACTTAAAAGATTTGTGATAACAAAATTGGAAAATATTGTGATACTAAAATTGAAAAACAAATCCTATTTGAAAGATTCCACTATATCATAATAGGCATATCATAATTTATCATCATCTAATCAATTTTTGTTTACGACAATTGTCTGATCATTTAATTCGGAGCATTTATCAATGTGTAATCATATCAACCTTTCAATGACAATTATCAAATGATTTTAATTTATCAAATAATTATATATAGGCAATGTAAAAATTTCAAATAATTACTTTTCAATATGAAATAATAATTATAATTGATCCGAATTATGTATATAATTAATTTCTAATTTAATGTAATTGATTATTATAATTATATAAATTAAATTGATTAATAATTAAAACATATCGGAAATGATATATTATTTAAAAATTTTCAATTCATATTAAGAAATAACAATACGATAGACTTAAAAATTGAATTTAAAATTTAAAATTATAGCTATAATTTATAATCGTTTTCGATAATTTATGCAATTAATTGATAAGTTAATATAAATTAATTTGGTAAAATTTAATATAAATTGAATTATTTAATAATTAAAATATATCGGAAATAATTTTTATTTATTATATGGCATTTATTATTTATAAATTTTATCAAATATTTATTGGAATAAATAATTGAAATAATTAAACGAATTTAATAGAACTTAAAATAAAAGAAATTATTATAATTTCCGATATATTTATTAATGAATTATGTAATTAATATGAAAAAATTAATTTTTAGAAAATAAATTATTCAAAAAAAAAGATTTTTTCATCCAAACAAATATCTAAATGAAATAAATTTGTGACGTAATAGAACTGGAAATGAAACAAATGTATGATGATGAAATGTATGATATGATGATGATGATCTGGATGATCAACAGATGAATAGATCGAGTTGATATTGTATGAATTTTTCGAGATTATCATACGCCCTATCAATTTTCAAACCAATCTCTCTTATTATTTCTACTATTTTTAGTGATGAAAGAATGATACAACCAATGAAATATAATTTTGGAAACTTTTCGATTAAAATTTATCGCATTTCATTTCGCAATCATAAATGTATTATAATATTTCGAAAAGTTTTCTCGACAACAATCCTTTCTCTTCTCCTCACCACATAATGGTATAAAATCTCGAGAATTCAAGCAAAACATTTATTAATTTTACGCATTCTTTTCAAATTAAATACGACCTACTCCAGATTATCTTAAAAATAAATAATATTATGCTCGAGAATATATGGGACAAGATGATAATGATAATGGTAACGGGAAGATTGATAAAAGAATTTCAAGAAAGGTAATGAATTTGGTTAATTCAGGAACGGTTGGAATGTTTGTAATGAGACAAATGATGATGATACGATGGCTATTTAAAACTGACCATTTGACCAATACACAAACTCTCACCTTTTCTTTCTCTCTCTCTCTCCCTCTCTCTCTCTTCCTCTCTCTTTATAGGTAAAATAGAAACGATAATATAGGTAAGAAATTGGAATTGGATGTGAAAGTTTGCTATTGGAATGTACGATCATCAAAATGTCTAAAATGTAATTATTCAATAAACTTCGAGAATTTAAAATTTCTCGACATTTTCACTAAATGATAAAGAATTCCTATTTTCTATGCTTATGAGTGTATAATTCTCGAGAAATTTCTCGAAAAAATTTTAAAAGATAGCAAAATTAAATATGCTAGAAAGAAAAATAAAGGTACGATTAAATTAGATCACTAAAAAATATATTGAATTACAAAAAAAAAAAAAAATTGAAAAATAAGATTGGAAAGGAAAAATAAATTGTAATTAATTTCAATTTTCAATTTTATATAATTATTTACTTCATTTTATCGTATATTTTTTAGAAAAGTTTTCTTTTTTCTTGTAATTTCTTTTATATTTAAAAAGTTTTAAATTTTAATTTTATTTGAAAAATTTTTTCAAAATAAAATTTTCAAATTTTGCTAAATTAAAATTAAAAAAAAATGAAATAAATTTGGGAAAAAATAAAACAAAAAGCCACAATTCATTTTATGAAATTCCTACGTTTCATTTTATTTTTTTGGTTTTTTTGTTATCATTATTATCAGTCAATTAATCATAATCATCGAGCACTATATTATTGATAGAAAATTAAGAGAAAATGAAAATGAAAAAAAAAGAACGAAACAATTTGCAATGAGAAATTTGAAAATGTTATATTGAAATTCGGCAAATGATAAAAATAAAAAAATGATTTGAAAAAAAAGATTTGTAATGAGGAATTTTAAAAGGAAAAGTCATAATTTGTTAAAAGAAAAAAAGTAAAGTGAAAAAGAAAAAAAGGAGAAAGACGAAGAAAAATGCTTTGTGAAACCTAATTTTTGTTAAAAAAATGATGATGATAATGATGATGATTAAGGCGAAAATGAATAGTGATGAATGATAACAAAAGAAAAATGATGATGATAATGATGATGATTAAGGCGAAAATGAATAATGATAAATGATAACAAAAGAAAAATGATGATGATTAAGGCGAAAATGAATAATGATAAATGATAACAAAAGAAAAATGATGACGATAATGATGATGATTAAGGCGAAAATGAATAATGATAAATGATAACAAAAGAAAAAATGATGATGATGATTAAGACGAAAATGATTAATAATGATGACGATTACGATAATAATGAATGATGATAAAAATGATAACAATGATGATAACTACGATGATAATGAATAATAATGAGTCATAAAAAGTGACGATAATGATGATAATGAATAATAATGAATGATAATAAAAAAAATGATGATGCCAATGATGACGATTACGATGATAATGAATGATAAAAATGATGATAAAAGTGTTGAATATGATGAAAATAAATAATGATGAACGGCAATGCAATAAAAGGAAAAATCATGGTAAAAATGATGATACTTGCAATAATAATGAATAATGATGAATGATAATAAAAGAAAAAATGGTGCTGCTAATGATAATGATTACGATGGTAATAAATAATACTGAAATGATAGTGATAAAAAGGTAAAATGATAATGTTGACAACTACGACGATAATAAATAATGATGAATGATAATAAAAGAAAAATGATGGTACTGATGATGATGATGTTGATAACGAATAATAATGAATGATAATGATGTAATGTTGCCTATAAAATAATATATCTGAAACAAGATTTTAGGAGAAAAAAATGCTTTTTTCTTAAATTAAATTAATTAATTAAATTGTTTTTGAAATTGAATTAATTAATTAAAATTTTCTCCAAATTCCTGTTTTTTTATTCTCTTCATTATTTTTTTTTTTGAAGTAAAATTTTAGAAAAATCAAATAAATTAGTAAGCAAATAAATCTTATGTTTGATCATTTGTAAGAGGATATTTTGAGATTTGATTATTTTGGATCATCGGATGCATGAAATTTTCAGAATTAATCCTATGAGAATTTTTTTCGAGATTCAGAATGATCCTGCTTAACAGAAATTTTAATGTTCAGCATGTTCCTATGTAACAAAATACTTCAGAATTAATATTATTTAATAGAATGTTTCGAAACTCAGAATTTCTCCCAATATAAGAGAATATTTCAACATTCAAAATGATTCCTGTGTAAGAGAATGTTTTGAGATTCAAAATATTCCTATGTAAGAGAATGTTTTGAGATTCAGAATTTCCTATGTAAGAGAATGTTTTGAGATTCAGAATTTCTTCTATGTAAGAGAATGTTTTGAGATTCAGAATAATCCTTTGTAAGAAAATATTTCAACATTTTAAACAATCATTTGAAATGGAAAAAAAAAAGGCGAAACTTTTCGAAGAACAAAAAAAAAAGAGAATTTTTAAGTAAAATCCTTTTAAGCCTAGGATGAGAAAGAATAAAAAGTAATAAAATCAAAGATGAAATTTTTGAAATTTGATGAAGCAAAAAATGAAGGAAGAAAAATTTTGAAAAATTTAGCCATTTTAAATCTGACAAATAAATTATATTCGCTTAAATTGTTATGTAAACAAATTTTTACTTAAACAATAAAATAATTTTTGAAAAAAAAACAAATTTTTTTGTTTAAATAAAAATTGTCAATCAATTTTGTATAAAAATTTTTCTTTAGAAATAAATATAAAATTAGTCATTGAAAAAAATGGCAATTTATTGATTGATTGATTTTTTTTCAGATAACAAATACTTCGATTCATTTGATCGATGTAAAAATTTTATCATTTTTGTTTTTTATTTAGATCGATCGAAATATTTTAATTTAAAATGTGTGTCAAAAGTTAATTGATTGATCGAAAAGATTAATTAGTCGTTTCGATCAATTTTTTTTCAATATTTCAAAAAAATCTAAATGATAATTCTCGACAATCGTTATGTACAGTTTGTAAAAAAAAAAAAAACTTTTCAAAATTACAGGTAAAATTTATTATATCAAATGAGCGAAAATATTTGCATGATAGTCTTATTTAAGTTAATTTACCTCGTAATGATAATTATTTATTGTCATTTCTTTTTTTTCTTTTCATCATTTAACATATTTAAGTGATAATTCTTGCAGGTAATATTTAGGCGAAATTTCTGAAAAGAAAAAAAAGAAAAGAAAAGGAAAAAAACTTTTCAAAATTACAGGTAAAAATTGTCATTTCAGGTATTTCCTATTTTCTCTCATTTATTTTATTGAAAGTTTTTTGAAAAAAAAAAGGAACAATTTATATCAAATTGAAAAGAAAAAAAAGTTTTGTCTAAAATGAAAATTTGAACTTTTTCATTTTCTTTCAATCGTAATAAATTTAAAAATAATTAAATGAATTTTCCGTTCTTTTTTTTGAATTATTTTATTAAATTTTGAAAATGCTTTTTAACTTAATAAATTGAATTTATTTTCGAAAATTTTTGCTTATATATTTTTTTAAATATTTAATTTCAAATTTTAATTACCAATAAAAAATTATATAATTATTTATATATCGATGAATTTAAAAGATATTTATTTGAATTAATTATTAATAGAAAAATTATAATTATATACATATATGTATGAATTTAAAAGATATTTCTTTGAATTTATTTGCGAAAATTTTGTTTACATTTTTTAAAAATATTTAATTTCAAATTTTAGTTATTAATAAAAGACTATATTTATGTATACATGAATTTAAAAGACTAAAAAATCATAATTATATATATGAATTTAAAAGATATTTGATTAAAAATTTATTCCTAAAATTCTGTCCGTATTTTTTTGAAAGCGTTTAATTTAAAATTTTAATTATTAATTATATATGTATGAATTTAAAAGATATTTGAATTAAATTTTAAAATTAAAATAAACAAATATATAATTATAATTTAAAGATCAAAACATATGTGTATATATATTTGTAAGTAGAAATGGTTGATAAAATGTTAATATATGCTATAAAATTAAATAATAAAAATTGTAAAATATTGATGAGAGTAAAATTTTAATTTGAATGGGAAAAATTTTTCACAAATAGAATTTGTAATGGAATGTACTTTAATCAGAACAGTTAATAATTTCTCTGAGAGAAAATTTTCAATGACAGAGAGAGAGAAATATAAATATAATATTTAGAAATATAGGTCATAGCCTAAAATAGGTATGTATGTATGTTTGTGTGTATGTATGTATGTATTATTAATGTATGTATGTATGTATGTATGTGTTTGAATTAAATTTAAGTATAATGATATATCAGTGTTAAATAAATAGATTATGATAAAAATAGGATAAAGAAATTTTTGAAATTTAACATAAATTCCTTTTCTCCTAATTCTTATCATATCACATCTCATTCATTGGCAATAAATTTTATATAGTTTGAATTAAGTGAAAAGATAAAAAGAAAATCTTGATTAGCGCAGCTTATCATTAAAATTATCATTTCACCATTTTCAAATTTTATTTTTTAATTAGCGCGGCTTATCATAAAAATTATCATTTCATTAGCTGAATTTTACTCTTATCTTTTTTCAGCATTTTTTTACACAAATAAAACTAGGCTTATATAATCGAAAATGATACAATTAATTGATCAAGTTTATTTATATCAAGTTTTTCTAAAGCAATAAAGCGGAAAATTTTGTTTTTATTTTCTGAAATCTAAAAAATTTTTCTAAATATTGACTATAGATTTTTAAGCAAAAAACGAAAGAAATTATTTGAATTCTTTCAAATTTTGTTTAAAATAAAATTATAACAGCGAATAATTATCATTCGATATGATAACAATATGATAAAAATAAGAATTATAAAATTTTTAAGAATTAAAAATTAAAAAAAAACGATAAAAACTAATTGCTAATATTAATTTTAAAGAAATATTAAAATCAATAAAATATTAAACATTCAATTATTTGATAAATTAACATTTTTAACGAAAAAAAACGAAAAAATTTGTTGAACAAAACAAAAACAAAAACAAAAATTAATGAAAGTAAAAAATTTTTTTATTTTTATTTATTTTTTCTAAAAATTAAATGTAATTGAAAAGAGAAATTTTTGCTAATAAAAATGAAAAATTTCTATTATTTTAATTTAATTTAATTAAAATTTTTTCTTTTAAATTAAATTTAATTTAAAATTTTTGTTTTAAATTTAATTTAATTTAATTTTGCTATTCGATTGAGAGAAAAAAGTAAATAAATAAATAAATAAATCTTTTTTTTGCTTATTTTTATAATAAATTTGATAAAATGAAAAAAAAATTTCTTATTTTAAATTAAATTAAAAACGAAAAATAAATAAATAATAAGGCAAAGGGAAAATTAAATTAAAAAGATAAAATTAAGAGAGAAGAGACAAAAAAAAGAAAATAGATCGCTAAAGGTCCATTAAATTAAATGAATAACTAGGCTTCTTCTAGGCCCAGTATTATCAATTTTTTGTTTTCATACATTATCTTGATTGGTTGCCTGTAATGGGATAGCAAAAATTTAGCCCTTTTTTGCAACATTTTAATTTTTCTTCCTTTCGCCCCATTGGATGAGCACTGGGCTTCTAGGCTCATATTGTTAGTTTTCTCTGCGGATTATCATGATTGATAGTGTATGATTGGCTAGCTAGTTTACCTTTTTCGAAGTTTTTTTCATTTTTTGCAACCACTGAAAACTAGGCTTCTAGGCCAGCATTGCTAGTCTTCTACAGATTACCTTGATTGGATTTACCTTTTTTATTTCGTTTTTTTCTCTTTTGTTTTGCTTAGTATTATTACATTTTAAAATTACTCAATTAATATTAACCTAATTTTTCTTTACATTTTACCTAGCAAATTCAAATGATTTTCATTTGCCTTCGTTCATTCTTTTAACCTAAAATAAAAAAAAAAGACTAATGAACAGGTAAAACGAATGAAGTTATGAACAAGTAAAACGAATGAAGTTCCAGTTTTTATTTTTATTTTTTTTTTTTTTTGTTCAACAAAAATCAACTTTGTGAAATTTTTTTCCATATATTAACTGATAAGAATATTGATCGATTGATATTTTATTACGATAAATTTATTTTAGTCTAGTTGATAAAAAATACATATCCAGGCAAGCAAACTGATATCGTTTTATATTTATATCAAAATATGATAAATTTAATTTCATTTAAATGATAAACAATACGTATTAAAATTATTGATAACATTTTATATTTTGTTAGCATATAAATTTTGCTTAATTTAAATGATAAAGAATATATATCAGTAAATTGATAAATTTTTATTTTAACAATTTATCAAAATTAATTTTAAAAAGAAATAAAAAAAACTTACAATTAGAAGGAAATTTTTTTTGAGCAAAATTTTCCAAATTAATTGTCCATATCAGTCATCTTACGATGTATAGATGGTTGTATTTGTTGTTTATGTGATAATTGATATTGATTGTATTATCAGTTATCACAAAAAAATTTCAATTTCTGAAATTTTATATTTTCATTAATAGTTGTAATAATTAATTTGAATTAAGCGTACAACGATTGTTATAGCTTCTCATTTATTGATTAATTTTTTTGAATGAATAAAAATCATTTCATATTTAAATTCCAATAAGTACTCAATTGCTACAATTATAATTTAATAATAAAAATACTTGGCTATCATTTAAAAAGAGAAAAAATACTTGGCTATTTAGTCATTTTTTTCAATATTTTTGTGATATCATTTAATTCAAAAGTGAATTTAATTCCTATAATAATTTGTATTAAATTCCTATACTGATTATCCGAAGCTAAAAAATTTTTTCTTTGTTTATTTGATTAAATAATGTTACTAAAATACTGGAAATGAAAAATCAATCACAAGTTTAGCTTTACTTATTTGATTAAATAATATTACTAAAATACTGGAAATGAAAGAGTTTAAAATGATTTTTTATCAATTACAAATTTAATCAATAACTGAAATTGTGATAAATTCGAATAATCAAAAATATATTTTAACTAATTTTCACAACTATGATATAAATCAAAACATAAAAATCAGTGATAAAACAATCTCGAAAGATAAAAATTTTAATTCAAAATTTTTAATCACATTTGCGATAAAGGTAAGACAGGTAAAAATCTAATTACTAAAATGGCTAGCTATATTATTTTGAGAATAAAATTATTTATTTAATGAAATTTGTTCAAAATTTTAAGACTTCTAGACGTAGTATACAATTTTGTGCTCTAAACGATCAATAATATAGACGTATTTTAATTGAACGAGTTACGTGACTTTTTTTACGTGATAATAAACGACGAAGTTTGGCGTTAAGTCTAAAAATTGATTAAGTATAGATATTTATTATTCAATAACTGCTCTTAACATCGATGATAAGCGAAATTATTGAAGCATTGATGGTTTTTATTTTTAGACTTTATTATGTACTTTTTCACGTAAGGTCATATGAATTCATTGACGTAAAATCACATGAAAATTAGGCGTCAGAAAACATGCGACATTTTTCGGAGAATTCTGAAAATTACTGTAGAACTATGTGCAATAGCAAATCACGTAACTTATTCGAACTTCATGGAGGATTCCGAAAGACAGCTATTTACATTAATGATTGGATTGACAAGATCAGGATTCTAAAGATAACTGCTACGGATAACTGTCACGTAGTTATTTAAATTTCTTGACGGTTTCTGAAAGATAATTACTATACAAATATTTGGATTACTTAGCAGAATTCTGAATTATAAATGTTACAAACAAGTTATTTGGATTTCATGGTTTCTGAAAGATAATTACTATTGGATTATCTAAGATAATTCTGAATTATAATTGTTACAAACAAGTTATTTGGATTTCTCGACGTTATTTGGATTTCATGGTTCTGAAAGATAATTACTATACAGATGTTTGGATTGCCTAACAGGAATCTAAAAGATATACGATGTTAGTTGGAATTTTTCGAACGAGATTCTGAAAGATTGAATTTGTCATAGAACTGTAAAAAAAAATAGACTTTATCAAAATTGTTTGAAATTCTCGAACGATTCTGAAATAATTATTTAATAATATAAAAGTGAAACTAATTTTAATTATGAAATATTTCATGTAAATACTTTTTAAACGATTATTTCAAAATATTAATAAAAGAAATAAAATGATTATTATCAAAAGCAATAAGCCTTATCATTAAAATATTTATTAATTAACAAAATAAAAGAAAGTGAGGAAGTAAGGAAATTTTGGAATAAAATTATATTAAGCTAAAAAAATAACTTCGCATCATTTCAAATTATATAAATAAGCCTTATCATTTCAAAACTAGTAATAAGCCTTATCATTTCAAAGCTATCAATAAGTCTTATTTACTAACAACTTTTTTGGAATTAATTTTAATTTAAAATAAACCTAATTATCTCATTGAATTCATTTGTTACAATCATTGATTACATCATTTAATAGTTTTCCAATTCATCCATAAAATTCAAATTCGCTAATTGTTAAAGTAAATTTTTAATTCGTCCAAAAATTTTTACAATCACATTTTATCAAAACTTTGCAAATAATTCGGACATAAAAAAATATTTGTAACATAAAATTATATTCTCATTAATAAATCATTTAAAAATATTTTTTCATCAACTTAAAGTTGCAAAATTTAGAAATTGCAAATTTTTGCATAATTTGAATTCAAACAGAAATTAAACGTTTATCTTTTCCTTTTGAAGAAGTTCCACTTCAAAGTTGCACTTCGAGAAAAAATAAAATATATTTTTGAAAAAATTTTATCAAATTTATTTCTAACTTAGAAAAGAGAAAATTGTTTGAATCATTTCATCAAATTGATTTATAGAAATCGATCTTTTGTATAAATAGAAAAATTGAAATTTCAAAATTTGTCATTTCATTATCTCAGATTATAACAATCCAAAAAAGACAAATTTTTGAACTTCTGCCTTTCCTCGAAGTAAAAGTTCATATATTAAAAAAGAAAAAACTTTTCAAAAAAATGCTCAATTTCAAAAGTTTATAAATTAATTGTTGTTTAGAAGAGAGAGAAAGAGAGAGAGAGAGAGAGAGGGAGAAAGAAAAAATCACAATTATTGTCTGATCAATTATCATTAATAAAATTGAAAAAATTTTTCTAATATATGTCAACTCAACAAATGATAAAAAAAAAAATGCTGATAAATGTCAAATGTCAAAATACAATAGCTTTAATGATTTGTTTGAAATGATTGTTATAGTTTACATTTATGATACAGTATTTGAAATGATTTAAGCTTTTATATCAGGTAAACAAATTTAGTGCAAAACTTTTATGAAAATGAGGAAATGAATTGGATGATAGTGAGGGTGTGAATTTCAAACTTCTCAATAATTTTCACTTTTCTCTTATTCTTGCACAGTCTCTCTCTTCCTCTCCCTTTTTCTTCTATTATTTATTCAAGAGTATTCATTTGTTTACCTAATAAGAAAAGCTTAGAGAGATGAGTTGCAATTTCAAATTGCAACTCATCCTTTAACTGACATTAATTGAAATGCGATACTAATAACAGATTTTTATTGACAGCAATGACAACAATAATAGTAATAGTGAAATAATTGGATATATTTTCATGTTGAATATGTCCTACTCGAAGTTGAATACATTCATGAATGTTTTTATACTTTAATAATAGCATTTGAATATAAGAATTTGAATATATAGAAATTTATAAATTTGAAAGTAATATTTTGCAAATCAATCAATATTGCCATTCTTCAACATTACAATCACTAATCAATATTGCCATTCTTCAACATTACAATCACTAATCAATATTGCCATTCTTCAACATTACAGTCACTAATCAATACTGCCATTCTTCAACGTTGCAATTTGTAATCAATATTGCCATTCTTCAACATTACAGTTATTAATCAATGTTGCCATTCTTCAACGTTACAATCTGTAACCAATATTGCCATCCTTCAACACTACAGTCATTAATCAATATTGCCATTCTTCAACATTACAGTCACTAATCAATACTGCCATTCTTCGACATTACAAATTGTAATCAATATTGCCATCCTTCAACACTACTGTCATTAATCAATATTGCCATCCTTCAACACTACAGTTATTAATCAATATTGCCATTCTTCAACATTACAGTCACTAATCAATATTGCCATTCTTCAACGTTACAACCGATTTTCACAGTTCTTTTGAAAAAAATAGGCAGAAAGGTCTTTGTATAATCTTTGTAAAATCTAATTATAAGATCTTTGTAAAATCTAATTATTAGAAATAATCGTGCACTCGTTTTGCAATTAATTTCTCATACATGCGGTGATAAGAATATTTAACATTCATTGATAATCACATAAATAAATTTTTAGAGAATTAGTGAAAATTTAAAAATATGATATCAATTTCAGCGACTATCCATTATCATAGTTTTAATTTTGAAAATTTCGGTTTTATTTTAAGACGCTTTTGTAAGAAGAATTCTTGCAAGATAAAAATGATAAGAAAGAGACACTTTTGTCGAAATATTTTATGAAAGAATTTCAATAGACGATAAAAAAGATGACAAAATTTTTGTGATTTTGATCATTGTTGATAAGCTTTTGCAAGAAATAAATATGTGAAATAATTAAATGTACTTTGAACATTGTTAAATAATGATAAGCTTTTTACAAGAAACGAGAATATTAGAATTGTTGGTAATATAAAATAATCATTATATTATCATATATTTTATAAATAGAATTGCAGAAATTAAATTATGATCGTTTATCAATTTATCACTTTATTCTTTTTTTTTTTGCTAAATATATTGTTAAACATTCAATGATTATCAAAATATTTCTAGGTCAAAGAAAAAAATCTTATAATTTCATATAAGAAATTGCAAATTGAAGAAAAAATCTTTTTCGAAAAAGTATTTTCAAAATTTAATATTATCGATCAAAATGCTATATATTATAAAAATTGAAATTGAATTATCCTAAACGCATAGACAATAAAAAAAAAATAAAATTGAAATTAAAATTTTAATAAATAATTTTCGGCGGAAAAAATTTTATTGGCAAAAAATAAATTCGAAAAAAATGTGTGAAAGAAAGTTTAGAAAATGTTGAAATTTTTTCATTCGAAAAAAACAAAACAAAACAAAAGAAATAAACAAAAAATTTTGTTTACTTATTTGATATAAGAAATAATTTCGAAAAAAAAAGTAAAAAATTAAGCTTAAATTATTGTGAAATAGTAAACAAATAATAAAAAATTGAGAGAGAAAAAATTGAAATTAAAATTTAAAATTATTTTGAAATGATTAATTTTGGAAGTAAAAATATTTGAATTTAAAAAATGATAAATGATAATATTTATCATCATGTAATAATTGATGATGAATAACGAGAAGTAGTAATCATTAAACAAACATTTTCAAATTTTTAGCTAACAAATATTGAAGATCATAATTATTATTTCGCTCCCGATGTCTCGACAATTATTCATAAAAATCAATGAGAAATTTTTCCTATACAATCAAATAAATGCTATCACTAATCAATATATGTAATTCAAATAATTGATAAATCCAAATTTTAATTGATAATTTAAATTCAAGAATTTCTTTAAATTTACATATATATATAAAAGAGATTTGTAAAAAAATTCAAATACATACATTGCATTGAAATTTTGCAATATTTTGTTTCAAAAAAAAGAAAGAAAAGGAAAAAGAAAAGAGAGAGAGAGAGAAAGGGGAGAGAGAGGGGAAGAGAGAGAAGAGAAAAATTGGAATTGATGATTAAGTAAATATGCACTTTTTTTTGCAAAAATTTTGCGAGAGAAAGTGAAAAGAAAAAAATTTCAAAGTTCTCTCTTATTGTTAGAATCGAATAGGTGAAAGGAAAATTTTTTTTTGCCGAAAATAATTCTCCGAACTTTAAACTTTTGATTTCTAAGTTTAATTTCTTTTTTTTCTTTATATAATCGTAAATAAAATAATAATAGAATCCACAGGTGAATCGGATACATCAAATGAAATAGAAATGAGCAAATGATAATAATTATATTAATCCTATTAATGATAGAATGGATAATTTATCAATAATAAATATTATAATGATAAGATGACACAAAAAGTAATCACGTACGTGAATTGAAGCAGAACCAAAATGGGTAATTTATCAATAGTTAATATTATAATGATAAGATGACACAAAAGTAATCACGTACGTGAATTGAAACAGAACTGAAATGGGTAATTTATCAATAGTTGATATTATAATGATAAGATGACATAGAAAGTAATCACGTACGTGAATTGAAGCAGAAGTAAGCGAATTATTAATTTGTCTCATAATATTATCGTTCAATCAGGTATGTGAACTAAAATTAGAATATATCGGCAATAATAATTATAATAATTCTATTAATGATGAAGTGAACAAATATTTCTCAATAACAAAGTGCGTTAATAATGATGAGGTCACAGGTCAATCACATATATTCTCAATAGCAAGATGCGCTAATAATGAGGTCACACAGATTAATCACGTATATAAACTGAAATCAGAATAAGCAGATAATAATTTTCTCTATTAATGATAATGAAATGCAAGAAATTTTATCAATAGTTAAAGATTAACAATTGTTAATATCATAAATTAATCAATTATATCAATCATGTACGTAGAATAAAAATGAATAAATGATAATGATGATTATAATAATTATATCAGCAATGAAATGAAATAGATAATTTGAAGAAAATCGAATAAATTAGATTATTTCGTTTATCCAAATTAAATAAATGTTTGTAGAATGTCATTTGAAATGGCTTATTCGATCGAATTTGTCTGATCCATTAATCTTATCATATTATAATAATGATATTCGGAAGAATTCATTTTCTATTTTCAAAATTTTTTCATTTCATTTCTGCTTTTTTTCTTGTATATTTATATAAATTTTTCACGTACGTATTATTCAGGTATTCACGTAATTTAACAAAATCATTTCAATTATTTTTATCTCTTTGTTAATTGAGATTGATGTTAGAATATCAAAAATGTTAAAAACTCTTTTTTAATATGTGTATAGAAAGAATTCTCGAATATGTATAGAAATAATTCTCGAATATGTATAGAAAGAATTCTCGCATATATATGGAAAGAATTCTCGAATGTATGTAAGGACTAAGAATTTTTGATTTTATATATTAAGAAAATTTATGAAATATGCAGCAAATTTTGATCTATCAAGAGAATGAGGAAAAATTTTTGATTTTAATATCGAGAAAAGTCTCGAACTATGCGTAATAACTTTTTGAAAGAAGCATTTTTTTGCTTAGAAATTTTAAAGCATTAAAAAAACTACGAATAATACGGTATTTAAAATATGTTTTGTCTTTGATTTCTAATTATTTCAAAGTCAAATGAAGAATAATGATAAAAGATTGATTGATTGATTGATTGATTGATTGATTGATTGATTGATTGATTGATTGATTGATTGATCTACCAAAGAAATATCTTTTGATAATCGTGCAATTAATTAATTTTGATAAGAACTGATCATTCAGCTATTCTTTTTTTTTCCTTCCAATCATTAATTATTTTCTAATTTAAACTTTTTTTTAAAAAAGGCATTTCTGTTAATATTGATAATAAAAGAATTAATTACAAAAATATTCTAATTCGAGAACGATATGATTTATTCTCGATAATCATAGTGATAAGCTTTTTCGATAAATTATTTTTTACTACTTCAAAGAAAAAAATCGAGAATTATAGAAGATTTTAGAAAATTTTTAATTTTCATAAATTAATCAATTCTATAATTTAATAAATGATAATCTTTTCCAATAGTTAAAAAAAAATAAAACAAATGATAATTCTGCTATCTTTGATAGAGTATTTTTTTAATTCTTTGAAAAAAGTTTAATTTTTTAAAAGCTTTTACAAATCTATCACTCTTAATTAATTATAAATCTCGAAGGAATCTAGAAAATTTTGCATCATTGCATGAAATATGATATCAATTAACATATTTAATATTTCGTAGACAATGATGACATGATATGATATGATATCAAAAAACAAGATATGATATTAAGTAACATATTCAATGTCTCTTAGATGATGATGATATGTTATCAAGGAACGAGATATGATATCAATTAACATCTTCAATATTTCATAGATGATGATGATATATGATATGATATCAAAAAACAAGATATTTTATTAACATATTTAATATTTCTTAGATGATTATGAGCAATCGAATGATAAGAATTGAATTATTAAATAATTTATTATTTTTTAATTGATAAAAATTCCAAATAACAAATTAATTCCCAACGAATTCTTGCAAAGTATAAATAAATAAATGAAAATAATAAACATTTATTACGCATAAGTGTAATTTATGAATAATAAAATAAATAAATATTATTATATAATCTAACCTAAAATAATAATGTAAACAAATAAACAAAACAAAACAAATATGCTGTCATATTAATTAATAAATAAATAAATTTAATTTATATGGTAAATAGTTACGCCATAAATAAATACATTCAATCAATCAATCAATCAATCAATCAATCAATCAATCAATCATTCAATCAGTCAATCATTCAGTCAATCAATCAATCAATCAATGGATCCATTTATTGATCGAGAGTAATTAGAAATTTTGAATGTTTTTTTCTATCAATACAATAAATGTAAATTAAAAGAAAATTATTTTATCATTATTTACATTATAGATATTGATAAGAGATTATAATGAGAATATAAATTTTTTTTTCAAAAATAATAATATGTGATCTGTTGAATAAGTCAAATTTAATCAATCAATCGATTGATCCGTTTATTTAAAATTAATATTTCAATTTAAAATCTAAAATAGCAATTCATTTATTAATTCAATCAACTGATTAGTTCGTTTATTGAAATAAAGATTATACAATTCAAAAAAATAAATGATTTCATTTATTCGTTCAATTCAATCAATTGCTAATTTCATTGATCAATTTCAATTTAATCAATCGATTAATTCATCTATTAAAATTAATATCATATTTTGCAATCAAAAAAAAGAACTGTCTATGAAATAAAATTGCAAAAAAAGTTTCATATTTTTAATAAAGGAAAAAAGTAACCACAGCTGGATAACTAACTTTCTAGAAGATAATGTCACCTGTAAAAATAAAAAAAAATCTGTAATATCAAATTTCTGTTTCATTCCAAATGTACCAAATGAACAATTTCAGGATATCTAAACTTTTTGATCAATAAATCATTTGACCTTTTATACGAGATAAAACAAAAAAATACATATGTTTTTTATTTGGTCAAAGGTTAAAATACATGCTTTTCTCGACTTATATAAAATAGGTGATAAAATAATTAACCTAAATGAATGTAAAAATAATATGAAACATAAGAAGTGATAAAATGATTACCCTAAATAAACGTAAAAAACTTTTCTCGACTTATATATTATAAGCGGTAAAATAATTAACCTAAATGAATATAGAAACTTTTCTCGACTTATATAATTGATGATAAAAATGATTAGTCTAAATAAATATAAAAATTTTCATCAACTTGTATAATATGTGATAAAATGATTAAGCTTAATGAATATGAAAATAATATGAAACATAATAAGTGATAAAATGATTAATCTAAAATAAATATTAAAGAAAGAATTCTTCTATTAAAATAACAAAATATTATCATTATTGAATATAATTTATCAATAGAAATAATAATGTTATCTTACCATATCATTTCTGAATTTGTACAATGATAATACTTATAATCAATATCGACGTTAATAAAATCAAATTGATCGATCAATTTTTGTTAAATCGCTTGATCTTAGACGAATTATCAACCGTTAGTTGTGTAAGCAGACTTTCGATGTAGAAAATAATAAAATTTTATTGTCTGAGGTTTCAAGCAAATATTATGTTAACAAATTTGGGCCTTGAAAATTGGCCACAAATATGAATATTAACATTAAACAATTACAATGTTGACATATTTTGGACTAAAAAAATTGATCATAAATATAAATTAACTTTAAGCAATTATTCATGTTGACAAATTTACGCGTAAAAATTTGGCCATAAAAACAAATTAATTTTTCTCTAACAAAAATGAAATATTGATAATGACAAATTTTAGTTAAGTGCTAATTTGAAACCAACAATAAAATGCTTTGATAATTGATTGATAATGAAAGTTTTCATCATTACTTTTTCTCTTCTCGAGAATATCGATAGAATAATTTAGGATTAGTAGGAAATGATATTTGAAATGATCCTGGCTAAAGGTGAAATTAAAACCAAAACCTAAAATGGTACCAGCAGGTACCAATAAATTTGCGGAAATGAAAGAAAAGCCAATTGCAATTTCTATTGTACGTAAATATATGCATACAAACAATGTCAACTTGTTTATCCGCATGCTACTATTGGTCGCGCCTATTTGAGCATAAATAATGACAATGACGACAGCAATGATAATGATGGCGAGAATGATGATGGTAATGTGGTGATGATGATGATGATGATGACGATGATGATGATGATGATGGTGATGATGATGATGATGACGATGATGATGATGATGATGATGATGATGATGATGATGATGATGACAATGATGAATTAAGAATAGGCAATATGAGTATTTTATTGCACGAGAATAGACGAATAAAATGGTATAACCTAAATAGGCCAGCTAGGATGAATGAATGAGTAAATTCATAAATTTGATAGGTTGAAGATAGAATAGAATAGAATAGAATAGAATAGAATAGAATAGTAGAATAGAATAGAATAGAATAGAATGGAATGGAATAGAATAGAAAAGGAAAGAGACAAATGAATGGACATTGAGAGGGAGCTGTAAGTGGACTGAAATTGGACGATGAAATGTTAACAAATGGAAATGACAGCTGCAAGAATGAAAAGGACATTAACAAACGATAAAACTAAGGTAATAGATAGGTTGAACAAAGCAAAAGAGAGAGAGAGAGAGAGAGAAAGAGAAAGAGAAAATTTAATTTGATTTTAAAAATAGGAAATATCTGAAAATGAAAGGATTTCAATTTATTTTAAATTCTACATATTATTTTGACAAATTAATTTTTTTTTCAAACCATTACGAATTAGATAAATGATGAAAAATAAAATAAAATAATGTCGAGAATTTGAGAAAAAAAAAACGGTGTTAGGATATTGATAAATGAATAAGAGATGATTCTGATTATAGCAGCAATGTTAGCTGATGATGAATAAATGATAATAATAAATTATTTTAATAACATATACATATATTTAATAACGTCCTTTTATCATTTTAGTAATTGATACCATATAATTTAATTATAATGATTACAAAAAATTATGATAATCATTATGATAATGACATCATATCAGTACTATGAATGATGAATTCGTTAATTTAAAAAAAAAGTGAAAAATAAACTTGTTAATTTTTTTTAAATAAAAATCGGATTTGTTCGAAATTATAAAGTTTACTTAAATAATTGAATAAAAAATTTAATTTCAAATTTTAATTATTAGCTTAATTGCATTTTTATCGATCAGCCTAAAATTAATTTTAGCTTTTAGCTTTCCAGCATTTTAGCTTAGAATTTTATTCTAATAATTCAATTAAAATTTCCTATTTCTAATTTTAAATATGATTAAATTATACAAATTGATAAATAACATTGGAATTGCTGGTATAGTTATGTTAAAAATTATCACAGATATTTGCATATCAAAATATTATAATCAAATAAACAGATATCAGAATATTATAATCAAATAAATAAACAAATCGTATATGATTTAAAAATATAGAATTTAAATTGGAATAGAAAATATTCTACTATAAATTGAAATGAAAAATCAACAGTAAATTGAAACTAATTTTAAATTTATTAATAAAATGTTGACCTAAATGTTGATTTTTAATTAAATCTAATATTCAACTTAAATTGAATTTTAGTAATTTTACTTGATATATGAATAAAATTAGTGATACAGCTTTTATCAAAATCAGTATTTTATATTATATCAATAATATGATTGTGATATGAAAACACTTGAGAAATGACTGATAACATTGACTGATATTATGCTTTATCAATAACTATAATAGATAACTGATTATAAATATGTTACAGAAATGAAACACCATTAGCATCGAGTATTTTCATCGATTAAATTTTCTACAAATTAATAATTCATACAAGGAATTGATCTACAATAGATTATTTATGATTGATCAGTCAATAATAAAATAATAATAAATTCATATATATTTACAAGAAAACAAACTTTTGATCATAACCATAAAAAGTATTACAATTATTGATTAATTTATCGATATTTTTGTTAAGATTTATTTATCTTAATTTACAAATATAATGATAACGTTGATTAGCAGAGATTTGTACGATTTTAATTCGATCCGATGACTATATTTGTGACAAATTTTAAATAGAAACCAGTCAGTTTATTATTTCACATATTTATCCATCTAATGATTATCAATATAGTTTAACCTGTTTTATCAATTGTCTCAAATTACTATGTATTATGATATTTTCTCTCAAATTCATTTATCCTTCCTTCGCCGTTACTATTATTCGATTATTACATACTAACAATACGTTTCATTAATAGCACTGATGATAACAATGATTATCAATGATATAAAATATTTTTACGATGATTATTTTATGTTAAACAATTTTTATTATCAAATACAACAACTATTCCAATGATACAAATAGTAAAATATATTTGAAAATTTTGAATAAATATTTTGTACAAATTAACGATTGAATAAAATTAAAATTGAGCAAATTAACTTTTTTTTTCTTTTAAACTTTGTCATACAAAAATGAATAATACGATGTTAGAATAGAAAAGAAAAATACCGTATATTTCTTCATTTTTTGATAATTTTATAAAATATTGTTAAACTTTTTGCTATTAAAATATTTTGTATAATTAAGAATTAAATGAAATTATTAAAACTGAATAAATGAAAATTTTTCTTTTTTTTAAAGCATCATTATAGGATTAATGATGTTCGAAAGCATATACCGTATACTTTCCCAAAATACCGTACATTTTACAATTCGCTTCCAAATTATAAT
Source organism: Dirofilaria immitis (assembly GCA_024305405.1). Classification (NCBI taxonomy): domain Eukaryota; kingdom Metazoa; phylum Nematoda; class Chromadorea; order Rhabditida; family Onchocercidae; genus Dirofilaria; species Dirofilaria immitis. The sequence continues at coordinate 3,624,133 of JAKNDB010000098.1, forward strand.
AATCGATTATGTAAATATTTATGAAATATTTCGAAAAAGTAAAAAATAAACAGAGAATGAAAAATGATAAATAATAGTTGAAAGAGAGAGAGGGAAAAAGAATAAAGAAAAGAAAGGAAGAGTAAATAATCCTATATATAATAATCATTTTTTTTTTTCGAGAACAACGTAATAACAACAACCATACTATCGGAAGATTTGCAAATTTCTGAAGGTAAGGTAAATTTCAAAGAGAATAATTGGAATGTTGGCAAATCGTCTTTCTCGTTTTCTCTCTCCATCCCTTTCTCTTTCTCTATTAAATCCATCAAGGGCATATAAATAATTTGCATAGATTATATATGTATAAATTTTCTAATTGTCAATGCACTCATAAATGGTAAATCTGAAAGGAAAAAGATTGGTGCGATAGGTCGAGAATGACGAATGAGTTTTCAAGACTTGATGAATTTGCATAGATGGTGACATTGTTAAAATTGTATGTGATATCCATTCCAATAAATATTGGTTTACGATTAATATTTCATATTTCTAGCAAAATTAAATATCAAATATTCATATAAACAAAAAGTTTGAACAATATAGATTTTTGATATTTTAGCAAAAAAAAAAGCATATAAATGAAATAGAATATAGTAAGTTTCTTTCTTTTTTTTTTTAAATATGATAGATTTTTTTAATCTTTTCATTCGCAATATGTTAAAAATGATAAAAATGATTAAATTTGCGTTGATATCTCTCACTTGCAATATGATTAAATGATAAAAATGATTAAATTTGCATTGATATAAAATGATAAAAATTTCGAGAATATTTTTTTGAAAAAAAAACGAAAGTATATCAATAAATAATTGGGAATAAAATGATCAAATTTGCATTCATATCTCTCACTTACATTATGATTAAATGATAAAAATGATTAAATTTGCATTGATATTTTTCATTCGCATTATGATTAAATGATAAAAACAATTAAATTTGCATTGATATCTTTCACTTATAATATGTTAAGTGATAAAAATGATTTATATTTCTTTTTTTCTCTCCTTTATCTTTCGTTTTTCTTTTTAACTAACACTTTTCATTGAATTGAAAAATAGAGAAAAATAAAGTTTGTAAATTTGTAATATCGACGATCGTAAAAAAATTTTTTTTTTTTTAATCAATATTTTCTTGTTGGATCAAATAAATCACAAACAATACTTATATATGCATAAATGATAATATATGCCTATATTGTTATTATCATGCGCATTTGCGTGATATACACGTGCATGCGTATGCATAATTATTGTCCATCTATGATGTGACCGCCGATAGAATATTTTGGAATTTCAACATCGAGACAAAGGGGCGTATAATCGACTGGCACGAAATTGCACGCGCTTGACCTTTTATTAAGTGAGCTGTATATGCTCAGGAAGTTTTTCCATTTCAAAATTGTCATCAATGAACTTGCCAAAATGATGTATGATGTATATCGTATTGATAGTTATTTCATCTATGACAATAGTTGCTTGACCTTGATAATAATGATAATGTTTATTTTTCAATCTTTATTAAATCATATTAACTTTTTTTTTTTTACCAAAAATTAGCCACATTACAGATTATGCAACCTAGTTTGTTCCTTTATGATGATAACAATGATAAGTGTATCATGATAGTAATAGCCATAATAAATAAAAATGAAAATTTTTCCAATTTTTTAAACTTTTTTTAAATTTCGTATTTCTTTAGCCGACCCCATGAATATCAAATTTTTTTAGTTAAATTTCTCGCCAAATCTATAGTATACGCAAGATACAGTTACTGTAATAATGATATAGTAACGATAATCAATTACGATAATAATGGTAATATTTGATTGAAATCATTGTAATAAGCTTAATTGAAATCATTGCAATAATGACATTAAATCGCAGAGACTGTAATAAGACTTACATAAATGATATTCAAATGAAATTTCTGTAATAGGAATTATAATAATGATATCTAGCTACGGCTACTGTAATAAGAAAACTAAGATTATGATATAAATGTAACTACTGCAACAAGAACCACAATAACGATGTTCAATCCCGACTACCGTTGCAGAATAGACTTACAATAATATTGTCCAACTGGAATTACTATAAAGTTATGAACTACCTCAATAAGTTGAACTGCAATTACTGTAATGAAAACTACAATAATGATACTTGACTATTTTAATGATAACAATGATATTTATTTGCAGTTATTTTAGCAAGAAGATAACCAATATTTAATTGCACTTGCGGTAGTATGAACTACAATAATAATAACATTTAACTAAAATTACTGTAATAAAAATTGCTATAATGATATTCAACTGCAGTTACTGTAATAAATTGTAACAATAATGTTTAATTGCAACACTCGCAATAAAAACTGCAATAATAATATTTAAAATTCTAGGAAATGCAATAATAATAATAATAATACGAAAGCGACCGAAAGTACATCATCACATAATCTTTTTATGATATGCTCTCACTATCTTCTTAGTATTTGATGTATAGATAAATTTTCTATGCATATGAACAAAATTTATCAATTACTAAAATGAGAGTTTGGTGAGTGAGGGAAAGTTTAATCAAATGTTTCCATAAGCTGTTTATTTTGAAGTGAATACTCAAAATGATTAGTTGAAGGAGAAAATTGAATGTATAAAATTGTGACATCAACTATGAAAATGAATTTCCAAAAGAAAAACTTAACTAATAAGATGGCACTTATTGAATTTTATTGCCATTTCAGTTATCTCTTAAAAGGATTAAAAATCGTTAGTGGCAGCACTTCAAAATACAAGAAATATTTCTGGAAACATGCATGAAAATTGATATAATTTTTAAGCAATAAAAAAAAAAATTTTTCATTTTCTGATACTTCGATAAAAGAAAATATAAAATTCATTTAAATATGTAGAAATTTTTGAACTAAAATATGCTAATTTATGAAAATATGTCAAATTTATATACATACATTTATATGTATATATATAGTTATCATATTGATAATTTTAATCATTTTCTTATTTAGCAAAGTGGTCAGATGTAGTGTGACTTTAACTTGATGCGAGTAAAATATTTGCTTCAGTTGATAAGATTTATTGTGATTCAATCAATATTACAAATTAAATCAGTGAATTTGATGGCAAAAAAAACAATTGACCAGAAGAAGAGAAATATAGAGGGCGACCTATCCTTAGAAAAATCAGAAACGGGTACCAACACAGGTGTTTATTCAAGGACAAAAAAATCGTTAAAATATTCGCGACAGTCATCACAACAACAGCGAAATCTGTCAACGAATTGTTCATCACAACAAAATAGCACAAAAAAGAATCAAAATGGGGAAACTATCAATATTGATAAGCTAAAAAGAATGATCGAATCAATAAATGGATCATTTTAGAATTCATCGGTAAAGGCGCATTTGGATGCGTTTATAAAGTTTGTCTTTCACAATATTGAATTAATCTAAAGTAGTTGATATTATCTGAAATTTTAAATTATTTCATCATAATATATTATCAGCATAATATATTAAACAAAATGAGAGATAATACTTTAGGTTGGATATCATGGTGAACGTTATGCGATGAAATTCGATCTCGGATATAATGCTGAAGAAGTAATTATTATTATTTTAAGTAATCATTAATTATCATTAACCATTTTTGACAGAAAAACTTTTCTTACGATGGATAAGTTATGTATGCTGCTGAATAATTAATCGCTTTTGATAAATGATAATCAATCTTTTCATTGGCGTGTTTATCAGGAAATTTAACGACGATAAGAAATCATTATTTGATCACTTTTTTGAAAATAAATTTAATATTTTCTCAATCAAAAGTTTAATTTTAAATTAACTTCTGAAGCAAATAATTTTAATGTTCATTTCAGAAACCATTATTAATTGAAAAGCGCGTGTTGGAATTAGCAAAACGAGCAGATAGCAAACATCTTTGTCGACTTATCGATCATGGAAATTATTTCGGCACCGAATATATCGTAATGACACTTGTTGGCAAATCATTACGAGTATGTTAAGCCAATCACTTCTACCGCTTTTTTTTTTGAATTAAATTCATTTAAATTATTCGAAAATTTTTTATTTGAAAAACTATTGAACAAATTTATTTAGGATATTTTAATAGAACGACGAAAAAAAACTCTCAGCTGGATGTGTCATTTCAGTTGGCCTTCAATGTGTTGAAGCAATCGAAGAACTTCATCGAGTAGGCTTCATTCATCGGTGAGCAGTAGTTGCTTCTAATTATGCCAAAAAATAAAAATTTCATAAATGAAAAATTCCAATTATTAAAAATCAATTTTTGCTACCAACTAAGTTAAAATATTGACTTACTGTCAATTAATTAAAAATTCAACTAAAAATCGGTTTATTACCAATTAATTAATTTATATAAGTAAATTAATATAAGGCATGAAAATGATAGGTAGATTTTATAATATCTTTTCTCTAACAATATGATAATTATGATCTAAATTGACTAACCTAAATTGATTCGACTCAAAAAAATTATATTGTTAAATAATATTCGAAAAATATTGTTTCACTTTGCATTTGGCCAAAAATATTCCGTTTTTGGGTATTTATTATTAAAATTGATTTTTGTTAATTTTTTTTTAAGCGATATAAAGCCATCAAATTTTGCTACCGGACGAAATGATCTTGCAAATGGTGCTCGAAAAATTTTCCTCATTGATTTTGGTTTAAGTTATCATTATGTTGATGCAAAAGATCAATTAAAACATGTAAACGTGTATGTAATTTAAATAATTAAATTTATTATCTCCTACTTTTTAATTTTTTAATCAAAATTTGCATAATTTTTAATTGGTAAAATTATTTAGTAGCTAGTTTCTCTGAAATTATCCTCAAGATAACTAGAGTAAGTAATGCAGATTCTCAAGATAACTAGAGTAAGTAATACAGATTCTCAAGATAACTGGAGTAAGTAATACAGATTCTCAAGATAACTGGAGTAAGTAATACAGATTCTCAAGATAACTGGAGTAAGTAATACAGATTCTCAAGATAACTGGAGTAAGTAATACAGATTCTCAAGATAACTGGAGTAAGTAATACAGATTCTCAAGATAACTGGAATAAATAATATTGACGTTTTTAATGGATAAAGCAGATGATTAGAAGAATTATGGGACGAAAGATTTCAGTTCGTCCCAAAATTTCAATGAGCATGAATGATATGATGTCTTGCTTGCTTAAATGCGTTGGCGTTAAATGCGTTGGCGTTAAATGTGTAATTTAAGTAGGCCATTTTTGGTAAGCAAAAATTGATGCCATGGGATGAATCAAGCGTTCAGTCTTACAGAGTATGACATTCAAAGGGACATTACGTTATGCACCATTAGGATGTCATCGTCGACGTCCACCAGGCCGACGTGACGATCTCGAATCTTGGATGTATCAACAAATCGAATTTACGAAAGGATGGTTACCATGGAAAAATTTAGATGATGAGGAAGCTATTATGAATGTTAAGGTATATACAAACTTTCATATTTCTCGAGGAAGAAAAAAAATAACCAATCCTATTTCTTTATCAATCTTGTCAGAAAATTATTGATAATTTCGTTAGAAAATTATTAGAAAATTAAAAATAATTTTTAGAAATGAGTAAATACAATTTTCCTTTAGAAAATCATTTATAATTTATAAAATAAGCCATTTTAAATTCATCATAGGAAATAGCTCGAACAAACGATGGTATGCAAAAATTGCTAAGATCTTGCCCAAAAAATATATGGAAATAATGAAGCATATTTATAAATTGAAATACACATCTAAACCAGACTATGATCTCATCTATAAGGTTTTTACCTTCGCATGATTTTTATCAATGCTTTGAAATATTTGAACTATTACTTTTTTCGTAAACAATTAGATGATGGAAGTGATAATTATATGGAAATTTTGTTTGTCAGTTGTTATCAATAACAATACAACTCATAGTTTGCTCCAGTAACAACTTTATTTATAATATTTCAGTTAATTATAGCTAGATGAGCAAATAAATAGAAATGTCGGAGAAGTTTTGAATTAACTGATAACCGATTGATAATAAACAAACAGCATATGCCGGGAAAGTTTCAAATTAACTGATAATTGATTGATAATGAGCAAACAGAAAATTTTCGAGGAAATTTTTAATTAACTGCTAATTAAATTTATAATAAACAAACAGAAATATCCGAGAAACTGATCTCATAAAACTATGCATAAAAAGGAAAATTTGATTTTCAGTTGCTCCGAAAAATTCTCTTTGAAGCACGATTGCAAGAATATCCATATGATTGGGAATATGAACCATTGAGATATTTTCGTAGAAAATGTTAGTAACAATTTTTTTTTTTTCACCAATAATTTAAATGGTTATCAATAAATTTTGCATTATTTAATTTCATATATATTATTTTGGATAAAATATTAGAATCTTTTATTAGAATCTTTAAAAAAATATATATGTATATTAGAATCTTTTTATTCGTTGTTAATTTTAACACAATAAGGAATATTATTATACTGATTTAAATTCAATATAAAGGCATAATCTGAAATAACGTTTAGAAGGCATATAAATATAAGTTTAATATTGGATCATACATAATCTAAAATAACGTTTAGAAGGCATATAAATATAAGTTTAATATTGGATCATACATAATCTAAAATAACGTTTAGAAGGCATATAAATATAAGTTTAATATTGGTTGTAATATGGTGATAAAATGTTGTAATAAATCGAACAAAATAAATTCCATTCCAAAAAAAAAGTACATATTCAAGAAATTTTACCAAAAATATTTTGCTAAATATAATTGAACTTTCAGAGTGAAGTTAATCGATTAATAGAAAATTAGAAGTGCTGGAAATATCAAAAGCTGTAAAACAATCCAATCATTTGATATACATATTGTTACAATTGTGAACCATGCACGGAGATAAATTTATTTAATATCACATAATCAGTTAAAACAAAAAAAAAAACACGATAAACTTGTGAAGCAAAAATTTAAATTTTGAATTTGCAATTAATATAATTGACAAGTCGAAATTAAGCAAAAATCAAACGATTGAGAAAGTTACAGCATTTGTATAATTTACATCATATCACGGGATATATCATACAAAATTGCGGTATATATAAACTGCAATACGACGATATATATCTATATATATAAATGATACATAATGAAAAGAAAAAAGATGAAAGATTCAATTCAGATAATAAGAACTTTCTCTTCTTCGATACCAATCTAAGCTTCATGATATAATTAACACTTGGATCGTTAATATATTTAGTCTTGAGAAAATAACTTAGCCATTGGATGACATTGGTCATATTCATATTCTTTGCGTATATGTTACACCCTTTTATATTTTATATGACAACTTAATTTGAAATGAACAATAAAACAATCTAATGCAATACTTAGTAAATTGTTCTATTATTCTTATTCTGCTGATTAGTTAATCAGATAATCAATTAATTACGTGACTTACTGCTGATCAGTTATTACATAATTTTTTGATACAAAATTGTGTAAATTAAATCAATTTAGTCAATCTTGCAGCTTTTGATCACTCAAATGATCAAGTAACGCTCGATCAGTTCAATTAAATATCATGAAAATTCTGATTTTTTTTTCAAATATATTTTTGCTAAGCAAATGAAAATATATTTTGTAAAAAGCAAAAGATCAATAATTTTTGATCAAGTAATCAATAGTTTTAAAAGTTCTAGGTGTTCGGTTTAATTGGAAATCTCTTGATCATTTTAAATAATGAATTATTTTTTGCGAATAGATGTATCAGATTAAAATATATTCATGATCCAATGATGCATTTTGATGAAATCCTAGAATAATAGCAGATAATCAGTCGAATTATCATTTATCAATTTATGCAAAAATATGTGATTGCTTGTAAAAGCAGATGCTCGAGTTATAGTTATCAATATAATTGTTTTATGAATTATTGTAAAATCTTCACGAAGCATATTAAACATTTAAAATAAATGCACTGATCTATTTTATCAATTATTATTTGCTCATTTAAACAGTTAAATATTGTAGAATTTTCGAAATATTAATATGGAAAATTTTAAATTTAAATTTTAAATTTAAAATAAAATTTTTTTAAAAAAGAAAAATAATATTAAAAGTTAAATCATAGTAGAAGTTAGTTTAAAATTTAGTATAATTCGAGATTATCATTCGATTCAGAATTATTAATTTTACTTCCTCTCGAATAAGACAATAATTATGTGAATAATTACATGATTTCCAGAAGCAATAATACAACTTATAAATAACACTTTTGACATATCTTTCTCAATGAATTAACAATTTAACCAATGACCTTTAATTATTCCTATTATTACTATTTATATTCAAATGCTTTGTCTATTTACATACACTGAGTATTTATTAAAAGGTAAGCTTTAGATTAAATAACATAATTTTTGATAAATAAATTTAGAAACTTTAATTTCTTCTTTTTGCATCGAAAGCATAATGCATGAATAATTAAATTCTGTAAAGGTGAAGTATAAATAAATCAATAATTCTTGAAAAATATTTGATAACATGAAATATCACTTAAATGATATAATAAAACTAATTATTACTTACGTTATAGTTTACAATTGAAAATAAGAATAAATATTTCTCATTTTTATTAGAGCGATAATTTTATTCAATCTCAATTTAATAATTTGATTGAGGAACGTAAACAACGTGAGTTGATCACTCACACTTATTGGGAATTCCTCGTTCAAGGAAATAATTGCAATTCCTGATCCCGATCACGGAGGATTTTCAAGAGGTTACCAAAACCTTTCGGTAATAGTTGTAGCTTGTGTCATAAAGGTGAAATTAATATATTGCTTGCATCGTTAAGCAATTTTTGCATAAAATTTTAAGGTACAAAAATGATAGAAGGCATTCATCATAATATTTACAGTCAGATTATATACTTATAGATAAATCGTGATAAGTTCCTGTATCTTTGTTCCCATTTACAGTGAATTTCATGTAATAGCTGATAGGTTTCAAGAGAGTGTCACGGATACGTCAAAACAGTAATGATAACATTGAAGAAAGCTATATGATAGGTTATATTGATTTTTAGAATTTATTGATGTCAAATATTTGAAAATAAATAAATTATCGATTGATTAATTCAAGGCGTAACAATAGTAAGTTAGCATTTGAATCTTTACCTTCATTTCTGATGTGAAATTTTTTTATCAATTAAATCTTCAATAGAAATATTTGACAATATGATTTATTTTGTAAGTGATACCTCAAAGAATTTTCTAACACAAATAGAAAATAAATCTGAATCATTCGTTGATTCTACTTTTTTCCCATCATTTCATTTAATAATTTTTTCAATATCATAAATAATCGATATGATTCGTTTTCTTCATTATAATCTGTAAAAAAAAAAAAAAGTTCAATCAAATTTATTTATGAAATAAAAGTTTGCGAATTTGCATTCCGAATAAATAAATCAAAGAGATCAATGGGCCAATACAGCTTCTTAGTTAGTTAACTTTCAATTTTTAAATGATCGAATCTTTGTAATCTCAATATTTTTCTGAAATGATTTTTTCAGTTTTGAAGGATAGATTGAAAGTACTGGCTGGTTGAATACATACAGTAATGTATGATTTAATGACAGTTGAAAATACTTTGACGATTAATTGATGTTGCTGTTATTTCATATTTTTAATTTCATTTTACCCAAAAAAATTTTACAATTTAAACATTTTCATTCTTTTTGCATCTTTTCTTTTAGCAATTTTTCGAAAAAACATTAAATAATTGAAGTGATGATAAAGTTGAGGAAATAAAATGGCTAAATTAACTTGCAAGCTTTCTTTAACAATTAATAATCCTCTTGTTACAATTTCTCTCTTAGAACAATTTAGTAAATTTCGAATTTTATAAAACTGTCAAAAATTTTTCAATCAAAAGATATATTTCAAATGCATATTAATTACTGTATAATAAATCATTTCATTTTATCAATTCATTTGCAATATTTGACCTATTTGTTGCGAATTTATCATTCCTGTCTTTTAAAGATTCAATTATTATTATTTGGAGAAAATTTGAACAATATCAAAATTTATCCCTTTTGTAATAAAAAAATAAATTGTTCAAAATTGATCCACAAATTGACAACAATGCTAAAAATGATTGAGAGTTTTTGTTGGTTGTTGTTGTTGAAATTTTTTTTTTAAAAAAAAAATGCTTATAATTTAAAGTTTTTAATCAGATTTATATCCATTTGATAAACTAATCAGATTATAGTTATTTTGATAAAATAATCTATAGTAGTGATCGAATAATTTTTCCAAAATTGTAAATAACATATATAGGATGTTTATCTAACATTCAATTGAAATTGATATCATTTCTTCATTTATTGCCAAAAGCATATTTGTATGATTTAGTAAAAACTTTTCAGATGATATTTTCGAGATAGTAAATAAGGACGAGAAAATAGGCAAAAGCATAGCTCAATTGTTGTAAAATTTGAAATGTAAATGAATCAACAAAATAGTACTATCATATTATTTGTTTTTTCGTTGTTTGTTTAACTTTATATCAATACTTTTTTTTTACCTCAAACTTTCACATTCTAACAAAATTCTCATCGATGAAGTACTTTTATTGATTGTTTTGAAATTATCTAGATTGATAGTCTGTTAATTGTCATCAATTTACTGATAGGAAAACTATAGCGCTTTATTGAGTTGAATTTCGAAAGGTTATTTTGTTTTTCTTTTTGGAATTATCCAGACTGATAGTCTGTTAATTGTTATCAATTTATTGATAGGAAAGTTGCATGTACATATATTAATACAATATGTTTTATCATCTCGATCTTTTCTATGATCGTCGTCTTTTATTATCAGTATTTGATCGATGATGTTTTAGCTAGTGCATGCAGTAGCTGCATGTAATAGCATGCTACTGTTATTTTTATTTAATACTCATGATATGTTATCAATATTTTTCGTAACAGCAATAAACATATGATAATAAGATAAGTTTGCCATCATTTAATTATTTTTATCGCTTCACGTACGTCATATGCTATCAGTTTGTGTAGCTTAAATTATACAATTATATGCATGCAGAGATATGTTATTATTTATAGTATGCTACTGTTATCATTAAAAATGAATTAGATCAATTCCTACCGTAATGCTATATTTATTTGTTTCAAACTTTTAGGTCATTTGCTATATCTAAGATACGGTATCACTATTATGCAAACCAATTTAGATAAATTCAAAATTTGATTAAAATACAATCAAATATTTCTTTTTTTTCTTCTTAAAGTTTACCTGAAATATTTTCTTATCGATTAAAGTTAGTTTTGAATAAATTTCTATGCATTATTTATCAGTTAAATATCACCTGTTTAGAATTAAATAAATTTTAAATATCATTAATGATATCATAGTCTTAACCAAGTTACAGTTTTTCTAAAATCCTACCATATCCTAAGCACCATAAATGGTATTATTTAATTAAGTGATTGCTACAATTTTTCTGAAATTTTACTCCATTCTCTTAAAATGGTACCATGCAATTAAATAGCTTTAATTTCTAGAATTGTCAAATTGCAATTTATCTAAAATTCTACCACATGTCTTAAGCAACATAACTTGGCACCATAGAATTAAATGGCATTTCTACCGTACATCTTAAGTACCATAAGCTGATACCAAACAATTCAATAGTCTCGCTTAATTTCTAAAATTATAAAACTTCAATTTATCTAAAATTCTACCACACATAAATTGATACCATACAATCTCGTTTAGAGTTAGTTGTCAAATTATAATTTGTCCAGAATTCTACCAAACATCTCAAGTATCATAAGTTGATACCGTAGAAAACTAAATGGCACAATTCTACCATATACCTTAAGTACCATAAGTTGATATCATAAAATTAAATTATCAAACTATAATTGATTACTTTCAACAAAAAAAAAAAAAAAGAAAGCGAAAAAATCCTTATATCTAATATATCCACTTATGATCGGTGACATCTTTTATCAAACCGGTCTTCTTTCTCTCAACTCCTCATCATTTCCTTTACATTCAATACATTCAACAATCATCGTACAGTTTTCCATTGCTATGATGTATCCGTCTTCTTACGATCATGTTTACTCATTCATACATCTGATATTTGTGTATATGAGTGTGTATGTGTGTATGTGTGTGTGTGTGTGTGTGTGTACATTTGGTTATTTTTACATTTCATTTTGTTTACTATCTTTTTTTTTTTATTTTTCAAATTTTATAAAATGAAAATGAAAAAAAAAAATGATAATTTTGTAAAGTATACCTTTTTTTTCGAATAAATTTCTCATTTATTAATTAATTTCATTTTATTTTTGTCCAATTATATGTTGGCATACTTACCTTTGGGTAAATGTTTTGAGATATTGTTCATTTGGCATACTTACCTTTGGGTAAATGTTTTGAGATATTGCTCATTTGGCATACTTACCTTTCGGTAAATGTTTTGAGATATTGTTCATTTGCCATACTTACCTTTGGGTAAATGTTTTGAGATATTGCTCATTTGGCATACTTACCTTTGGGTAAATTTTTAAGATATTGTTCATTTGGCATACTTACCTTTGGGTAAATGTTTCGTCATACCATTTAATTAGTAATTAGTATTTTATTATGGAATGGAATTTACATACTTCTAAAAACTTGCAAATTTACTTCTTCTATAAGTTTTTCATTATCGTTAATTAATTTCGCCCATTAAATGTTCATATTTATTTTTTGGGTAAATGTTCCAATATATTAATTAGTATACTTACCTTTGGGTAAATATTTCAGTATATCATTTAATTAGGAATAACATTTACAATGGAGCAAAATTTATTATCTTTAAGTATAAACTTTGTTCCATAAGTTTGTCATAATAAATTTTGTCTTATACTTTTTTTTACCTATTTATTTTAATGTTTGGGTAAATGTTCCACTATTTTATCTAATTCAGGTAAATGTTTCAATAAACATACAAAGATTATATTTGCCAATTATATTTCTATAGATTTGCCATTTTCAATTAATTTTACCCATTGTATGGTTTATATTTATCTATGGGTAAATGATGTTGCCATATATTATTTAATACACAATAGTATTTAATTATATATTGCATAAATATTTCTACATGTAAATATATGTATGCTGAATTATGATTTAATTCCTAATTCATAACTATATATGTAAACATAATTTATATGCAATATATTCGTTGGCATATTTTTAATTCCCATTAATTATATATTTTTATGATCAATAATAATTAATCGATTAATCGATTGATTGCTAACATTTTTTGATTTCAAGCAATATTTATTGTTACAAATTGTATATGTAAACATTATTTATATGCAATATATTCGTTGGCATATTTTTAATTCCCATTAATTATATATTTTTATGATCAATAATAATTAATCGATTAATCGATTGATTGCTAACATTTTTGATTTTAAGCAATATTTATTGTTACATATTGATATTTTCCATTGCTATGTTTACATGCATAAAATTAAACTAATTCTTTTTTTTTTGTTTTTGTTTATAATATATAAATTATTGCCGCATAAAATTTTATTTAAAACGAAAGAACATTTTGTGATATTCTTCTTCTTCTTTTCTTTTTTTTTTTTTTGTTACCTTCTAAAAATAAATATTTCATATTGCTATTTTTTCTATTTTGTTTTTTTTCATTTTTCAAATTTGATTTTTACGATAAAATTACATCTGCTAAATGAAACTGTAACAATGACTTTGAACTATTTTTTTCTTTTTTTTTTTTTTTTTTAAATTTTTATTTTTGTTTTTTGATGGTTCATTGGTTTATTTGATCATAAAAATAATCGATTATTATTATTATCATTAATAATAATAATAATGATAATAATGATATTGAATAAATGCATTTAGAAGATAGATTGATTATACATTCTAACGATTCTCTCTGCATCAATATAAAAACTTCTGATCCAGCTTGCCCAATTTTTTGCTCTTCTAAAAAGTGATAGATATGTTACGGCGAATGATGCAGATTCTTTACATTGCAAGTGAAAATTTTTGTTTGGATTAAATTTTTAAATGCTAAATTTTTATTTCATAAATCGTTTATGAATCGTTTTTTTTTTTTTTGAAGATTCATAGTATTATTAGAATCTGAAATAATAACATTCTTTATCGATGAAGCTATATATATATATCTATATATTCATATGATTAAAATTTATTGAAATGATTTTTTCAAAAATTTATACTAATCCATAAAATCTGCAATAATATTTTTGATTGATGAAGCCAGAATTTTACTAATTTCATCTAACAATATCTTTATGAATTATTGTTTTTTTTTGATTTAATTTAATTTATATCATTTATAGTATTATCAGAAGAATCTGAAATATAACATTCTTCATTAATAAGATATCTTGAATATGATAAAATGAATTTATGTTTAACATATCATTTATATGATTAAAAATGTAAACGTATGAAAAAAAAAAAAAAAGATATCTTTGGATTAATTTTTTACAATAATTTATTGATAGATGAAAATTTTAGGAATTAATTGATGTAATTTAAATAGCAATCGAAAAAAGTATAATTTAATCAAAACATCTTAGATCATATAATATCTTAGATCAAATTAATTTCAAATTTATAATTACGATCAAATTGATTAATAATATCAAATTGATTTCAAATTTGCAATTATGATGAAATTGATTAATAAGATCAAATTGATTTCAAATTTGTAATTAAGATCAAATTGATTAATAATATCAAATTGATTTCAAATTTATAATTAAGATCAAATTGATTAATAAGATCAAATTGATCAGTAGCATCAAATTGATTTCAAATTTATAATTATGACCAAATTGATTTAAAATTTATAATTAAAATCAAATTGATTAATAATATAAAATTAATTTCGAATTTATAATTGTGATCATATTGATTAATAATATCAAAGTAATTTCATATTTATAAATAAGATCAAATTGATTAATACGATCAAATTGATTTCAAATTTACAATTAAGATGAAATTGATTTTTTTTTTTTTGTAATTTTGATAATTGATGAGAAAATTCGATTAAATAGGTAGAAGTTTTTTTTTTCCTTTTCTTGCTCAAATCATTTCATAAAAGTTCATCCGTTGATGTCTCTCTCTCTTCTTCATCTTCCTTTTTTTATTTCGCTTCTCCTTTTTAAAAAAAAATTGGAATCCATTTCAAACAAGAAAACTCATTCCGTTTTTTTCTGATAAAAATTGATTAGAATCACGCAACTGTTTCCATTACATACGATGGAAATGAGAGAATTTCTTTCTTTCTTTTCTTTTCTTTTTTTTTTTGTATTTTCCTTCCTTTTCAATAATCCAAAAAAAAAAGGAAGGAATGAATATCAAAACAATTTATTTCATATCATTTTGAATTTTTTGAAATGGATCTTTTGAGCTTCTTTCTTTCTTTTTTTTCCTTTTATTATTATGCACGTAATATCTTTTCGTTATCATTTCTTATCGTTATCATTTCTTAATGATAATGATAAAATCTTAAACTGATAATTTTAATTTAATGATGTTTTCTTGCATTGGAATCATCTATATTTCATTCAAGAGAATTTTAAGACAATTTATTTCATGTCATTTTGAATTTTTTGAAATGGATTTCTTCAGAACTTCTTTTTCTTTTCCTTTTATTATTATGCACGTAATTTTTATTATTATATACGCAATATCTATTATTATGCACGTAATATCTCTTCGTTATCATTTCTTAATGATAATGATAAAATACTAACTGATAATTTTAATTTATTTATGTTTTCTCGTATCGAATTATTTACATCCTATTCGAGAGAACTTTTTAAATAGTTTATTTTATGTCATTTTGAATTCTTGAAATGGATCTCTTGATCTTTTTTTTCTTTTGTCATTATGCACGCAATATCTTTTCGTTATCATTTGCAAGATGATGATAAAATCTTTAATGACAATTTTAATTTATTAGTGTTTAATTTTTTTTTACTTTCATTATTTATATTCTATTCGAGAGTAATTTTTTCCCCATTAACTCTCTAACTCTCTTAAATGTATTATCAATGAAATTAAGTGATAAGAAAAAACGAAATCATATCTTTTAAATAATGAACTGATTGATTAAGAAATGAATTAAAATAATCGCTACAATTTATAAATTGTGAAAATGTAAAGTTTCGAAACTTTGCTTTATCTTCGAAGAACATTTCCTCTTGAAAATTATTTTTACCGAAAATTGAATTTTGTACTTTTTGAAATTTAAACGAAATCAAATGCTCTGTTTCGTATTTTTTATATTACTTTCAAATGTTATATACTTTTGTTGTTTTTAATTAAACGATTATATCGATCTTTTAGTTTAATATTTTTAACAACAATTAAAACATAATTTAATGTAATTTCTGCGAATTTTAATTATCATTTTAAATTATTATTTTAAATCATATCATCGAAGAAACTTCAACAAAAATTTTTTTTTTTTTGGAACTGATATTGTTATTAATGAAATTATAGCCAAATTTATTTATTTGATTTAATATTGTATTTTTAATTTTTGATTGTTTATTATCTGAAGTATTATTTTTGAATACGACATCAGGTTTGCAAAAACATTGTCGTGATAATCATATCAATCGAATAACAATTTTTTAATAAAATTTTACATTTTTAAGTTTTATTTGCATATCATACTATTATCTAAATTATTTATCCATTATGAATTGATTAATTGAACAGCCAATTATTTCTCAATAATTGATCAATTAAATGATTAAATTGCGATTTAAATTATTTATCCGTTGCGAAATGGTAAGGAGAATAATTAACTCGACAATTAGTTATGTCTTTTCAATAATTAATTAGCTGAGTAATTGAATTTCGCCATATCATTCGTCTCAAAATAATCGAATTCTCGAATTGATTATTATTCTCGAATTCATTTGCTCTAAGGAAAAAAAACGAATAGATGACGAAATTTTCTCATTTCCATTGAAATTTCAATTAAATATTTTTATATTTTGCCTTATTTCAATATTATTAAAATTTAATTTCTTATCTTTTTTTCCTTTCATTTTTTAACTTCTTTGCTTTCTACATGTATCAAAGTTTTTAGTGATTTTATCACGATTCTTATTTATTATTTTCTTTTTCAAACTGTAACTGACGAGAAATACTGATAAAACTTTCGTAAAAATGTTGAAAAATTAACCAATTTATTGGAAAAAAAGGAAAGTAATAGAATGATTAAACTGGTTTATTTTTCAAATTATTTTACACTGTTAAGAATTTTGAAAAAGACGCTGAAATCATTTTGAATTTTCTTTTTTTTTAATTATAATTTTTGTAAACAAATATTGTTTTGCTTGCGATTTAAATTTGAATGAAAAGCTGCTTCAAATTAAATTCGAAATAAATTTGAATTTATTTTTTAAATTTGATTTGTTATTTAAGTATTTAATTTAAGTTGTATGTTTAATTTACAAAAATTTCTTTAGCTTATATTATATTATGGATGAAATAGACAAAACATCATCAGCTTCAGCATCACCACGTTCAATTCATTCTTATCATCGTGGAAACGGTACATTACGTGGTGGTGGTATACAAAAATATACCGTAATGGGCCGGTAAATTTAAAATTTTTTATCTTAATAGTTAATCTAATAAATCGTTTCCCTTGTTTTGTTCTGGAAATTTTTGCTATCGTATAAATGAAAACGAAAGAAACTCCGCATACGGTAGTGTAAAAGCTTGGTATACGGTAACATAACAGTTTGGTATATGATAGCACAGAGTTTAGCATATGGTGATAAATTTTTCAGACTTTGAAAGGATATAAGCGAAAACTGGATTATCGATTGGGATATTGTATTATTGGTTGTTTAATTACAATTAGTACCGCATTGACAATCTTTGGCTTATTTCATGAAACAGCACATCGAGAATTATCACGATACATTGAATCGACACGTCAAATAATCGTCGAATCAATTCTTGTAAAAACATCACCAATACCAGAATTACAAATTGATAGTACTGTTTTTGATAACAATGCTTTATCCGAAGAATTTGAAATTGATGATCAATTGGATGGTATTAAAATTCATTGAAATTTTTTTAAATATTTCAAAAAAGAGAAATTCAAAATTCTACAAAGAAAAAATGCTTGTAAATTATTTCAAATTGCTATAAATAAACTAATCTATTCTATCTTTTTTTTCGTTCTTTTCGTTTTATAAAATTTAAATTTTTGCTAATAACTTAATTTTCGATTGTAAAATCTAAGTTTATTAGTAATTTTTAATTTGAAAAACGGTAACAATATATTGTACATATTTTTATATTTAAATCTGTTTTACACGGAATTTTGCTAATATCACTTATCTACGAAAATTTGTAAAATGATCGGTAAAAAAATCACATATGATTATGCTAATTAAATGAAGATCGAGAATTATTGTTGTAATTTAAAAAATAATGCTATTTCACTTATTTTTATTGATTGTTTTCTTTTTTGTTTTCAATCATATGAAGAATATTTATTTAGATTATGATCATGGTAATGATACAGCGCCAGAAGCACTCGAAGGTATGGTGGTTTCATCGGAAGAGAATGATGAGCCAAGAGAAGAAGAAAATGATGATAATGACGATATATCGGGAAAGGGAATGCTACCAAGCTCATCATATAATGAACCAGAAACTTGTTTGGGATCCGTTTATGTTGATGAGGAAAAATGCTTAACAGCTACTGAACTTGATAAATATCATGATATGTTATATAGCGTAATGTTTATTCCATAAATGCTTGAAAAAGTCTCGAGTTAAACATTCGAGAAAAATAAGAAACTGAAAATATGAATGAAAGAAAATAACAATCGCCGATAATTTTTTTTTAGATGAAGTTTTAGATTAAAATTTATTTGAAGTAGTAATAAATCGTATATAATAATTTCTAGTATTATTGTTTTTAATTGCTGTTTTTTTCCTCAACCAATGATAATAGAAATAGAAAAGAGAAAAATTTTCAAGTAATTTATCGAAAATATCAAGTGGAAAAGACAAAATTTTTTATTCATTATCAATTAATTAATGAATTATCAATTGATATTCATTTATAATAAAATTTAATCTGCACAATATATATCGTAATTTTTTTAGGAGAAAATTTCATTTATTTGAAGTATTTGTTAAATTAATTAAAAATTATTTTCAGTCACATATAGCTTTATGGAATTTAATTACTGTAAATATCATTTTTGCAATACTACTGGCACCATTTACATTTATGTTCCATACTCAAGATAACAAAAATCATTTCTATAAAATATTTCACCGTGTGAGTAAGCTTTTTATTTTTTTTTCTTTGTTTACTTAATCATTTATCAGTTATTGGGAATTTATTTTCATAAAATTAAATTAAATATTTTATGATGATAAGCATTTGATAAGAATTTACGAATTAGAAATAGTGTAAAATTTAATTCGAATTACTGAAACGATTAATGTTATTATTGAAGATGAGCAAAATTTTCATTTCAAATTCTTTCATAAATTATTTTTGGTATTTATATTTCAAATTTTTTTTAAGTCTAAAAATAAAACTTTTTATTTTCAGATTATTCTATTCTTGGCATTATTCTTTATGGCTGCACAAATATTTGTGCTAGTCAATCCATTACTATATAGTTCATTTATGTATCCTACAATCGTTGATAGACTTTTTGTTGAAAAACTTCCACGGTTTAATAATTTTGATAAAAAAATGATAATTTGATAACTTAGAAATATTTTTGTCCCGAAAAAATCTGAGATTAATTTTTAGATAAATTTGAGAATTTTACAAAAATTAAAATTCAACAAAATTTATTTCTTCGCATAGCTAAAATTCAAAAATTGATTCGAAACAAAGTGGAAAATATGATAATATTCATATTCTTTCTCTTTTCATAAAATTAGAAAGAAAAAGAAAGTATTTTGATTGAATTAAATTTCAAACAATTCTCGAAATAATTTATGTCATTTTGTTTATGAAATTTAGAGATCAGAGATTCATTAAGCAAGTGGAATTTCAATTTGCTTGTCAATTTGATTATATCATTCAATTAGTAGAACTTAACTTGCAGGTAATTGAATTAATTTTTTTCGTTTTGTAACGTTATGAAATCAATCGATATTGCGATATTTAAGCATTACATGTAGATTTATTTATTTTTTCTTCACAATTCTTTTCTTTTTAATTATTTCATACAATTTATTCTTTTCAATAAATTCATTAATATGTACGCCAAATAATTATTTCAGAAAGCTTGTATACCACGGATTAAAAATCTATTATTATTACCGTATGCGATAGTATTATTGATTGTTATTGATCTGTTACCATTTGTATTTATATTTTTCACCTATGCTTGGGATAAATGGCTTAAAGATTCGATAATTTGCAAAACTGCTAGGAAACGTATCGAATTAAATAATCAACGAAGGTAATTTTTCTTTATTCCTGTTATCACTCTTATCATAACCTGAATTATGATATGATTTTTTTATGCATAATTTTAGACCTTTATTTGAGGAAATTTGTTGTATAAGAAGCGATTAAACTAGGTTTTATGGCTAGGAACGAAATTTAAGCTCAATTCATCCTATTCCATTTTATGTTACCACGAGAAATATTAATCAAAGGTAAATCTATCATCGGTATGGCCAAAATTTCCAGTTGATTCTAGTAATTGAATCCAATGAATTGAAGAAGGAATCGGAAACAAAGAGAAGCAATATAAAATTTATGATGAAAAAATTAGAAACAAAAAATTATGATCTTAAATTACTTCTGGATTCTTTCATTAATCCTTTGAATTCAATATTTATGCTTGTAAAATGATATCTCCTACATTACGTATTTAATATTTCAACTATAATTTTAACTTTTTGTGATTAAAAAATTCTCTAAATTCTACGAAAAACATCAGACTTTCGTTTTCTTTCAAATTTTACTGTTATTTTACAGGCCGCAATCACGTGAAGATATTTTGAAGAAAACAATGGAAGAACCACATTATGTGTAATACTTTAAAAATTTTAAGAAAAAAGTTTTTATATTTATTTCGTAAATTTTTGAAGACATTAAAGAAAGAAAGAAATAAAATTATGACAAATAAATTTGAATTTTCTTTTCTCTGACATTTTTAAGATTTTTAATTTTCATTTGTTTATATTTTCAAAAATTTTGTATTTTTGACGATGCATACTTCAATTATTTATCCTATATGCTACTTGTTTTATTCGAAATTGATGTACTAATTATTTGTTTTTTATATTTATTTCGGAATTTAAAATCATTAATAGATTATTTATTTTCCAATTTTTTTTTCAAAAATGGATTCTCTGAATTATCGATCAAATGATATTTCTTGTTACTAAATTAATTGATTTCCTGTTTGTGCAATCATTAGCACTTAAAAATTGAACAAAGCTTAAAATTATTTTCCTTTCCTTATCATAAATTAAGGATAAAACTTTATAATTTTCCTAAATCATAAAAAGTTTTCATTTCTAAACTATCATTAATTCAAATAAAAAATAAAGACAAAAATTTTTCTAAAAGATATTGAATTTAATTAATTTTATATTTTGATCAAAAATTTTTTCAATCAAAGTATTAATTGGCGCATTGTGCGATATATTTTTATAGAAAAATATTTATGATTAATTCTTTTAAAATAAACGAAAAAAGTTTAAAAGTCTTTTTCAAAGAAAGGAATATTTGAAATGAATCTATTTTTGCAAAAAAACGAAAAAAATTGAAAGAAATAAAAGTTTAAATAGGACATTTTTGTGTCCATTTTTTTCTTCATATTTCATTCGTATACATATATCCCATATATTTAGAGGTATTCATGCGGAATTTAGAGAAAAAAAATCGAATAAAAATTAGAAAAAAATTCGTTTCTTTCTCTCAAGGTCATCATTTTCTTTTTTTCGTTACTTCTATGAATTCCTAGTTTTTTTCCAACTTTTTTCTTTTTAAATTATCGTTTCTGGCAATAAAAAACATAATTAGTATTTCTGTCTTCATCAAATTATAATTTAAAATAATTCAGTTTAGTTTCTTAATTTCAATAATTCACCATATTATTGCTATTGCAAACATTTTATTCCAAATAATTTGACTATGATCTCGAATAAAAGCGAAATTTCACAATTAACATGCAATTAATTTATTTTTTTATTTTACCAAGACAATAACCAATTTTAGTTTAATAAATTATAATATTTTGCCTCTTTCATCTAATATCAATTTTGAGATATTAGTATATATTCTTTATAATTATTGATAAAAATTCTTCTTTGATGAATTATTATCAATTATTTCAAAAATCAGTTCATCAGTTCAATGAAATTTATAACCTAAATTTTCCATCTGTTTGTCAATTTTTTTTTCTGCTTTCCTCGTAAATAAAATTTTTTTCCATTCTGTTTCTTTTATTCGATTTATCTTTTCTTATTATCAATCTTTCGTTTTATCAAATAATTTTTGATTGATAACATGATCACAGATCAATCAATCATTTTTAATTTGATCAAATAAATCGTTGCGAACAATCGAGAGAGATAAATTTTGTGGAAAATTTTTATTTTATTTAAAGCATACTGCTAATTTTAAATTTATAATTCTTTATTCAAATTTAAATATTTCAAGCTTTTGAGTACAACTGAATATCTTAAAATTGATATTTAATTTATATGGTTATCAGATAAGTTATCATTTAGTATCGTAAAGTTATCCGATAATGCTTTTAAAAATTTTCATGCTACTTTAAAGTTATTTGATAATAGTGATAATATTTTATTATTTAACATAATAAAAAAATTTTGAACAATGTTTTAATCTAAATTTTATTTCCATCGACTAATTTGTTTTGTTGAAATGTAAATAAATAAAAAATTTTGTACTGTTAGATTAAAAATAAAATTATTTGAAAGATTGCGAGAAATGCTTCTCATTTTATTTCCAATTCAAATTGCAAAAAATAAGATTCATTTGTTCATTCGGAAGTAATTAATTTTAAATTTATTTTTTAGTTTTTAAATTAATGAAAAATTACTTAAAATTTAAAAGAGTGTTCTTTCTTTTTCCTACTTTTTAGATTTGAATCTTTCGTAAATTCGAGAAAACTAATTTTATATATCTTCTTAGGAAACATTTTCAAACTAATATTTCTTTTTCTTCCAACTAATGTTGTCTAAATTAGACCAATAAGTAGTCCACAAACTAGTAAAGACTTTAAACATGAAGTTTCTACGTAATATATACATTATTTTTATGCAATTTCCTTCATTCCGATTCTCGAGATTATTTCGCAATGATTGATAATCAATAATTAAGTAAAAATTTTTAGTAATTGCAATGATTATGGAACTAAATTTTAATAATTTTATTTTCTCACAATAACAAAAATATTATATATGTTTATAAAAAATGGAAAGTTTTATCACTGAAACAATGATAAGCTTAAGACTTAATCTTTAATTTATCAATAGTAGATAAAATTAATTTTAACCGCAAAAGGAAACGTTAAATTATAATTCAAATTTGAATAAAAAAATTGAATCATAGAAAGTAATGAAAGTTTTTTTGTTTTAAATTCATTAAATCGCACATTTGAAAAAGAAACGAAATTCAAATAATGCAAATTAAACTAATTGTATTTCTATTTTGTTTACCTTCACATTTCAAATTCATTCCTTCATATTCAATAGGCAATTATACGTCCTAAAAAATAAATTCGAATTCGAATAGAAAAAAGAAAAAAGCTAAATGTGTTCAATTTAATTTAACTTATATTCAAATGATTATCATTACATTTCAATATAATAGCAAATGGTAAAAATTTTTTTGAATCGAAATAAATTTTTTATTAGAGTTGTACATTTCATGCAACTTCAAATATATATGTCGCAAATTGCGACTTCAAATATATCTGTCGCAAACTTCAGATATATATGTCGCAAATTGCAACTTCAAATATATATGTCGCAAATTGCAACTTCAAATATATATGTCGCAAATTGCAACTTCAAATACATACATCGCAAATTGAAACTTCGAATATACATGTCGCAAATTGCAACTTCAAATGTATATGTCGCAAATTGCAAATTTCATATATGAAAAAAAAAAAAGAATTTTAAATTTCACAACAAATTTGGAATTGAATACATAAGATCATTGGGGTTTTTGGGAAAAACTTTCGTATGTTGTGCGTATGCAATTAGCAAATTATCGTTTTTCGTCGAACTTCGGCACGTGTATGAGCCAACTTTTTGTTACGATACCATATCGCACCATTTACGATAATCGTATCACCAAGTTTAGCACAATTTGGATATCTAATGTTAAATAGGCGAGTATTAATATTATGCATAATAATTTAATCAAAAATTTGAGATGAACGATTATTTGTATTTATGTTATTGTTTTTTTTTTTTTGGGAGAAAAGATGAAAAATTATAAAATATCAAAAAATAAACAAGATGATCATATTTACAACGATCGTACCACTAAATTTAGTATCAGTTTGTTTAACTATACTAAATAATGATAAGCATAATTTTGATCGTATATCACTAAGTTTAGAATCATTTGCATAATTGAATGAAGTAAACAATTATTAATTAAAGGCATAGTTTGCGGAAAAAAAATTGGATTGAAAGAATATCAATAATAAATAGTATATGTATAATTAAATTAAATATTTATTTTTTAATTTTAACTTTTAACAATTTTATATTTCAAATTTCAATAAATTAAATAATATTTTGAGTATAAATGAATGAAATATATTAATTTAAATTATATTTAAAAATAAAATTTAAATTAAATTTTAATCAAATTAAACGAACGAAACAGCTAAATTGATTGATACGCCTGGTTCATTAGCGCTTGTTACTATTGCAGCTGATGTGACCAAATCGATCAATGATGCTATGCAACCTTCATGTAATTGTTTGGATGATAAATTTAGATGATCTTTTGTTACATCAAATTCAATTTGTACAATTCCTTCAGTTGCTGATATCACACGACACTAAATTATTGAATCAACACTAAATTATTGATTATTATGTTATTAAGATAATAATAATAATAATAATAATAATAATAATAATAATAATAATAATAATAATAATAATAATAATAATAATAATAGTAATCTTATTTAGGTATCATTTTTTAAGTACCATTTTCTTTTTTTTTTTTAACTCACTTATTTAGGTAATGTTTTTTTACTTACTTACTTTACTTTACTTTACGTTATTATTCATTTATTTACGTTTTATTTATGTCATATCGTTACGCCATCATTCACGTCTGATTTACGTCATATCGTTACACTATTATTTACATTATATCGTCACGCTATTATTTACATTTTATTTACGTCATATCGTTACGCTATTATTTATTTATTTGCGTCATATCGTCACACTATTATTTACATCTTATTTATGCCATATCGTTACGCTATTATTTATTTATTTAAATCATATTGTTACGCTATTATTTACTTACATCTTATTTATGTCATATCGTTACGTCTTTATTCATTTATTTACGTCATATCGTTATGCTCTTAGTCATTTATTTGCGTCATATCGTTACGCTGCTATTCATTTACGTCATATCGTAATTATCCATTTATTCACTTATTCAATTTACGTTGTCACCTAATTTACCTTATTTAAGTCATTGCTAATTCTTTTTTACCTATTTAATTTAAGACTTATTTTTATTTACCACATCATACGTCACTATTTATTAATTTATTTACTTAATTTACGTCATCAATTATTTGCTTACGTCATCCCTTACTTTTTGTTTGCTCATTTTTTTCCGTCCATTATTCATTTATTTACGTCATATATCATTATTTACTTCTTTACTTAATTATAATTTAATTGATAGCAATAAATCGCAATATATAAATTATATACTCAAAAAAAACTTTCACTTATTCACGTCATTGCCTACTTTTATTAACCTAATTTACGTCATTTTTCACTTTTTATTTGCTCAATTTACGTCATATTTTATCATTTACTTGTTTACCTAGTTACAAATATTACTTAATTGATAATAATAAATCGTAATAGATAAAACTGCACCCAGAGGAATTTTTACTTATTTATATCATCACCTACTTTTTTTATTTACTTAATTCATGTTACGCTTATTTACGTCATTTCTTAGTTTTTTTATCTGCTCAATTTACGTCATATGTCATTATTTACTTGTTTACTTAGTTATGATATAAGTTAATTGATAGTAATAAATTTTAATACACGCATCTATGAAATGAATTGAAATGATCAAAAATTATGCAAAATAATTTTTACTTAAAAAAAAGCAAAAAACATAAAATTCTATATGATATGATTGATTTTTATTTTAGCTATTAAATGTTATAAATTTGGATTTAAAAATTCAAAAAATGTAAATATAAATAGAATTCTATTTCTAACAAAAATAAAAATTAATAATTCGATTAATTTTATTTAAGTATAATATTTTTTTTTTTAATTTAAAAATAATCAATCAATCATAATTATGGTTTAACTTACATCACGAACAAATGAAGAAAATTTATCGAATGATTTGAATGTTTTTACCGCCAATTGAAAATACTTATTAGCCATTTCGATAATTTTTAATAAAATCTAGAAAAAGAAAACAAAAAAACTACAAAATAATTCAAAATTTAAATCAAATGAAATTATCAAATTAATCGTTATCAAAATAATTTGATAAATGATAAAATCAACCGACAAGCATAAAAATTTATTCATTAAATTATTCACTTTTCTAATTTTCATAATATTTAAATACAATTGTTAATTCTATTTATTTAATCAAATTTTAGCCTAATCTTATTTGAGTATTTTCACTAAAAAAGCCTAAAATGAACGGATCAAATATATTTTTCGTAAATTTGTAAAAGGCCAAAATGAATAAATCAAATATATTAAAGATATTTTGATTATTAAAAATTTAAATAGGCAAATAATTTTTCAAATAATACTAAGCATATGATTTTAACAAATTATCTATCCATTAGCAATGATCAATTTAATTGTTCGTTGAATGAATGAATTGATTTCAGAAGTTTTTATTTTTGTTTTTTTTTAATCAAACGAAAGAACAAAAAAGAAAACTTTTTTGATTATTTCGAAATAAAAATTTAAAAAAAAAAAGGAAATATTCATTACAGTAATTTTTTTGAATTATAAAAAAAGAAAAAAATCGTAGCAAAAATATTTTTATTGATTTGTTTTATATAAAAAAAAAAAATGATTGTTATCATTTGATTAGAATTAAAAATATTTGATAATAATTCGTATAGAAATATTTACAGTCAAGACCTCTTTTTATAGTCAAGACGTCTTTTTATAGTCAAGACCTTTTTTATAGTCAAGACCTCTTTTTATAGTCAAGACCTTTTTATAGTCAAGACCTCTTTTTACAGTCAAGACCTTTTTTATAGTCAAGACCTCTTTTTATAGTCAAGACCTCTCCTCAATCCAAGCCACTTGAAATATATGTCAATTTAATGTTTAATTAAATAATAATCAAATATTAATTTGGAAAAAAAAAAAAAAGAAAAAAGTAGAAGTCATTCCGATAATATATCAAATAAATTAAATGTGAACAATTAGAAAAGTGAAATGAATTCATTTCATTCATTTACAAATTAATATCATTTAATCATAATATTTAATAATAGTTGCAAATATTATAAGTTGCAAAAAAAAAAAACAAAAATTACAATAACAAAAAAGTTTCAATCATATGAAAACGGCTTTATTCGCAAGAAATTGTTGTCGACGTTCCTTTTTCTTCGCTTGTTGTAATCGTTTTCTTCTTGTTCAGCTCGAATTTCTTCTTCAAATTTGCTCAATTTTGTTTGCTCTTCGATCTTTAAAACAAATGATACAAATTTGATTAGATTTTAAAAAGTACGAAATTGTCGAGAGATAGAGAAAGAAAGAGAGAGAGAGAAAAAAAACTATATACTTGAAGAAAATTTATTTGCACTTATTGAATTTGCTACAATAAGTGCAAATAATTTAATATTATAGCTATACATAATAGAATAAATTATAAATTTAAATAATACTATAACTGAAAGCGGTACTGTATGCCGTGATTGTCACCGCAAATAGTGCAGTATATGTTAACTGTATATAATACAGTACATTGGGCGATACGGTATATAATAGCAGTAAGAGATATAGTATAACATAATTGCTAAGCACTATAGTGTTGTTTCTACTACGTATAAATAATAGTTAACTAATACTAAATTGTTGATTAAAATGAAAAATATCTCATGTAATTTTATTAGAATTGTTGATGATACGGTAAATAATTTAACTGTAAACAGTACAGTATATCATGATATGTAAACAATATATACTGTTTTAACATGTAAAAAATAATTTGCAATAAATTGTTGATAAAAATGAAATTTTATCTGATCATTATAGATTATTTGTAATAATTATCGAAAATTTTATGTATTTTTTTCCTAAATTTGTCATCAAATTCTTGAAAGAAAAAGAAAAAAAAAAGAAACTTTAGCTTCAAAGAAATCTGCAGCAGCATGTACACCTTCTTTGATAACATCAACCGATGCTGCTAATTCATTGAAAATTTCTGCACATGATAATTGTCCGGTTGATGCATAACGAAATATAAGCATAAATTCTCGTGGGCTTACTTTACCATCTTGATCTTCATCTACCTTAAAAAAAATATTCTACTCTAAAAATAGAAAAAAAGTAATAATAACTAGCTGATTATCATTACTAAGATAAAATATGATAAGAAATTGTTTGAAAAATCTTGAGAAAATAATCTTTGCATAGAGGTATAAAATGATAGTGTATTTATATGCTTTGTGTATAAATTTTTAAATAAAATTCATAAATATATTTATATTCCAAAATAATTTAATCAATTAATAAATCGATCGATCAATCAATCAATCGATCAATAATAATTTAATGTAAATTTTTCATAATATTATTTATTATATTATTAATATATAATTAAACAAAAATAGAAAAAAAAATTTACCAATTTGAGCATATTTTTAATGCAATATGAGTTTGTGCTTCACCTAATTTCTCCATCATTCGTTTAAGCTCATTAAAATCGATATAATTATCATGATCTTCATCATATCTATAATTTTATAATCAATATAATTATCATAATTCGTAATAATATTTACAATTTAACATGCAACAATTTACACTTTTTCGAATAAAATATCATTTCGGATTATCGAGAGAGAGAGAAAAAAAAGAAAAGGTAAAATAATTGAAAATAAAATTGTAATCAAAATAATATAATAGATAATAGCTTATATTATAGATAAAGACTTATGTAATTCAAAATTGAAAAAAAATAAAAATTTTTAAAGCTAATAAATAAATTTCAAACTTAAGGAAGTCTTTTATGTGTTCATTTAAACATATGTATTCAATATATTAAATTTCTAAAATAGCTCATAAATCAATCTGATAAATTTAAAATTTAAAAATAAAAAAAATTGAAACTAACTTTTTAAATGTTTCCATAAAATATTTAATTTGTTTTCGTGTAAATTCATGAAATTCCGAATAGATGCCAAGTTTTGGTGGTTTTGCTTGCTCAACTGGTTCACCTATTATCATTTAAACTTCAACATATTTATGATAATAATAATAACGACAATGATAACAATAACGATTATTAAATTTGCTCTCCTGGTTCATCTATTATCAATTAAACCTCAACATATTATGATAATAATAACATTATTGATAATAATAATAATAATGATCATTTAGCACATCAATTAATTAATTAAAATAACGACTAAAGATAGAGATTAAAATGAAAAATAATAATAATAACCTTCAGCAATCATATTTCTTCTAGCTAATTTCGCTGCCAATTCATCACCATCATTATTGATCAATGATTGAGAGGTATTGGAGCAAGTTAGTGAACTTAACGATTGATTCATACCTTTCTTTAAAATATATACCTTTTTATTAATTTATTTCTATCAAATATCTTATTAAATTATCACGAAAGTAGGATAAAAGAAGATTGGAAAAAGTTTGAATCAAAAAAACCGAAGATTTAATGACATAAAAGAGATCATTTCGATCATAAATTATCCTAAAATCGTAGTTCAAATTAAATGAATTGATAAAAACAAGCTTGATAAAAGTATATTTGTTAAATAATAATCTAATAATTATTTGTTTTTAAATTTGTTTAAACTTCTTTAATTTAAAATCTCTTTTCTATGATTATTCTCGAGAATAACTTTATCCTTAATTATCTAAAACCAAAAAATCAGCTTATAATATTTCAATTGTTCATTTCAACTAGAATAACGCATTCTCTTAACATTTACACATTTTCACTTCTCGGATTTACACATTTTTACTTCTAAGATTATTATCTCGAGAATAACTTATCCCTGTTTATCTAAAATTGAAATTTTCCATACATAAGCACTTATAGTATTTCAATTGATCATTTCAATTAGAATAATGCATTCTCCGGTTTTTACATTTTTACTAATTCATTAATTTAAAAGTGTAAAAGAAATGTCAGTTGTGTCGAGAATGGTTAAGTGAAACATTTAAAAGGAAGACGATCGTATTTTTTTTTTTTTTTGCCATATCTAATGTAAAATGATTTGATACGAGAAAGAAAATTACCATTTGTGCTTTTTCTTATTTTTTTTTTTTGGTTTATTTTTTCTATCCTTTACTCTCGAATAAACAAACTTTTAATAAATTTTTTTTTTCTATATGCACTAATTATATTTCGTTATTTTCGATGGATTGAAATTTTATTTTTAAAAAAAAAAAAGGTTCGTATTAATTGAAATTTAGATTTTTTTATGAGAATTGAATTTTATTCGTTTTTAAATTTTTCATAGAAAACAAATTTAATTCAAATTTAGATTACTTATAAAAAAAAGAAATGAATTTTAATTTTGCATAAATAATTCTTTTGTTCTATTCTCGATATATTGAAATATATTATTTATGCAAAAGAATTTTTCCTTTCTAAAATTACATTAATTTAAAAATAAATTTTAAAAGGTAAAATTTGATGGAAAAAAAATTGAATATTTCTTTTAATTTTTTTCTCAAATTTTGGATATGAATACTTTTTAAATATTATTTATTTTTAGAAAAAAATGAAAGCTTTTTTGAATGATAAAATGTTGGCAATTTAAAAAATTTAATAATTTTGTTCTTTTCTAAAATTAAATTCAGAATTTTTATTTTCGTTTTAAAAATTAAATTTTAAATTATAAAAATTTGGTGGAAGAAAAATTTAACATTTGCTTTCATTTATTTCCAATACAAATAGACTTTTTATAAATAAAATCAAACAAGTAAACAAAAAAAAAAAAAAAACAAAAATAAATAAATAGAAAATTAATTTAAAATAGTAAAATGCTAATTTTTAAAATTATACAGATTATATTACATCAAGGAAATACGGTCAAAGAAAATACCGAACAGTTAAAATAAACGTATTTGATCAGATAAAATGATATGATAGTGTGATCTGATTGGTGAAATAATGAATGAAGAAATGAAAATGACTCATACTCAATCTAATTTGTATTATATCTCAGTTTGTATTAATGATTATTTCATTATTTAATTATGTGTTTTTTTAAATATAAATTTAAAATTGGTAAAAATTAAATTTTAAAATTTCGCTAATAAACAAATTTATTACATTCATTTGACTAAAAATATATTTAAGAATAATTAAATAAATTCTAAAAATAAAACTTTATTTCTTCAAATCTCTTATAGAAGTCGAAAAAAAAAAAAGGTTTAACAGAGACAAAATGGATAATGCAAATATCATATTACAGATAAAACTAAAGATTGATATTTCAGAAGAGGTGAAGTGTAGAAAAGGAAAACGAATTTTGTTAATAGCAAATGAAAATTGATTTTCCTTTCGATAAATAAAGAGAGAAAAAGAAAGAGAGAGAGAGAGAGAAAGAGTGAAAGAGAAAAGAGAGAAGCTTCAAAACTCTCGACGGATAATAATGAATTCGGGTTAATATAGCTTTCATACTTCAAAACAAAATGAATAATTTTGAATGTGAAAATCAAATAAAATTATTGAAAAACATTTTGCTATATATATATATATATGTCTGATTATCACAAAAATTATCATTAAAATTTAAATGATAATTAAAAATGTGGGAAAGTAAGAAATGAGCCAAAAAAAGACTCAATTTATTATTTGAGTCGTTATAAATGTTATATCTTTAAAAACTTATTTTACGCCTAAAATTGGATCTAAAAGAAAATTAAAGTCATGGATTAATTTATAACCTTTGTTCAAATTTCTTATCAATTAACTGTTTAAATTTTAAGTCATAAAAGAGAATTTAGAGGATAATAAAATCATGGACAAATTTGTAAACGTTTCAGTTTTCTTATCAATTAACCATTTAATCAATTTAGAAAGATTTTATTCATTTTTTTTATGATCAATTTTTCTTTTCAATTGTTATCAAATTGTTTAGCAAAAATTTCGCACTAATCGTTTTTCTACAAAATTTCTCTTCCATCCTTATCAACCATATCAATTTATTAAAATTGTATTTTCAATGATAGTAAATTTTAAATTTTTTAGGAGAAAAAAATTAAAAAACAAGGAAAATCTATGTCTAAAAAAATACTATGTAATACTTAATTGATTGAAAATTAAATTTCACATATTTCATTTGAAATTAAAATTCTTTTAGAAAATATAAATCAATTTAATATTGATAAATCATTTATAAAATATCAAAATTATGAATTTCATCCTCTATCAGTTGATAATTTTCACCTACTAATAAATAACACTAAAAAGAAAATTGCAAAAATTTTAAATTAAAAATTCTCAATTTTGACAATTAATTGCAATACACCATATCATTTGAAGGGATCCCATGATTTTTTTAAAATTCAATTTCGAATAAATTTCAATATGCTATTTTCATTTTAAAAATTTCTTGAATTCAATTTCGAATGAAAATCATGCGTAGTTTTTGTCTAATAAACCTAAGAATAAGTTTAAAATTCTTTCTAAATACCTGAAAAGAGGATAAAACGTATATTAGCTGACCTAATATCAAAGCTCAACGAGAAATTTAATATATTTGAAAAGAAAAAATAGTAAATCTTGAAATATTATGAAACGAAGCATGAAATTTAAAAATTATGAAATGTGAAGGATTTTAAGTAATTATCATAAATTGTCGAATTTATCTTAATTGCCAAAAATTCTTCATCACTTCCCAATTAATACGATCAATTAAATCAATCGATTCATATTTAATGATGATATCAACTAATAATAATTAAATTTTCGAAAATTTTAAAATTTGCCAAATAAAATTTCCTTCACTTTCTTGTCAATCAAAATCAATAAATGAATTGAAATAAATAGTAAAGAGATAATAGATATCATAAAATCTATCTCCTAGATATTGCAAGATGATTGAAAGATTGATAAATTGTCAATGATAAGTGAAGGCAATAAAATTTCATTTAGCTATAATTTTAAATTTATAAATAAAATTTAATACTGTAATAATTTGTGACCTAATAACCTCATAACATAATAACCTAATAGGGAATGAATGAAAACATTTAATCGATAATTTTAATTTTTTCTTTTCCAATTTTTTAAAATTGCCTTTTACAATTTTCAGTCTCTTTTCCAAAATTATTTATGAAACAATGTTGGAAAACAAACAAATCTCTATTTATGATACCAATGAAGGTTGGAATATTTGAATGAAAAAATTTTTATAGAAATGATAAAAAAGTTTATTTTAGTTGTTCAATTCCCCAAGTCTGCTGATAATGAGAGGTGAGAAAGTTTGTTTTGGAAAACAAATTTAATGAAATTAATAAAATTTTATACGAATTCTCGATTGTTTCTAACCTTTTCATTGGTATCATAAATAGAGGTTAGAAGTTATCTTGGAAAATGGGAAAGAATAAATTTTTTGAGCAAAAAAAAAGATTTTTTAAAAAGAAAATAAAATTTTAACTAATATTTATTGATAATAATAGGAATATAATGATGATAATTTTAACATTTAAAATTTCATATAATATTCACAAATATAATTTTAGTTTTAGGGAGAATATAACTATCCTAGTTTCATATCGAAATCGAGATCCCGATAACTAGACGAATCTCATTTATACGTAAAGATAGTGTTTGCAATAAATGGAATATACTTGACATAACAAATAACAATCATAAATTTATGAAAAGTTTCAAGAAGATAAATGCATTTAAACGGTCATTCGAGAATGACCATTTATTGTTAGAAAGATGTATATTTAGCCCAAGAGATGGCTCAATAAAAGTTATAACAATCCAATAAAAGAATAAAAAGAAATGTAAAAATGTTGTTTAATTGATATTATGTTGAAAATGAAAAATAACGATACAACAATGACAACAACAGTGACAATAACAATGATAATAACGATAATAAGATGATTCACATATTCATCATTATATTTGACACATAATGACAACAAGATCATCCATATATTCATCAGTACCACCAGAATTGACATTAACGATAAACAACGATGTAACGATAACAAGATGATTCATATATAATCATTACTATATTAGACAATAAACGATAAGCAACGATAATAACGATAGCAAAATGATTCGTATATTCATCATTATCATCATCATAATTTTGCATGATGATAATTAACGGATGATTAACCATGCCGAAAATGACCGATCATTTAAAAAGAAAAAAAAAAGAATAATCGAACGATAATAAAAGACGAAATGTGCGAATAAAAATGCGATTTAGGACATTCATTAACAAATATTAATGATATAGTATTGGATTTAGACAAATTTTCAAATTGATATAAGTTAGGTCATGATAAGTTAGACATATATTAAAATCACATAATCTAATTTCAACAAAAGTATAACCGTCATTTGACTTGTAAATTAACAGAGCCTAAAATACAGTACTAGAATGAATGAATTTTTCAAATAATATAAAGACAGAACATAGCATTTGATAGTGCTTATATCACCTAAAGGTCATATAATCTAAGGTCATAAAAATATAACCGTTGCAGGGTCAATAAATTAATAATATTTTGAATAAATCTGGAGGTCACATATGCAATTGTTTTATAGGTGTTGCATGACATAAAGGTCATATAGAATATCGCTGTCACTGAACTGATAAATTAATAGCACTTGAAATTAATCTTAGAGCATGATATTGGATAATTTGATAGTATTGATAGTGACATAAAGATCAAAATAATTTAAGATCATAGAAAGGAATAATTTTCGTTTAGAATAAATCTCAAAGGTCACTGCGTAGTTTGATTGTATTGTTATGACACAAAGGTCATAATAATCTAAGATTGCACAAATCTTTATTATCATTATTGTTATTATTATTACTATCATTTATTATTATTATTATTATTATTATTATTATTATTATTATTATTATTATTATTATTATTATTATTATTATTTCAATAGATTCATAAACACTTACAAATGAAGCGGATTTTTTTGAAATTGTTAGTGGCTTTCGAGAATCATTCTGTTGTGATTCGATGAAATTGAGATCAATGGAAATAGTTTTTGGTAAAACTGGCGGTGGTTGTTGTGATGATAATGAATTGGTAGAAGGCTGAGATTTCTCGGTCTTTGAAATAATTCCTGATTCTTCAATATTATTATCATCAAAAGTAGCAGCAGCATGATCAATTATCGTTTTTATCGATGCGATTGATTTTTCTCTCTTTGCTTTTCTAATTTTGCTTCCAATTCATCTCTTTCCTATTTGAAATAAAATATGTTAAGTAATAAAATATATTTCTTCCTTTGTTTCATTCTTTTTTTTCCTTTAAATTATTTCAAAATTTTGATCTTATATCTTTTGGATAAAAGAATTTAAAATTAATTGATTAATCATTTAAAATTTTGATTTGTTTAATCTAGTGTAAAAATTAATCATTCCTTAGCCAACAAAAATAATCAGGTATGAAGAATGGCTAGCAAAAATAACCAAAACCATAAGCAAACTTTGCGAAGCCTAATTTTGACAGGAAAACAGGATAGTTTGATCTATCGAATTTGGTACAAAAATTATTCATTCCTTAGCTAACAAAAATAACAAAATATGAAGAAGCTCAATAAAAGTAGCTGAAAACATAAATAAGCTTTGAGAAGCCTAATTTGAACAAAAAAAAATAGCATAGGATTTAAAAAAAAATAAAAAATCCTAAATTGAATATAAAAGGCCTAAAATTAAAATTAAAAAAGAAAATGGATAATTTAAATAAATGAAAA
Source organism: Dirofilaria immitis (assembly GCA_024305405.1). Taxonomy (NCBI): domain Eukaryota; kingdom Metazoa; phylum Nematoda; class Chromadorea; order Rhabditida; family Onchocercidae; genus Dirofilaria; species Dirofilaria immitis. Next base: position 3,660,822 of record JAKNDB010000098.1, read on the forward strand.
ATCAAAAAGTTTACCTGTTTTGATATCATTACAAAAATCGGCCAATAATTATTTGAATGAAAAATTTACAAATCGTTCATTCAATTTGAAAGATATCATTTTCTACATGTGCTGTCAAATGACCTTCCCGCGCTATGTTTAGTACAAATGAGTAAGGATATTCTCAATTTTAAAATAAAACGAAAAGGTCAAAGATTTTTCCTGTCAAATTAAAAAAAAAAAAAAAGAAGAAGATGAGAAGTTTAATTATCCATTAAATTTCAAAATGCTAATTTGAAAATAAACATACTTAGCTTGCAATGAGATTTGGCTTCGTAAAATTCATTAATTTTTTTCAAATATTAAATTCACTAATTTATTTATGAAACGGCAGATCAAGATGGATCAATTTAAATCATTTAAAACCTAATTATATGATTTGTTATAGTTTTAAAGCTTATCAATGTTTAAATTTATGCATTTAGAAGATAAAAAAATTTCAGGTCAAAGGTTGAATTAAAGATGAATAATAATACTTTTTGAAGAAATGAATCATTGAAATTGATTTTTTCACTTCATCATGATTAGTGCATTTATGATGAACGATTGGAACAATTGGTGCAGTACATTTTGATGATAACGACGATGGATCACTTCGTTGACTGATAACTGAATGATGATCAATCGTTTCTGCTACAATTACTAAATCATTGAATGGGTAAATTGATCAATGTAATATGATAAGTATCAACGGATAAGTTAAAGATTAGGTTAATTAGCCGGTAAGTTAGTGATTAGTTAAATTTAAAATTTCTTTTGAAAATTTGATAAGCTATAATTTAGTGATAACATCAGCTATATTAATTATACAAGTAAATTCTTTAAAACTATGATTTAAGCCTTATGTTGCAGTTTTCTTATGCATATTATTGTTTTTTCTTGCAATAATCAACAAATTTTTCTTGAAAACTTTTGGCAAAAATATATATATTTTATTTTTAATGCACTAAAAATTTGATTTAAAAAATTTAAAATTTATTTGAAGATATGATAAGTTGTAAGTTAACGATTATAATAATTGTATTGTATTGATAATATAATTAAATTTTTTAAATTTTTCCAATTTGAAAATTTTAAATTTACTTTCAAAATTTGATAAATTGCAACTTAACGATTACACTAATTATATTAATTACATAACTAAATTCTCTAAAATCATGAAGAATTAAATTTTTGGTTTCGAAATTTAAAATTCACTTCAAAGATTTGATAAATTGCAATTTAACGATAAGGATTTGATAAGTTGCAACTTATTGATTACATTAATTATATAATTAATTAAATTAAAATAACACTTGCAGCTGAAAAATTATGTTAAAATTTACCTTGAAGAAGATTATCTACGGTTGTATTTGGTAATGATAAAGGTTTCCTAAATGATTTTGGCGTATAATCCATCGATGATAGCGAATTATTCGACGTTTTAAATGAATTTTTTTCGAGATTATAAAGTGTTTGTCCGATAAGTTTATCCATATCGATCCATTCATTATCTGATACTGCTTGAAATGGCGGTATTTGTTCTTCTTGGGGCGGAGGTGGTGGTGGTGATGGTGGTGGTTGTAGTGGTGGTAATATTGGTTGTTTCGAGATAATACCTTGTTGTGATTTATCAACAACGAATGCCATGCGATCATTTGTCATATCAGTGATATGATCATTTGCCGTATCAAGGCTTAATTTATTAAACCTTTCTGCTAATTTCATAGCTAATTCTTTATCAACCATGATTATCAAAACAAAAAAAAACAAGTAAGACGCTTCACCTCTTCCTCTTCTTGTTGCTATTCAAACTGGATGATGTATAAGTTTTGGCTGCGATAAGCTCGAACTTTCCGAACCTGCAGCTCTCTTGCCAACTTGATATCATTTCCCTTATCGATGTGATGTTTTAACATTCATTTTACAACGCATCAACAAATCTTAGAGCTGATAGAGAGGGGCAAATATATTCAAAATGATATCCCCATCTTTATCCTCTCTCTCTCTTTCTCTCTCATGAAGTTTGCTTTCAGAGTGATTAGGAAGAAATTAGTCATTGCTTTCTAAAAAGTTTTCCCAAAGTTTTTACAATTATCCTTTGCGATTACTTATAATTTAAAAGAAAAAAAAAACAAATTTATTTTTCGAATAAAATTTTCAAATATTTCAATTTTATAAATATCCTTGCTAATATAAAATGAAATTTTGATGATGAATTTATACTAATATACAATTGAAAGTTTGAAAATGAATTATTCAACATTTTCTCGAATAAAATATATCATTGTGATTTTTAGGAAAATTTTTTTCGAGACTTTTTCTCGAATCGCAGCTTCCTCATATTAACTGATCATATCATTTGAGTTCATTAAGTGTAATAATATAAATAAATTGAATAACAAGATAATCGATCGAATCTATGACATAAATTTATCACTTTAGTAAATTGCAGTGAAAATAAATGTAATAATAATAAATGATCATTTCTGTGATATATATTCTAGCATATTACTAAACTGCAACTGATAATATAATTTATTCGATGATGGGAGAATAATCAATTCTATGATATACACTTATCATTTTACTAAATTATAACTAAATATAAATTATTATAGGATAATCAACATTAAATTTATGATTTCTTGAGGACAAAAAAAAATTACAAATTTATTCAAATTTTCACTTCTAAGCGCCAAGAAAATTTTCAAAAAAAAATCAAAATAATTGGAATAATTGCTTTTCTTTTTCTTCTTTTTTATTCTCGAAAAATCCTAAAATGAGTTGAAATATTAAAATGAGTTTATCATTTCATGTAATATTTCTCTCTTAGCTTATTGTTATACTTTAATTTGTAAAAATTTTTTTAAAAAAAATTGAAATGAAGAAACTACGAAATTTGTTGAATAAAAAAAATTTCAAAAACATTCATAAATTTAAAACATTTTTTTTCATTTTTCTCGAATTTATTGATAAAAACAAGCATGAACAGATGTGAATAAATTCATAAATGACTTATCATTTCTTTTTCTTAGAAAAAAAAGAACAAAAAAACGCAAAAGTAAAATTGTAAAGCATTTTGGATTAATTGATTTCTGATAAATTCATATTTCATTCCGATGAATCATTCGTAATTCAAAACGATAAAAAAAAAGGTAGAGACGTATTTTTATTTTTAATGAAAAAGAAAAAGAAAGAACATATGAAAGCTCGAGATGTTAAAGAAATGATAGAATATGATAATAAAATGACTTATCAATTTACTGAAATAACGAATTTAAAATAAATGATAATTAAAAAATAAATGATAACTGAAATAATCAATTTAAAATAAACCATAATTAAACGAAAGTAATCTTATATTTCTATCCAACCCTTCGCTCCTCATTTCTTCTCATCCTCTTATATTTTTCCGATGAAAATGCAAAAGGACAAAAAGTAAAATTTTGTTTAAATTGGCAAAGTAAACTTTTAAAGAAATACATTCAGCACTTATCGAATAGATAAACCCGAATCGAATAAATTAGAATTTAGAAGGGAAAATTAATTTAAACTTAATACATCTATCAACCATTAAATAGATAAACTTGAATAGAATGACTTAGAATTTGAAAGGGGAAAATTAAGTATAATCCTTAATTCTATCAACAACAATCGAAACAACAATTACTAACAATTGAATTTCAATTGGTAAATATTTTAAAAAATTAATATTAATTAAACAAATTTAACAAATTATTATGATATCATAAGCAAAATGAACTTAATGCTAAATGTGATAATTAAAAAATTTAATGTTTATTTAAAATAATATATATTAATTCTTAGTTATTAATTGCCAAAATTTGTTTAAGTAATAACAACATAATTTTCATAAATATAGGATAAAAATATATTTAATTAACTAGAAAATTTAATTCGAAAATAATAATTAAAATGTAAATAAGCTTATTTCAATTTTATTCAAACAGTATTCCATCAAATTTGTAAATATTTATTCAAACATTCATCAATTTTAAAATTGTCAATTTCCATTACTTTTCGTTATCCATCCCTTCTTCATTCCCAGAAATAATTTCTTTTTTTCGAGAATTTTTATTTGTAAACAAAAACAGTAAGACAACATTTTTGTTTACCGCAATGATTTCAATAGTAACGATGGAAAATATATTGTCGTGGTATAATAATTTAGACCAGCATACAGGATATATTTTGCAAGCAAGTCAAAAACTTATCATATTGTTATCAGACAAACATTGATAGAATAATATAATAAATTGAACAATTTGATAGACTTATTTCACTAATCAGATTATTTTCTTAAAGCAAGAAACAAATAATAAATGTATTAAATAAACTGAGCGATCTCTACAAATTTGCAAATTTTTTAAAATAAAAATAACTTCAAAATTTGTTTCTTGCTTTAAGAAAATAATCTGATTGTAAAGACATAATGTGTTCATGGAACTATTACAATCAAAACTAAAACTTCAGAAAAAGAAAATTTAGCTAAGTTTATTTTTTAGATTTGTAACTGGAAGATTTTTTTCATAATATAAGATTTTAGTAATTCCTATAAAATAGAAGGAATTCATACCGTAGCAAGAAAAAGTACTGGAACTTCTGAGCCTGACGATGTGGCCGAGAATTTTACCCGTTTCAACGAACATATCCGGAAGTATCTGCGAATTTAGCACTGTGCTTGACCAACTACAATATCTTAGTTTGATTAAAATACTGAAAATGTGGCTAATAAAAAACTTGAGTAAAATTGATAGAAAACTGCAAAATGCTTCAAATTTACAGCAAGTACTTCGACAAAGATTATGTGCATGAAAATTGCAATAGAAATTCCAACAGCCGTGTTTTCTTAATATCGCAATCAACAAAAAAATGCAAGAAAATTCCAAAAATAAAGTTAAAAATTTTTGCTATCATATATACTTAATTTGCATACGTTATATATTATGTAGAAATTATCATAAATAATTATGTTGTTCAACAAAATGAAAGCTTTCTTTTTCAAAAACTTAATTATCTTTTTAATTTGATGCTTCAAAAAATGTGATTTTTTCCCTATATTCATTAATAACTTCAAAACAAAACATCAACTTCCGAAATAGGATAGATTTCAAATTAAAAAAACAAAAGAAAAAAAACAAAAAAAAAGGAAAAAATGATATAGAGCAAGAAAAACGAGAATCAAACTGAAATTAAACATGTAGTGATATTGTATGTGTAATGTATCATATACTATTATGATATCAAATGATTATTAATTTAAAACATCAAAACCCGAATTTTTATTTTTGATAGTTGCATTTAAAACCAAGAAATTGAAATAATATTTATTATGAAAAGCTATGTTCGACAAATCAAACTTTCATAATAACAAAGCTTCTAGATATCTCAACAACATTTTGGAATTATAGGTGGAAGGTACGATGATCGTAAGTTAATGTTATAGAAAAAATCAAATATTATGGATTGCGCATGAAAATTAAAATAATATGAAAATCGAATTGAAACTAAAGATTTTATGTTCAATCATTAACTATTTCTAGCAATCAATTAAGTAATAACAAAAATAACATAAAAGATAAAACAATGCTCATAATCCTGTATACGAAATTATTTTCTCTATTAATATAGCTGTGTCGATAATATTGTCCGTAGGTATAATAGCCTTGCAATAAGGTATTTTAGCTGAATCTTCATGCTTCTTTTATTTGTCAGAAAATTACAATTTCCACTGAATTCTGTGTTATAAGCATTGAACTTGCATGGTTCATGAATATTCAATTTATGCCTATTCAGATTTCCACTTTGAGTGAATCTCTTATCGCATACACGGAATTTGAACTATTTCTCGTCTGCATGTTTTCGATCATAGTTATTCAGATCGCTGTTCTGAGTGAATCGTTTATCGCATACATTGCACTTGAACGGTTTTACGCCTGTATGAATTGGATTATGCCTAATCAGATTTCCACGATAAGTGAATCCTTTATCGTATACATGGCATTTGAACGGCTTCTCTCTGCATGTCTTTGATTATACTTATAAAAATCCAATTCATCAGTTATCCCTACCTTTTCTGATCAATTGCTTTCTGTTGACATCTGAAACTTATTGAAATGATTCACTTTATAACTTAAGTGATTTGATGATTAATTTTTTCAATTTTTGAGCAGTCTCAACAGTGCAAAGAAATTTCATTGGCAGTGTTTTATTGTTATTGATCCAAAAAGAAATACAATTCATACAGGCGCGAAACAGTTTAAATGCCATGTATGTGATAAAAGATTCACTCGCAGCAGCACGCTGAATCAGCATTATCGAATACATAAAGACGAGAAACCGTTCAAATGCCGTGTATGCGGTGAGGAATTCAGTTATCGTGCAAATCGGAATAAGCATGAATTGAATACGCATAAATCATGTAGATTCAATGCTTATAGCGCAGAATTCAATGGAAATTGTAATTTGCTAAGAAATAAAACGAAACATGGGGATTCGGCTAAAATACTTCATTGCAAGGCTATTAATGCCTAAAGACAACGTTATCACCACAGCTATGTTAATAGAGATAATTATTTCGCATGCAGGATTATGAGCATTGTTTTATCTTTTAAGTTATTTTTATTATTGCTTAAATGATTGCTAGAAATAGTCAATGATTGAACATGAAATCTTTAGTTTCCATTAAATTTTCATATTGCATTCATTTTACTACTTAGGTTTTTTTTTTGAGATATCGACAAGTTTTTGTTTATTATGACACTTTTCCGCTGTTGAGCTGATATGTACTACTTGAATGTGTGACACACGAATCGTGATGCCAGAAAATCAAAACAAAGACGAGTAGATTTCCATTCAACAGCAGAAACATACTTGTTATAAATTAGTAGTTTAATATAGATTTGCTTTTTTAAGAAGGTAAATAATATCTATGAGAATATAAGGCAATATTAAGGAATGCGTATATGAAAAATGTATATTTTGAATGTATATTCAGGAATTAATATTAATTGAATTTCTCTGTTTCAAACGAGACTCATCAGAAACAGAAATTTGGGTTTTGCATTTGCAGTAATTATTTATTTAAATTTATGACAGCACGTGAATACATTTGTCTGAGCAATAATATCACATATTGTATTTAATTTCAATATCGATTTTAGCTCTTCTCTCTCTATATTGTTTACTTCTGTTATATGATTCCGAATTCATAAAGTTTTGTTATCATTTAGTTTTTGACTTTGTTATTTTCTTTTTATCATTTAATTATCACAATTACTGAAATGTATATTCAGGAATAAATATTATTTGAATTTCTTGGTTTTTAGTGCAAACTATCAAAAATAAAACTATCAAAAATAAAAATTTACTAAAATCTTATAAAAAAATCTTTCAGTTACGAATCGGAGAACTTCAAAAAAATTTTTTTATTTTCCAAGACAACTTCTAACCTCAATTTATGGCACTAATGAAAAAGTCAGAAATAACCGAGAATTCGTGTAAAATTTTATTAATTTCATTTTTTTTTATGACCTTAGATTATATGACCTTTAGGTGGTATAAGCACTATCAAATGCTATGTTCTGTCTTTATATTATTTGAAAAATTCATTCATTCTAGTACTGTATTTTAGGCTCTGTTAATTTACAAGTCAAATGACGGTTATACTTTTGTTGAAATTAGATTATGTGATTTTAATATATGTCTAACTTATCATGACCCTAACTTATATCAATTTGAAAATTTGTCTAAATCCAATACTATATCATTAATATTTGTTAATGAATGTCCTAAATCGCATTTTTATTCGCACATTTCGTCTTTTATTATCGTTCGATTATTTTTTTTTTTCTTTTAAATGATCGGTCATTTTCGGCATGGTTAATCATCCGTTAATTATCATCATGCAAAATTATGATGATGATAATGATGAATATACGAATCATTTTGCTATCGTTATTATCGTTGCTTATCGTTTATTGTCTAATATAGTAATGATTATATATGAATCATCTTGTTATCGTTACATCGTTGTTTATCGTTAATGTCAATTCTGGTGGTACTGATGAATATATGGATGATCTTGTTGTCATTATGTGTCAAATATAATGATGAATATGTGAATCATCTTATTATCGTTATTATCATTGTTATTGTCACTGTTGTTGTCATTGTTGTATCGTTATTTTTCATTTTCAACATAATATCAATTAAACAACATTTTTACATTTCTTTTATTCTTTTATTGGATTGTTATAACTTTTATTGAGCCATCTCTTGGGCTAAATATACATCTTTCTAACAATAAATGGTCATTCTCGAATGACCGTTTAAATGCATTTATCTTCTTGAAACTTTTCATAAATTTATGATTGTTATTTGTTATGTCAAGTATATTCCATTTATTGCAAACACTATCTTTACGTATAAATGAGATTTGTCTAGTTATCGGGATCTCGATTTCGATATGAAACTAGGATAGTTATATTCTCCCTAAAACTAAAATTATATTTGTGAATATTATATGAAATTTTAAATGTTAAAATTATCATCATTATATTCCTATTATTATCAATAAATATTAGTTAAAATTTTATTTTCTTTTTAAAAATCTTTTTTTTTGCTCCAAAAATTTATTCTTTCCCATTTTCCAAGATAACTTCTAACCTCTATTTATGATACCAATGAAAAGGTTAGAAACAATCGAGAATTCGTATAAAATTTTATTAATTTCATTAAATTTGTTTTCCAAAACAAACTTTCTCACCTCTCATTATCAGCAGACTTGGGGAATTGAACAACTAAAATAAACTTTTTATCATTTCTATAAAAAATTTTTTCATTCAAATATTCCAACCTTCATTGGTATCATAAATAGAGATTTGTTTGTTTTCCAACATTGTTTCATAAATAATTTTGGAAAAGAGACTGAAAATTGTAAAAGGCAATTTTAAAAAATTGGAAAAGAAAAAATTAAAATTATCGATTAAATGTTTTCATTCATTCCCTATTAGGTTATTATGTTATGAGGTTATTAGGTCACAAATTATTACAGTATTAAATTTTATTTATAAATTTAAAATTATAGCTAAATGAAATTTTATTGCCTTCACTTATCATTGACAATTTATCAATCTTTCAATCATCTTGCAATATCTAGGAGATAGATTTTATGATATCTATTATCTCTTTACTATTTATTTCAATTCATTTATTGATTTTGATTGACAAGAAAGTGAAGGAAATTTTATTTGGCAAATTTTAAAATTTTCGAAAATTTAATTATTATTAGTTGATATCATCATTAAATATGAATCGATTGATTTAATTGATCGTATTAATTGGGAAGTGATGAAGAATTTTTGGCAATTAAGATAAATTCGACAATTTATGATAATTACTTAAAATCCTTCACATTTCATAATTTTTAAATTTCATGTTTTGTTTCCTAATATTTCAAGATTTACTATTTTTTCTTTTCAAATATATTAAATTTCTCGTTGAGCTTTGATATTAGGTCAGCTAATATACGTTTTATCCTCTTTTCAGGTATTTAGAAAGAATTTTAAGCTTATTCTTAGGTTCATTAGACAAAAACTACGCATGATTTTCATTCGAAATTGAATTCAAGCAATTTTTTAAAATGAAAATAGCATATTGAAATTTATTCGAAATTGAATTTTGTAAAGAATTATGGAATTCTTTGGTGCAAATAGGATATTGAAATTTGTTCGAAATTGAATTTTAAAAAATTATGGGATCCCTTAAAATGGTGTATTGGAATTAATTGTCGAAATTTTTTATTTCCGATAAAAGTGCAAAGGGGCAAAAGTGAAATTTTGTTTAATTTGGAAAAATAAACTTTAAAAGGAATTTTGAAAGGAATACATTCATCACTTATCGAATAAATAAATTCGAATTGAATAAATTAGAATTTAAAAGGAAAAACTAACTTATATATCTATCACTTGTTGAATAGATAAACCCGAACTGAATAAATTAGAATTTAGAAGGGAAAAATTAATTTAAACTTAATACATCTATCAACCATTAAATAGATAAACTTGAATAGAATGACTTAGAATTCGAAAGGGAAAATTAAGTATAATCCTTAATTCTATCAACAACAATCGAAACAACAATTACTAACAATTGAATTCAATTGGTAAATATTTTAAAAAATTAATATTAATTAAACAAATTTAACAAATTATTATGATATCATAAGCAAAATGAACTTAATGCTAAATGTGATAATTAAAAAATTTAATGTTTATTTAAAATAATATATATTAATTCTTAGTTATTAAGTACCAAAATTTGTTTGTTTAAGTAATAACAACATAATTTTCACAAATATAGGATAAAAATATATTTAATTAATTGGAAAATTTAATTTGAAATTAATAATTAAAATATAAATAATTAATAACTAAGAATTATTATATATTATTATGCTGTTATTACTTAAACAACATTTTTGGTGATTTTTTGGTAATTAATAACTGTTAATAACCAACTAATTAAATGTATATATATATATATATTTTTTGGAGTATTCCAAAAAGTATTCCATCAAATTTGTAAATATTTATTCAAACATTTATCAATTTTAAAATTGTCAATTTCAATTACTCTTCATTGTCCATTCTCGCTTCATTCTCAGAAACAAATTTTTTCGAGAATTTTTATTTGTAAACCAAAAAAAATAAGGCAGCATTTTTGTTTACCATAATGATTTGGATAGTAACGATGGAAAACATTTAAATCAGCACGCTAGGTAACGTTTTGTAAGCAAGTCAAAAACTTATCATATTGTTATCAGATAAACTTTGATAGAATAATCAAATTATTTGGCATTTTCTACTCCACTTAAACTTGGCTAATTATTCTAAAATTATCACTGAAAAAAAGAAAAAATAAGCCTGCAATAAATACAATTAAAAATTTGCTATCAATAGTATTTGTAAAGTTTCAATTAAACAAAATTAACCTTGCATACGTGATACATGATATCTTAATATTACTTAAAAAAAAAAACAGACGTATAATAAAAGGAAGCTTGAATCAACGTAAATTGAAGATTTCAATGCAATCACAAGTTTGCCATCAATAGCATTCGTAAAATTACCATTAGAAAAATCAATCCCACGTAAATGATACGCGATTTTTCACATAAACCATATAGAGAGCTATGCAACGATAAGTTCATTTCTTTAATTGAAATGCAAAACGGTAGTATAATGTAGGGGTGAGTAATTTATGAAATAATCTATATATTACTTTAAAATAAGTACCATGATAATTAATCATATCAATTGTAGCATTTAGAAAATGAAATAATCGATTAACCTATTGTAATCATAAAATTAAACTAATATTTATTAACATTATGATTTCAGAAGAAAATCTGGCTCAAAAGCAGGAAAAAAATCGTACACTTCTTTATTATGCAAAAATATTGGAATTTTAGAATTTAATTCGATCAAAAATCTGATATCATAAGTGGTATAATCAAAACGATATAATCTCTCTTCTTTCTTTTAATTTTCCATTTATATAAAATATGTACACGAAATATTATCATGAATAATGTCGAAAAGATGATAAACCTAAATTTCTCAAGATCAAGATAACATGCTTATTTTAATAATACAAATGATAATTCTCTTCATAAATACTATTAATCACTTTTTTTCTTAACTTTTGATAAATAGATATTTTACCTATAAAGAAGATATTTTAATTTATTCTTTCATATAATATCCATATATATCAACTCTCTGAAGAAACGACTTTTATGCATAAATAAAAAAATCATTTATAGAAAAATGGAAGTTTAAATAAAAATAAAACTTAATCATTTGATAAATGCAAGAAATAAAACAGTTTGATACATAATAACTGGGCATTTTTATGAAGTGAAAATTCCTTTTATATATAGAATGCTATGTTGTAACATTAATAAACAACAATAAACAATATAATTTTTGATTTTTTGATAAAAATAGAATTAAAAAAATCTTTGCGCATTGCATTCTCATTAAATGGAAACAATAAAAAATGCACGATATTTTTCAACTAATATACGCTAAGTAATTTGAAAGTTACAAATAATTTGTAAGGATGTGCATTCGTGAATCGTACACTTCGATTCTTATCAATTGTTATCAGTAATTAGAAGTGATTGATCAAATAAAATTGAGGTAATACAGAAATGAATTTCTAATAGAATTGCCTTAATCTGCAGCTGAAAATAAAAAATATTCATGTTGAAACTCGCATATAGTATTCTCCGTATTTCATTCGGCAAACAATTCAGTATTTAAATTTTAAAAAATTAAGAACATCAAATCAAATTTCAAATTTATTACAATATTTCAATCAATCAATATTATAAACTTAATAATGGCAATAGACCACTTCCCATCAAAAATTGATAATAAATGAATTTAAATAAATATTTCAAAAATATTGCACAGGAGTAAAAACTGATATTCGTAATGCTAATAACTCCTCAAAATTATGCCATTTTCTTCTATCCGCATGAAATCATTTAGATATGTGAAATAATATTATTCAATAAAATCTAATGTCTCTAATTTAACATAAAAGAAAGATTAATCTTAAAAATCGAAATCTTTTCCATTTCAATAATAATATAGCAAAAAATATTTGTACAAGATCTGTCTGCAAATGGGTTCATATATCTAAATGATTCAGATATATCCAAAATGATTTCCTACTTGAAAATTATTTATATAAATTCGTTAAATGATTATATTACTACCACAATAACGTTGCAATGAAATATTCATACAAAAAATAAATCTGAGCTCAAAAATTTCAACAGCAATCTATTTAACTTAGTTCAGATATGCAAATTGCTAATACATTTTTATATAATTTTTGCAGTTTTTAATATAATAAGGACACCAAATGTATTCCAAAATGATAAAAACTGTAAGTAGGATAAGATATGAATAACTTAATTTTCAGCCAATATTTTCTTCGATACAGAAGATTCGATATTATTCTCTTCTGTGTTTGAAAATTTCCTTTTACGCGTTGATTCTTTCTTCCTGTTTTCCACAATTCGAGATAAAGTTACGTAAAGTTGTGCAGAAACAAATTCAGATGCCTTAAAAAACGTCTATGGAAATCATTTCACAATCAGATTATTTTCTTAAAACAAGAAACAAATGATAAATGTATTAAATAAACTGGGCGATCTCTACAAATTTGTAAATTTCTTAAAATAAAAATAACTTCAAATTTTCAGAGAAATATAACGCGTTCATGGAACTATTACAATCAACAGAAGAAGAAAATTCAGCTGTGTTTGTTTCTTAAATTCGTAGCTGAAAGATTTTTTTCATAATATAAGATTTTAGTAATTTCTATAAAATACAAGGAATTCAAACCGTAGCAAGAAAAAGTATTGGAACTTCTGAATCCGGCGTTGTGGCCGAGAATTTTACCCGTTTCAATGATAGTTTTTCAACGATCATATCCGGAAATATCTGCGAATTTAGCACTACCCTTTGGTTACCCATTACTCGACCAACTAAAATATCCTGATTTGATTAAAATAGAAAGAATGTGGCTAATAAAAAACTTGAGTACGATTGACAGAAAATTGCAAAATGCTTCAAATTTACAGCAAGTCCTTCGATAAAGATTATGTGTTTGGAAATTGCAATAAGAATTCCAACAGCCTTGTTTTCTTAATATCGCAATTAACAATTTCCATGTACACGTATTTCTCTCTTTGCTTTATATTTATTTCACGCTTTCCGGTAATTATAACAGACGAATTTTTGAAATTTTCATACGCAACGCGCTCAATTTTTGCAAAAAATATCGAAGATAATTGTTTAAAAAACTATGAAGGTAATCTATCAAAGAAAATTACAGTCTTAATTCATATAAACTATAAAAATCTGACACAAGAATTTCAAAAAAAAAAAAACTTCTATCAAAAATAAAAGAAAAATAAAAAGCAAAGCAAGTAATAAAAATTACCAATTCGATATGTGTAAGGAGGCTCTTCGCCACATTCGTTAATACGTAGGCAAGACATACCACGCTCTGTCCATGTTTTTGTTGAACTATCAAATGAATGCAATTTACACATTGCCTAAATTAATTATAAATTAAATACGCTTTTTGATATACCATTAATAGATATTAGCAACTTGGTGTAAAACAAAAAAGTTCATTGTAAATTCGCAACTTAACAATTTCAAAAAACATACGCGATATATATTTATTTCACCTTCTTCACCAGTAAGAACATCTAGTTTTGGTGGAAATGATTCATCTTTCTCAGAAGACGTAAATGAATTATCGTCATTAGTAATTGAACTCGATGAAGCAGAAACCGTTTCTAATTCCTGCAACAAACAAAATAAACGACATATCTTTTAAATTTATCCAGATCAATTTAGAAACACCTCTTCAAATTAATTTTTAAAAGCTAAGAAAGAATGACGAAAACTGAAAATAATAAAACCAAATTTATGATGAAAGGAATATTACTCCGGAAAATGGTATCATAATTGAAACAAAAATGACATACATTTTTTCTAAATGGATTCCATGCATAAGCGAAGATTTTAGAGCTTGACAAAAAGGAAAACACAAGAGAATTAAGTATGAAAACGTAACATTGGAAAAAAATGAATGAATCATAATAACATAATATTCTGACAATATTTTTCAAAATTTAATAATCAATATAGAACAAAGAATCAAGAATTAAATATAAAACTTTACAAGAACTTACTGCAACTGATTCTTTTGTTTTCGTGATAAAAGATGATGAAGCTCCTTTCTGTTTGATTTCTTCAAATACTTCTGTGACACTTTTCAGGGCATCACTTTTGGCTTCAGTTTTTGCTACAATAAGTTCATTTGTGGAATTATCAGCGTTGATTTGTTCTCCCATTTTATCCTGACAAAATTCATATTATTATTATTATTATTGTAAAATTTCAGGAACTTATGACTTCGTTAAACAACCGTAATTTTAACATTTTTCCTTTCTTTATTTATTAACCAAATACTATTAAACTTAGTGCATTAAAGAACATGCCATATGTAGACGAAAAAATTATGTGTAGAATAAAATAAACTGAAAACTTAAGCCTCTAATTGTGCGTAAAATAGGACATGCTAAAGCCTAATACACCTCTATATCGCTAAATGAGATACGGCAATTCAGTGAAACTTTTAATGGATAAGTTGAATGTTATGAAAGTATGCTTGGCGAAAAATTCATAATTAAATTTATTAATTCTAAATTGCAAATAAAGAGAGGCATAAAAAACTAAAAGAGAAAAGAATAAAATGCATACTCCATTGCTGATGATTACTTTTTCCGATAATTTGGAGCCAAATATAAAACCATCAACAGTACTCTTCACCGCTTCCGTATTTGCACTTTTTTCTGGCTTATCCCTAGCAAGCGTCTTGCCAAGATCCAATTTTATACTTTTCTCATCTGCTTTAAAACCACTTTTACTAGCTAACCATAACTGATCGGCTGCAGACGAGAGCTTGGAAGACTTAAAGAGAATCGTTTTGTCGCCATTATTATTATTGATATTTTAACTGAAAAAAATCCTCATATTAATTAAGCAACTTCCTAACATGAAGATGATAAGGACTGATTTCTGTTTCTTGTTTGTATTAATAGTGATTACCACATATAAAATAGAGAAATTATTGATTGATTATGCATATAATTCTCCATGCCAATAAATTTTATGACGACGAAGATGATGAATATAACAAAGCTGTTTATTCCAAAAATTTATAATCTGTCAGGAAATCAGAAAAACTTAGTAAAACCCATAACACCAAAAAAACAAATTATCAGCTAAAAATCAAGTCAAAGATCATTGGCATTTATAAATAATAAGTTTATCGCGAAATGAATAAAAACCCGTCCTGCATATTGCTCATAGTTCGCTATCTCTAACAGTTTTATTTTTCTATCTCCTTTTCTCAATTTTTAACATTTCTCATTATTTTACATACTTTACCAGCTTTCTAATTGCTTTTTCTACTCATAATTTCTCTTTCTCTCTCTCTCTCTCTCTCTCTCTCTCTCTCTCTCCCTCTATTACATTATTTGGTTGTTAGTACTCTTAAAAAGTTGTCCATAACATTCCTTGAATTTCAATACTCCATTTTTATCATTTCTTAAACGGTAATGCTTTCAATATTTACTATATTTTTTTAAATATGCACTATTTTTTCAAATTCTTTAATGCTAATTATTCTTTGACCTTTCGAAAATATAAAACCTTCTTCTCTAAGGTCAATTTAGGTTCAAATTTTCGTAATATTTTCAATATGATTGAACCCCATTCAATCTAAGTGTTTTATTTCTTTTGAAAGTCAATTTCATTTCAATTATAACTACTCAAGTGAGCAAATTAAATACTTCTGATTTATTATTAACAATAAATTTATTACTAATATTTGAAATAGTTATAGCTTATAATTAAAGGTAAAAGTCATATACAGATGAAGCTTTGACCTCTAGTTTATAGAGGAGGGGAGGAGGAGGTTAAAAGACATTGGTGCCAATGATCTTTTTGAACTTTTCTCTGATAGCATTTAGTTGATTTTCAAGCGAGAGAATAAATGATAGGATAAAAGTATACGCAATTTTTGTTTAATCAAAGTTTCACAGTTACTGTCCCTCTCTCTCTCTCTCTCTCTCTCTCCTTTCTTTTCGTTTCTCTTCTTTTCGTCCTCTTCCTTTCTCTCTCTTTACATTTTAGTCTCAGGTAAGTTTCTCGAGAATTTCGTTTTATTTTGACCAATGAGTGAATAAGTATTGCTGATAGAAGATGTTCGTTCACTTTTATATTTTCATGACATCATTCTGTCTATTGCAATTCTTTTTCCATTCTATCTTTTATCATATTAAAATAAATACATATCTAACCTATATACGTACATACATACATACACGCATACGCACACATACTTACACCTACACACGTACATGCATATGACGTTCATGTGCACGTACTTGTATACACACGTACATACAACATATACCTACACATATATATATATATCTACTTACAATATACATGCGCACGCACGCATAGACATGCAATTTCATTCACGTACGTAAATATAGTCATAAACATATATAATTACACGCATGCACACGTACGCAGAAATATACAAATATGTCTATATGCATGTATAAACGTACTTATACACAAAAATATATACAAATTCGTTCACACTCGCAGTATCTGTCTCTAGACACATATACAGACACGTAGGCCTACATCAGGATACACGTACGTGCACACGCGTACACATACACATTGTACGTTTGCATTGGTACATAAACGCATGTAGAAATGCATCTCTCTTCACACACACACACATACACACATATACATGAGCAAGTTCATTTACACGAATGCGTATACATACATATAAACAAACACACAGACACAAATGCATACATACATGCACGAATACATCTATGCTCTCACAAGCCCGTATGTTTGCACATACTGTACACACACACACACACACACACAGACAAATTCATCCGCAAATATAAAGTACATACGCACACCTACATGCACTATGCATATATACACGGATTTGTTCATACACACATATACACCCATGTACGAGCATACACATACACACGCATACGAACATATACATTCGCCCACGTGTGTACATCTACACATTCTCATATCGGATCTGTAAATATGTTTATATATACATGCATATACAGATATACACACATATATATACGCACACATACATGCACACACACACACACACACACACACACATACACAAACACAAATATGTATGTATGTATGTAGAGTACTGTTTTGTTTGTTATTGATAGAATATATATTATATATATAGTAAATTGATTTTTCGGCATAAATGTTAATGACTTTTCGGCGTTAATTACTACTTTTGATTAGTTCGAATTTAATTTAAGCTATTTATTTATTATATTTTTTGAAATTAGTTGTCTGATTTTTGATCTGTTATAAATAAAAAATCAATACGATCAAAATAAATGTTCTATATGTATGTAATGAATGGCATAACAGAAGGCGATGAAGCATTTGCTCATCGATATATATTCTCGATTTCTTTTGAATGATTCACTTTGTATCAGATAATAATTTTATCTTATCAATTTTGTTTTTTCAAATTTCGATTTGTTTATTTTCTGATCGATATTTTTATCGGATATGATCAAATTGAATTGATTTAAATTATTATTTAAATTTAAATACTTAATTTTTTTGTATATTTAATTTATTTAAATATATATATATTGATTGGATAATATTTTATTATAAAAAGCAGAATGATGAAATTTTATCAATCGCTATGACGATTTTAGCAAAATGCTTAAGATATGATACATTCATTGATATTGATTAATTGAATTTAATAAATTAATTAAATTTACAAAAATTTCACAACATAGTATTCAAATACCTTTCGATCAAATTCTGTTTCAATGAACTACTGTCTTTTCATTTTAATTATTAATTAAATTTCATTTCTTTTTATTTATAAATTTCGAATTCTATATTCAATTCTTATCATCGAAAAAAAAAATCAAATTAAAAAAAAACACAACGATTAGTTTGAAATGTAAGCTGTTGATCTTGTTTATTTAACCGATCTTTAATCTATTTCATCACTTGTGTTATTTTCTAAAATTTATTTACACCAATTTATTTATTAATATATCTCTATCACAACTTTGATTATTTTATCATTTATTTGCTTTATCATTTATCATTTTCACTTTAATTCTGCAAAACTTCATTTAATTAATTGTTGGAAAATTTAAATCTGAGAAAAAAATTTTAAAAAAATTTCTTTTTAATTTTCATTTTAAAAATTGTTATTACATTATCATAACATATGAGAGGAGAAGTATTGAAATATTTGTATCAATTTTATCATAATTTGTCATCGCTTTTTATCATCTTAATCTTATCTTGTTCTTATCATTTTATCATCATCAATTACTTGCCTGATTAAACATTACAGAATTTAACAAATGCTGTATGCATGCGTTAATATCAAAAAATGAGGAAATATCGATTAGTACGAGAAAATATGAATGTAACAGATTTACCGGATGAAATCATTGAACTAATCTGTTCATATATTTCACCCGTTCAGGTTTTTTCTTCTCGCTTCACGTTTTCACGTAGAACCAGGAAATTATTTATTCCACCACGTTTGTTACGTTTGAAGTACTATGATTAATTCGAGAATAACTTGAACATAGATATTATGATAATTCCATTCAAAATAAAAAAAAATATAAGAAGACTTTTGTATTCCTAAAATTATATCATTTATCATTAAATAGAATCTGATATCAATTGACAGTAATTTTTAAACCTAAATGTTTTATTTCTAACTTATACAAATTACTTCTTACTAAATTTAAATTGTTGGGAAATAAGCTTAGCTAAAATTATTGAACTTAGAAAGTTGCAATATTTTAAAACAATTTGTTGTTTTTTTTGATTATTTCAGTTATGTTTATCACGATGGAATATGGTTAGCAAAGGATTCAGCGATATGCTGCGACAGATCTATGCAAATCTTCATGAATTAAATACAATTACCGGACAGGATAGCAAATTTTTCGAACAATTTTGTTTACCTGAAGCTAATGAAAATAAAGTTAGTTCTTTTTAAAATATCTCACTTCTCTAAATAATTATGAAATCAAAAAAAAAAAGCAAATATGATATTTTATGGTAAATAATAATTCTAATTGATTATTCGATTATCATTTTTTAATTTTTTTTATTTCAATTGTAATATATTCCGATTAACTTAAATGTTATTTGTGAAAGATAAATTAATTGATAAAGTTAAATTAATTGATAAAAAAGAAAAGAAAAAGCAATTCTTTATTCATTCTAATACAATAAAATTAATTTAGAAGCTTATACAAAAGCTCAAAATTGTTATTCGAAATATTTTCCGCATATCAAAATGCTTATCATATCGGCAGGATTATTTTATACAGGTAGAAATTTTTGATAAACGCAAATAAATAGTCACATTTAATGATAAACTTTAGTGCGTTTTGAGATTTTTAATAGATTAAAATTATGAATATATGTCAAAATATAATATCCTAAAAGTAAATTTTTTCAGAAAAAAATAATTTTATGAGAAAAAGTTCGAAAAAAATGAAGCATTTTTTAAAAGATGAAAAAGTTAATACGAAGCTTGATAAAGTTTGATTATGAAAATAAATTCGTCCAAATCTAAAATAATTCATTAACAATTAAAATTCTCGTAAGAAATTACCAATTACTTTTTGTTATTTCAGTTTTACAATATATCATTAAATTTAATCCAATTTTATTAATGCGAAAACTTCGTTTTCTTCATATATCACTGGGTGATAATTATGGTACTCTGAATTGCAATCATATACTTTGCGATTTTGCATTAGCTCGGTATGTTTCTTTCTAATGTAAATTATAATTTTATTTAATCAATATTTGGTCATTGTAATTGTTAAAAAAAGTATTTTTTTAATGTTCTATAATTTTGTTTATGTTATTATAAAGAAAAATTGTTAGTTTTTTTGTGTGATTTACTTTTTCAGGATGGATTGATTTAGAAAATTGCTTAAATTATTTTATCTGCAGAAATTTTTTTTTATTTTTAGAAAATTTACCGACAAACTGAAATTTGTAGACTTATCAGTGACATTATCATCAGAGAAGGAAAAGTATATAACATGTTATAATTTTCAAAGGCTTATTCGTTTCTTAATGGAGATGACAGGAAATACTGCTGGTATGTTCTTATGCCTAGCTAATTTATGTAGGTGTGAATTTTTAGGTTTTTAATCAATAAACAAAAATATAGCTTTAGTACTTAAATAAAATAAAAAAAAATCTGGTCATAAAAATAATCGAAAATGCATCTAACACACTGTTAAAATGCGTTTGTTTCCATTTTTTATTATTTTTAAAATAAATAGTATTTCCGAATGAATTAAGAATAGATTTTTATTGAATTAAGAATTTTTATAATATTTAATTCATTGGAAAAATTTTCTTTTTCTAAAAGTATAAATCAAAATAAAGCATAATTTCCATATGATAAATATGGAAAATTAGATAAATTAAATTAATATAATTTTTGGAAAAAAATGTTTATTATTTTCAGGAACATGGTCATTATGTCTTAAAGATAAAACTAAACGGGCACAAGGATGGTTTTGCCCATCGGAATTATCTTCTTATCGAGCTATTTCATTTATTGCATATGTAAGAACAATACTGGAAATGGGCATATCACTTCATACATTGGAATTAGTTGATGAATTAAAAATGTCACCGTATATGATTGTTATGAAGAGAAGACGACGTTTCTTATATATGTATGATGAATATAAGGTAATAATAATTATACATTTAAAGTCATATAGATTATTCAAAATACAAAATTACATTAGATTCTTTCTATATTTTTGATTCAATATTGATTTACTTGATATATATTTCTATTGAAATATTAATTTGGAATTTAATTTTTGTATTACACACTTCATATTTTCTTGATGTGCTTTAGTTATCTTATAAAATTGTTTTCAAACAAAATTATACTATCCATAAAATTGAAATTGATATAACTTTATTGCTTCATTATTTCTTTATCATGATGAAGTATTAAAAATAATGGAAGGTTTGGATGACAATTCTTTTAATAATTTTAAGAATTTTTTTTCAGCAATGTAAAAATCTAATCATACGTTATGATGTTGGAATTGTTGCACCAATGTTGCCAAATGTTGATGAGAAATATTGTCGACTACAACAAGTTGAAGTTATAGCTTCACATGTTCTTTATAAGGACGATTTCTTGAAGTATCTTTCATTAGCACCAAGTAAGTTTAATTGAATTAATAACTCAAGTGAAAGAAGTTTGAAATTGCTAAAGAGCAATCATTTTAGTTATTCTATAACAATTTATAGTAATAAAATAAAAATATTATCACTCGATCATACTGCAATCTACGTTTAGATAAAGTCTATGCACTCATATTGATAATCGAATTATCTGTTTGAATCATTTATTATGATTTACATTTTAATACATTTTAATAACGTGGAAGTAGATTAAGCGTATATTAGATTACTTTCAGAGTTTTATATTTTGGTATTTCTATCAAATGAAATAATCGTAAGCGTAAGAAAATGAATAATTCGTATTTTATGATTATAGTGATTGCTTATCATCATTTTTAGATGTCAAAATTCTGCGCATTCTATTGCCATGTCATTGGACCGAACGAATGAAACGATGTACATTTGGATGTTTTCGTAACACTGATTTTGCATGTTTCATGGAATATGGATGGTCATCATTATCCTCTTATCTTCCTCATGCTAAACTTGTTTTTAGCTGAAAACTTTTCCTTGAAAAGTTGGATGCTATACAAAAAAAAATACTTATTGATTTATTCTCTTTCCATTTATGCAAATTAAAATCCGCTATTTTACTGTATTATATTACTTCTGCTATTGTTAATAGCAAATCATTTATTTATTTATTTTTTTTTGAAGAATGCACTGTAAATACTAGTGATTTTTCATCTTATTTTTCAACAGTTTGGTTTAAGCATTATTATACTTATGATATATTTATCACAAACAATATTCCATAGTGCTTTATTTTTAGCATATTTTATGTTTGAAATTTCCAAAATTAGTTAAAGATTCTGAAGAGAATTCTCTTGTTTAAATTGAAATTTCTGCAATAGTTTTTACTAATTATTTCTTAAATTTGCAATTTCATTATTTCATATCTTTTCAATTCTATAAATGGCTGATCTCATATTTTCATGCACGGATGTTTATTTTTATTTGATTCTATTCTGATAATTAAATTTTTACTATATATATTTGCATTTCCATGTTTGAAAATGTTTGTTCAAAGTACTTGAAAAATAATCAAAATTTTTATGCAAAATTGTCTATGTAAAATATACCTTTCAAAATATTCATTTTATTTCTACATCATAAAATTATTTCTACATTGGATAAATGTTCCTTCCGTACATTCTACAAAAGTTTCTTTTGTTGTAGAATTTTATCTTTTGCAATAAAATTCATTTCTATTCCTTCTTTCCTTTTACATAAGCCTAGATTTTACGTGTTGAAATTACGTTTCTAAAATTGCCAAATTTTATGATCATATATTTTTACGAGTATTCTTCGAGAATTTTATATTAGTTGACTTTTTCATTTTATATTATTTCTATTGCTACTAAAATTTTTTCTAAAAATTAACTTACCTTTCTCTTATATCGCAATACGCGTGAATAATTTTGACTTTTAATTTGAATATGCGCTATTTGTACTCTTTATATGCTTTGCTCAAGTAATTCAATTAGTTATCTTTTTATATCATGTTAATGATAAGATAATAAAATTATAGCATTAATTGATTTAATCAAAAGAAAAGTGTTCATTAAGCCTGGTTGGTACTTGGATCGGAAGGTATACTGATAATCTCAGGTATTGCAGACGTATTTTGTTTTTCAAACTAAAAATAAAAGTAATGAGGGAGTAAATGTTGTTAAGTTAGATTGATGGAAGAGTACCTGAGTTAATATTACTTAGATATTTTACAACACTACCATAAGATATGTTTATATTTGAAATGATCATTAATTTATCACATATTAATGAGATATCAGCCACTTCATTTCTTCTCATCTCATCCAATTCGATCGGATAATTCGATTTCAAGCCGATCGATCATTCGATTTTATTTTTCAAAAAAAGAAAAAAGGATAATTACTCTTCTTTTAAGATATAAAATCGCTTGTAGTAGTAATTAAACGATTAAAGAAGTCAAGTGAATTTTTGTTATTTTTAATTTCCTTTTTATTCATAGTGATAAACAACTGATAGAGATAAATAATTGATGCATTTATAAATTTTATCTAAAACTTTTTGTTTGACACTTATGCTTGATGCACAAAGTTTTTTTATTTTCCAAAAGCATTGCATTATCATTCATATCTAAGATATTTTTACTTTGCAGTAACGATTATTTTATTTATATTTATTAAAGTATACTGTAATAGTTCTATTTGATAATTTATTGCTAATTAGTCTTAAATATATTTTTATTACTGTAACGTCATCATCATCATCATCATCGTCGTAGTCCTAATTGTATTTTTATTACTGTAACATTATCGTTATCATCGAGAATTTAGTCTGTTAGCATGAATTCACTTTATTAAATATATTTATATTACTGTAACATCATCATCATCATCATCGTAATCCTAATTGTATTTTTATTACTGTAGCATTATCGTTATCATCGAGAATTTAGTCTATTAGCATGAATTCATTTTATAATTAAATCATTTCTTATTTTATTGTATTCTATATGTTTACATTTCGATTATTTAAAATTTTTAAACTTTCAAATATTTATTGCAAAAAAAAGAAAAGATATGATTATGTAATCATCGCATTTATAAATACCTAATTTATTATTTTACTAAATAATGATATGATTTTTAACAATGTTTGCTATCCATGTAATTCATACTTATTGAAATAATAATAATAATAATTAATTGATTTATATTTTGTTATTAAAATAATCAGGTAGTATTTTCATAAATTTGCATCTTCACATATTTGGATAAGAATATATATATATATATATATATATATATATATATATATATATAATTTATATTATATGATAACAGGTTTAGATTTTTAATGATAAGAGCAATAAATTTATTGTAATCATTAAAACAATTCATCAACGATAATTAAACGTAGGATGATTTTTTGATAAGACACGAGATATGATAAAATAATTTTTTGATAAGTTATAAGATATGATAAGATGATATATTTTTTTGATAAGGTACAAGATATGATAAGATGCTTCGTTCGTAGATCATCGTTATGCCTAATTCGTAAACCATTTCTGATATAAAAGATATATTTTTTGATAAGGTACGAGATATGATAAGATGTTTCATTCATAGATCAATGCATTAAAGAAGTGATATGCACGATAAGTTATTATTTGTTGAGCCCTTTCGTTTAAAACTTATCATTAGATAATTTCGTCTGACGTATCATAATTATTAGCTTCTCGCCATCTCATTCTTTTTTTCTTCATAAATTCATAATTTAAGAAATTTGTTCAATCTTTCAACATTCCACAAAGCTTGAAATATTTGCTTTAAAACCTGATATTTTGAAAACATTCTTTTATCATTTATTATCATAAATGTATAGATTTTTTCATACTTGTTTTGTAATAAGTTTTAGACATTTCATATAACCTGTCAATTTATCGCTTATAGCAAAATTCATAAATTTTAAATTTCATTAGGGATCATTTGTTCCGGTAGTGTTGTCTCTTTAAAAAGTTGAAAGGATGAAATAATCTATTTGTGATAAAATTTTGATAATTTAATGAAATTAAATCGTAGATAAAAGCTCTTCTCTTACACAAGAAATGTTTATTAAAAATAAATTTCATGATAACAAGTTGCTTAATTTAAATGAAAAATTTTTATAATTAATTTCATATCGGAAATGAAAAAAATTATGATTAAATTTATATGTTGTTGAAATTGCAAAAATGATTTATTATTTATTAACTTTAATTTAATTTTAAAACAAAACCGTATATACGATACAAAATATAAGCATAAGACATAATTGTTTTGTACGTTTATCATGTTAAATCGTTAATGATCAATAAATTATAATTAAATTGGCATAATTTATATATAAATATAAAATATTAATTAATTACGAATTCTTCCCACAATACTATTCGTATAAAAATATTAATTAAAATATGAATTCTTATAATATCATTCATATATAAATATAAAATATTAATTAAACATAAATTCGTGTGATAAGAATTATTTGAAATAAAAGATTTTTTGATAATTGAAAATGATAATAAAATTAAATTTTCAATCATGCATTAATGCATGACTGCAAATTGCATGCGTTAACTATTACTGCATGCTAGCTTTAGCTATAAATGCTTATCATGCAATCAATTAAAATATGATTGATTATCAAATTAATCTTCGATCTTCATACATTTTTATTTTCAAATTTTTTTCTATATGTTTGCTTTCAAAAATCTATCAAAAATATTCGCTGATATGATATCATTCAACATATCAACATAATCATCTACAGTAATTATTCAAAAACTTTTCTTTTATAATTTCTATTAATTAAAATAAATTTTTCAATTTCAGCTGAAATTGACAATCAATCAGATGATGCAGCATATATTTTCGTCTATATGTTTCAGGATCCTTTTTTGTTTCTATTCGAGAATCCTTTTTTATTATATTATCACTTTATCAATTCCTATAAATGAATTCTTTTTTTAAATTTTCAATTATGCGAAAATTATTTTATTTTTCTTTTTTTTAATAAAGAAAATTAAAATTTTATCGAAAATTTTTACAATTTAGAAAAAGAAAAGATAACAAAAATTTTTTGTTAAAACTGATAAAAAGTTTGACAATTAAAATTTGTTCGTTTCTAAGGATTAACTGATAAATTAATAATTTAAATAGCAAGAATTTTTGAAAAGAAATAATTTCATTTTTCCGTTTTTTTTCTTTTTGTTTTCCTTCAATGAAATGTGATTTTTTTTTAATATAAAATGATCGGATGAGTGAAAACCGGACAGACATGAAAAATGAGCCGATAGATTGAAAAATGTTCGATGAGAGAAAATTTTGATATAAATGATGGCCGATAGATAGATATGCCATGTCTTGCTAAATTAACTTTCACTTACTACAAATGAATGAATATTATCCATTTTATGCATTTTATTCAGCGTTCTTGATGAAAAGTGAAAATATCAAAACTATAAAAAAATCTCATCAATTTTCTTATAATAATTAATCGCATATTTCGAAATTATCTGTGTTTTTTTCTTCAAATCAATCAATAATTCCTATCTTTCAACACTGTCTAAGTTATTTATCCGTAATAGTTGCAAATCAATCAATAATTCCTATCTTTCAACACTGTCCAAGTTATTCATCAGTAACAGTTGCAAATCAATCAATAATTCCTATCTTTCAACACTGTCTAAGTTATTCATTCGTAACAGTTGCAAAACAATCAATAATTCCTATCTTTCAACACTGTCTAAGTTATTCATTCGTAACAGTTGCAAATCAATCAATAATTCCTATCTTTCAACACTATATTGCTGTTCATTTATAATAGTTATAATTGATGATACTTTTTAGATGTATGGAAGAATGGTAAATAATTTTGCAAAAACAAAATCTTTATTTCTCATCTCTTTGCATAAATTTTAATAATATGTATGTATATATTTTTCATTTATATGCATTCAATTTTTGTTGCTCTTATTTATAGGATAAAAAAAAAAAAAACGAAAGGAAATTTATATGAAAGCGTAAAAATTTAGAATTTTGACATGAATGCAATCATGAATATGCAAGATGAGAAGAAAATGAAAAAGGCATTAATCAAGCGATTGATTAGCAGTGATCGAAATTTGAATATTATTTCAAGCTTTAGATTAATCTCTTCGAAAATCCATCGAAATTGTCTAATAGCCTGGAGCAGTTCTGGGTGGTGGACAGTGGTCACAGCTACCTTTTGGACCATCAGGACCTGCTTCACCTTGTTCTCCATTTGCACCATCATGTCCCGGTGGACCATCTTTACCATTTTGACCTGGTGGTCCACGTGGTCCTTGTCGTCCAGGATTGCCATCTCGTCCAGGTGGACCTTGTTCACCTTGTGGTCCTTGTGGGCCTGGTGGTCCTGGTGGCCCTGGTGGTCCGGGTATCTGATATTTCAATGATTACTGAGAATAATATAAATCAAACCAATGAAACAAACATTTGCATGATCTTTTTTAATGCAAAAAAAAAAATGGATACTAAAAACAAACCTCAGTCTGTACACCTGGTTTTCCTGGCTCACCAGCTGGACCTGGATTTCCTCGTGGTCCAGGAGGTCCTCTTGGTCCTGGTGATCCCATTGCACCAGGTTCACCAGGCTGTCCGGGTGAGCCTTTGTCTCCTGGTAATCCTTTACTTCCTTTCGGTCCTGCTTTACCACGTGGGCCTGGTGGTCCTTCGGGACAATTGAAGCACCAGTCTTTTTCAGTTGGCTAAAAATTTCACCTATATCCGTTACATCATTCATTTGTATTATTTTCACAAAATATCTATTCAACGGATTATATTTTAAAAAATTTAAAAATACTTTCAAAATAATCCAATAAAACTTACAAGCTGTGTTTCTTCCGCATCTTGGCCTGGAATACCAGGTTTACCAGGTGGACCATCTAAACCATCATCACCATCTTGTCCAGGTGGACCTGGTGGACCAGTAGGTCCAATACCACAACTGCAACATTCAAATACCGGCTGCCTTTTTGCCTTTCCTTTCTCAATGCTGAACGCGATGATTCGAGCTAAATTATTCAATTAAAAATTTTGGAAAAAAAATTTTAAATAAAAAAATTTAAATTTCGTCTTTTTCTTTTTCCTCTCAAATTTTAATAATATTTTGTATAAATAAGTAATTTTTTAAACAAATTTTGGAATATATGTGTATACTTTGGTAAATTCTCCACGTAATCCAATAGCACGTGTCCTGCAAAAACTAATTTCATCTTGCAGATTTGATTGCACATTTTGCATGTAAGTGCAAAGCATTGGTACACAAATAATTGCTACCAAAGTTGCTACGGTGGATACAGCAACACCACAGAATGCAAGTTTTTTCATGCTTTCTGCTTCAATTAAAAGTTGCTTCGGATCATCGGAATCAATCATCTTGCTATCTGCAAAAATATAAAAAAAAGTAATAACTGCAATTTTTAGCAAACAATAATTATGATAAATTCAACAGAATCACAGTGATAAATTCATCATAATCAAATAATCAATGTCATCATATCATTAAGTTTTGTTCAAATTTCTGATTTAAAAAATCACAACTACAGATGATTATTCGTTTTTGATAAAAATTACAATTACAAACGAATACAAAAACAAAAATGAAATTTAAAAATAATTTAATTAATCTTATCAGTAAAAATTTTTATCATATCAATCACTTTTTTTTCAAAATATCGGTGTTTTTTTCTTGAAATTTACTTTTCTTTCATAAAATATTACATTCGACAAATTTCCAATTGATTTGTTTGCAAAATTTTTTTAGAATAAAAAAATTGATTATAAAGATTTTATCATAAAAATGATAAAATTTTATTGCTAATTTTGAATAAAATTAGCAATAAAAAATAGTCGAACAAATAGTTTAAAATTATAAATTAATATAAAAAATAAAAGAAAATTAAATTTAAATTATTCAAAGGAAATAATTGAAAAAAAAAACGATATATAATAAGTAAATGGCTGAAATAGAATTGAATACTAAAATTCTAACAAATGAATAATAAGAAATTAAAAATAAAATTAATTATTTTTAATTTTTACAACAAAAAGAAAACTGAAGAAATTGTGCAAAAATTTTATTATTTTTAAAAATTAAACATTCAAAAATAGGAAAAAAGATAAAATTATAGTAATTAATATTTCGAAAAATGAAGCAAAAAAAATTTTTATTACTTTCATATTAATTTTCAATAATTTTTTTCCATAATTTTTCTTCTCTCTTTTCTCAAACTAATTTAAAGATATTTGTCAAAAATGTTTTTGTCTTTTTTTTTTGCTTAAAAAAATTTAAAATTTTTCTTTCCAACAAATCTGATAAATTTGAAAATTTTTCAAACTTCCGTTAAAAATTTCAATAAATATTTAATTTTATTTTTAGAAAAAACGATTCATCAATATGTTTATCAATTTGCAATATTTTGTTTTTGTAATAATATTTGTTTAAGTTTATATATTTTTGTAAATTTTCAATGAATTTGATAATAGATGATTGGTAGTTATCATAAAATATTACTGAATTATAGGATTGTTATCATGATAAAATGCTGAAATAATATTGTTGTCCTGAAATACGAAATGCTTGATCTGAATTTCATCTAAAATTAATTTTATCGCAAGTTTATTTATTTTACAATCCAGATAAGATTTATAGGTTGAATGTAATTTTTTTTTCAGAAACTTTCTGATAACAATTTCAGGATAACAAAATATTGATTAACTTAATATAAAATTTATGCAAAAAATCAATAATATTTAAATACTAAGGCGACAAAAATGAAAAACAGAATTTGCGAATAATATTTGTTAATAATATTCGCGAATAAATTTAATGACAAAAGAACGAACGAAAACAAACGAATTCTGATAAGAGAAATGATTCGAAATGATAAAATGAGCATAAAAAAAAAAAAAAACTTTTCTAAAAATCTCATACTTGCAAGATATTGAACATTATTACAAAACTGAAAATAATAGTAAATGATTTACAAGAAATTTAATTTCTTTCTTTCTTTTCTTTTACGATTACAAGGTCGTTTTGTTTATTTTTTTCTTTTCTCTTATTTTATTAGACAATAAAAGTTTATGCGAATTTTCGGTTATTTTTGTTTTCCATCGTAATAATAACAGAAAAATTGTTATAATTTAAATCGCTATAATTTGATCGTTAAATTTTTCCTTCTCACATTATAATATTTTTAATGAATAAATGGTAATGAAATTTTGGAATGGATGAATTTTTTACTTAAAAAAATTAAAATTTTATGGAAATGATATTTGAAAAAAAAGAAAAGATGGCAAGGAAATGCTAATTTTAATTTTATTATCAAATTAAAAAGAAAAAGAAAGAAATGAAATTGAAATTTTTATGGAAGGAAAAATTTTTATAATAAAAGGAAAGTTTTTTGAGAATAAATATGGAATATACGGAATACGGTAAACGTAGTATCAATACGGAATGCGGTAAACAAATGTAGTAATGATACGGAATACGATAAACTTAGCAATGATACGGTGAAAATCGTTATATTCTTGTAGTAGTTGTTGTTGTTGCATTATATCATATTTGCCAACAATGGCGCAACGAGCTATTTTTATATGCTTCCCATTTATATCATGGGTATACACACCTACCTACCTGTCGAGAAAGCTGCGATCGTTAAGGTGTGACGAGTTTTGCCTCCATAATGTCGCTTTTGTTAACTGTTACTCATTAATAGTAACGAAGGTATTCTCTGGAAATAGAGAAAAAAAAACGTTTGATGTAATATCTCACCTGAATATTTTGTCTTCTCTGCATCTACTTATCATATATCATGAACGCATGCAAGTTTGATAGGAATTGGAATGCAATTTATCATCATCATCATTAATCATCATCTTCATCATCAAAATATTATTACCGCCTTCATCAATATAATCACTATCATTATCATCATCACTCATCACTATCAATTTTATTTCTGCATCCGTATATTAAATATATGCAAGTTTGATAAAAATACAACATATTACTATAATCATAATCATTATTATTGTCAATATTATCAATGCAATTGTCACTATCATTATCATTATCATTATTATTACTGTTATCATTATCATCCATGTAATATAATAGATATTCATGTATTAAATGCATGGAAGTTTGTAAAAATTGAAATGCAATTAATCATTATCATCATAATCACTATTATTATTTACTACTGTTGCTAATATAGTTATTATCATCATCATCATTATCATCATTGTTAGTTATTGCTGACAACGCAATCATTACTATTATTATTATTATCATTATCATTATTCATTTAATGTGTAATATAGCTGAAATTAACAAATGAAATAGCAATGACAATAATCGAAGTATCATGATGTATTGGAAAGAATTTGTGATTGATAAATTTTTCTCATTAACTAATAAAAATTTTCTTATTGTAAAAACCGGATTTAATGCTCATTTTTAACAGCATTACTTAAATTTCAAAATTTATTGAAATATCTCTTTCCTTCCTTCGTTTCACCTTCATTTTCTATTTCTTTCAACAAAAAAAAAAAAGGAAAGAGAAAGGAAAAAATTTCGTTTTTTTTTAAACAGAAAAATGGCATGAAAGGACAAATATTTTTCAAAAGTATATATTTTACTTATATGTATATATATATATATATATATATATATATAATATCATTATTATGTTATGATATAGAAATAGATGAAAGAAAAATATGTGAAATTAATTCGTTACAAAAGTAGTAAATATAATAGATGGAAATTTTTATAAAATTTATAATCGATATAGAAATCAAATATTTTTAAATTCGATATGAAATTTTGCATGAAATCAAAATTGAAAATTTTTTAATAAAATTATAATCGATGTACAATTGCATAAAATCAAATATTGGAAACTTTTATAATAAAAATAAATTCGATATAAAATTTTATAAAATTTTGCACGAAATCGAATATTGGAAATTCTTTTAATAAAAATAAATTTGATATGAAATATTGCATGAAATCGAATATCGAAAATTCTTTTAATAAAATTATAATCGATGTGCAATTGCATGAAATCGAATATTGGAAATTCTTTTAATAAAAATGAATTTGATATGAAATGTTGCATGAAATGGAATATTGGAAATTCTTTTAATAAAATTATAATCGATGTGCAATTGCATGAAATCGAATATTGGAAATTCTTTTAATAAAATTATAATCGATGTGCAATTGCATGAAATCGAATATCGGAAATTCTTTTAATAAAATTATAATCGATGTGCAATTGCATGAAATCGAATATTGGAAATTCTTTTAATAAAATTATAATCGATGTGCAATTGCATGAAATCGAATATTGGAAATTCTTTTAATAAAAATAAATTTGATATGAAATGTTGCATGAAATCGAATATTGGAAATTCTTTTAATAAAATTATAATCGATGTGCAATTGCATGAAATCGAATATCGGAAATTCTTTTAATAAAATTATAATCGATGTGCAATTGCATGAAATCGAATATTGGAAATTCTTTTAATAAAAATAAATTCGATATGAAATGTTTTTTTTTCTGAATGAATGAATTAATTGTAAACGAAATGATAAAATGAAAATATTTGATTTAATTATATTTTCGCCCTTTTTTTTGTCCAATTCCA
Source organism: Dirofilaria immitis (assembly GCA_024305405.1). Taxonomy (NCBI): domain Eukaryota; kingdom Metazoa; phylum Nematoda; class Chromadorea; order Rhabditida; family Onchocercidae; genus Dirofilaria; species Dirofilaria immitis. The sequence continues at coordinate 3,694,087 of JAKNDB010000098.1, forward strand.
TTTTAATTATAAATGAATTTTTCGTCGAATATTTAATTGAATAAAAAAAAAAGGAATTCTTTTCGTATTTCGTTTTCTCTTTTTCATCATTTCCCTGTTAGAGCGAGTAAAAGAAAAAAAAGTTAAATAAACTTGGCTATAAATTTTCAGCATTTTATCGTTGAATAGTTTTTTTTTTTTTTACTACTATAATTTATTTATTCGTTAATTTTTAAATTGATAAAAAAAAGGGAACGATAGATTGATTTGATAAATTTTTCATCTCATTCTTATTTATGACACTTGGTAGAAAATAGAAATAATATTTGTTCTACTTTATTGATCCGGATAATCAATCATTAATTTCATTTTTATTCATTTCATTAATCGATTGTATGATTTGATTAGTGATAATTTTCAGTATATTCATTCAGTTAGACTGGATATTTAATTTCAAGTCCAATTATCAGCTAGATTAAATAATCGATTAATACAATTTCATTTCAAGTCTATTATCAATTGAATTAAATATTCGGTTCATATAATTTTAAATTTATCATTAGCTTGATTGAATATTTGACAATATAATTTCAAGCTTATTATCAGTTGAATCAAATGTTCGTCTAATATGATTTCATGTCTGCTACCAATTTCAAATTAATTGAATTAAATATTCGAATTAGCGCAATTTCAAATTTCAATATTAGCTGAATAAATATTCGTTGAATATAATTTCAAATTTCATTTCAGTTTGTAACGAATTACCCAATTGGAATTGAAATTGGAATTGAAAAATTAAAGTTATAAATTAGAGTAAAATATTTTTTTAAAAAGAATTTCTCAATGATTATTTAGGCGAAATAAGTGGAACGATTAAATTTAGGATTATCAATGATTATCGATGATTATTTAGGTGAAATGACTGGAACCATTTTTACTTTAAAAATATTAAATAAAAATTTTTGGCAAAAAGAAAAAACAAAACGGAAGAAATGAAAAATATGAATGAATTTATTTATTTATTTTTTTTCTATGATATTTTAAAATTTTTCCTAATTAATTTTTATTTTCCTTTTATTATTATCACCTTTTTTTTTTTTTTTTAATATTTCAATGAAACATGTTTTGATTATATATGCAGGCATATTTGACTAACAAAAGAAATGTAAAAAGTTAACAAATTAAAATTAAAAAGAAATGAACGATTATCATTTTTATCATCATCATCATCATCATTATCAATATCATCATCATCATCATTATCATCATCATCTGTTTCCCTCTTTCTCTCTCTCTCCTCTCTCTCTCTCTTTCTCTCTTTTCCTTCTCCCTCTCTTTTTTGCTATTTTTTTAAAGTTTAATTTGAATGAAAAAATTTTTTTCATTCTAACCAAAATAAAATTGCCATTTGAATTGGCTTTAGTTATTGTCTGCTTATTTTGATATAATTTTTATGCAAAAAAAAAGAAAGAATTTTTACAATGGTACTAATTAAAGTACAAACTTTTGTTATTTACTTTTTCTTTTTTTTTTTTAACAAACAATCAATCTCGAATTATATGCAGTAATTGTTATTGTCGCCTTTTTTTTCTCGAAGAAATTAATTATTTTTATTAACGAAAAACTTGAAATAAATAAGTAATGCATACAATTTTAGTAAGTTTAGAATTATGGATAATTTTTCTATAATTTTATTAAGTATTAAATTAATTAATGAATTTATCAAATTGTATATATAATTTTTATTAGTACTAGAATTGCAATTTATAATTTTAAATTTTTATAATTTTACCAAGTACTAATTGTTTATAATTTCATTAAGTAGTAATAATTTTATTAAGTATGAAATTATTTAATGATTTTATCGAGCTGTATTAATATATAATATATGTAATTCCTATTAAGTATTAAAATACTTTATAATTTAAAATTTTTTATAATTGTGCCAAGTAGTACTTGTTGATAATTTTATTAAGTATTGAATTATAATTTATAGTTTTAAATTTTTTGTAATTTTATTGAGTACTAATTTTTCTATGATTTCATTAATTATTAAGTCATAATTTCTATAATTTTATTAAACATTAAATCAATTAATAATTTTATAATATTTATAATTTCATCAAACAGCAATAGTATATAATTTGAATAATTTTATTAAGTTTTAATTAATAATTTCATAATATTTTATAATTCCATCAAATAAGATTTGTTTTGTGATTTTATTTAGTATTACAATTATAATTAATGTGATTTCAAGTTTTTGTAATTAAATTTGTTTGAATTTAATTTATTAAACTACAATTTTAATATAATTTTATTAAACGTTAAATTGCAATTAATAATTTTATAATTTTATTAAACAATAATTATTTTTAGTTTTTATGTATGCCATATTTAATTACTATTTTAATTACCAATTTAAGTAAACGATATTATTTTAATTCTCATTTTTAATGGTAATAATTATTCCATATATGATTAAAAAGTTCAATTATAATTTTTACTAAAGAAGTAATCATTTGTTGTGATTATTATCATGAAATTGAATTGCCTTAAATGAATCAAAAATATCAATAAGTTATCGAATTCTCGATATCCTACATATTCGATAATTTAATTTTTAATCAATCAACATGATTTATAGATAAATCTTTCAATTCTCGATATCGTAAATTTTTGAATTCTCGACATTTTAAATTTTTGAATTTTCAAGACGACTTCATTTCACAATCAATCAATATTAATTAATAATAAAATTTGACATATTAAATTATAATTGATAATTTGATAAATATTGAAACGAGAAAACTGTCGTAGTGTTGAGAAATTTCGAAATAGAATTGAAATTTTATTTCAAAAAAGATTTGTATCATCAATGATTAAAATTTAGTATCGATCAAGCAATCAATCAGCTCTGCTTTTGTATCACATAGCACATCATCTCAGCAACTAAATAAATATAAGAATAATAAAAATCGGTAATATCAAGAAATATTCGAATGCATATTCTGATATCGTCATATATCCTGATAAATGACATGAGAAAATCAATAATATCAGGAAATGTAACGTACATTCTGGTAAATGACATGAAGAAATCAATAAATGTCATACATTCTAATAGCAAATGATACGAGAAAATCAATAATATCGGGAAATGCTCAAAAGCAAATTCCGATATAACATATACCCTGATAAATAATATGAGTAAATCAATGATTATCACATAATATTTAATATGAAATTGCAGTATATGATAAGCCAGTATAAGCGAAACAATTTGGAGATTTAACTTAATTAGAATTTGAAAAATATAATTATTTACCTAAATTTAAAATTATTTATTGCTCCTGAACGAAAAAAAACAAAACAATATAAAAGTAAATAAAAATTTCAAAAAAAACTAATATTTGAAATTTTAATCGTATTTATTTTGATTAATTTTAATTTTCGATTTCCTTTTTTTATATATAAAAATTAATTTCTAATCTAATCTAATTGATATCGAATACTGCTTTCAAGTTATACATATATATACATACAATGGGAAAAAAAAGGAATTGATAATTGGAATTTAATTTTTAAATAAATTACAAAACAAAAACAAAATATTTGTATCAAATATTGATTTGCAATAACAATAAACAAAAATTTGCATAAAAATAAATAAAAATTTTTGTGCTAAAAAAAGAGAGAGAGAATGATGAAGGAAGTGAGAGAGAGAAAGAAATGATAAATTTCAAAATTTGTTTAAAAAGAAAAAATGGAAAAGATACGAATAAGACAAATTTCAAACAAAAAGAAAAAAAAGAGCAGAAAGATAGTTTGTGATAAGTTGATAAATTTTGCTGATATATAAGTTGATAAATTTTTGTTAATTTATTTTAAAGCATATAAAAAGGACGAATGAATTTGTTGTATTTTCTCATAAATTAAAACTAAAAGTTATTTTGTTTTTTTTTCTAAAAAAATTAAAATAAAAAGCAAAATTTTGTTATTTTTTCTTCTTTGAAATAAACTTAGCAAAGTTTTCTTTTTATTTTTTATTTTGCAAAATAATTTATGAAAATTGAAATGTTAAAAAAAAAGGAAAATATTTTTATTTTCTTTTTAGTATTTCATTTCTAATAAATAAAATTTTATTTTAATCATATTTTGATCAGTTAGAAATGTTCAATAAATTGAGAATCAATTTATGATATTAATGATATTGTAATCAATTTTAAGAAAAAATTTGACGAAATTTTTTGAAGTATTTTTATAAAGCACTACAAAACTTTTGCCGATCTAAGGATTATTTATAACTTTGGCATTTCATTAAGAATTTTGACATGCAATAAATTATGAGTTAAAAAAATTTTGAGGTATAAAAATTTTAATTTTAATATTGAAAGTAACAGTATAGAGGAAGTTAAACTTTGAAATATCTTGATTCTCGACCAGATATTTTCATTCTCCATTTTCGTCATCAAACATTTTTGTAAAAATTACATTTGCATTTATTTCATGTTGAAATCATCTTCTAATACAAAATTTGCCATTCTTTAGCCAATTCTGTTGTATATGCCATTTCTTTTTCATCTGCTATTGGTGTAGAATCTCTGTAAATTCGTAACTTAAAAGGACAAAGGTCATATGATTATAATTTTCATAAATCATTTAATCACTTAGTTCTACTATCTGTTTCTTCAAGATAAGAGAAAAAATCAAAATAGCAGAAGTTCCAATACATAGATAGAGTCAATTGTATGACCTTTAGTGACCCTACATTACTAGATACAAACATTATCCAACTGCCATTTTTCCGCCGTTATTGATTGATTCTGACATAACATAGCATAAAATAACATATTCAAATCAATAACATTAAGATAAGGTTTTATTTTTGATACTGAATTGTTTTTGACATTTAATTTCTCGACAATTACAACACACTGATACTTCAATCTCGAGAAAAAGTTGTTTGTGCATGCGTGAGTGTGTATGTGTGTTGTGTGTGTGTATGCGTGTGTGTGTGTGTGTGTGTGTGTAAATGTGTGTGTGTGTGTGTGTGTGTGTGTGTGTGTGTGTGTGTGTGTGTGTGTGTGTGTGTGTGTGTAAATGTGTGATAAATTCTAAATATTTCAACTGGCAAAGGACAAAACAACAATGCACTGACTACTCGAGAAATCTCGAGAAAAGTTGCTTATATATGGTCTGTGTGTATGTGTATGTGTATGTGTGTGTGTGTATGTGTGTATATGTGTGTATATGTGCATATATATATATGTGTGTGTGTGTGATAAATTTTAAGTATTTCAATTGGCAAAGGACAAAATAACAATGCACTGACTACTCAAGAAATCTCGAGAAAAGTTGTTCATATATAGTCTGTGCGTATGTGTATGTGTATGTGTGTATGTGTATGTGTGTGTGTGTATGCGTGTGTGTGTGTGTGTGTATGTGTATGTGTGTATGTGTGTATGTGTGTGTATGTGTGTGTGTGTGTGTGTGTGTGTGTGTGTGTGTGTAAATGTGTGACAAATTCTAAGTATTTCAATTGCAAAGAACAAAACAACAATGCCTGACTACTCAAGAAATCTCGAGAAAAGTTGCTTATATATGGTCTGTGCGTATATGTATGTGTGTGTATGTGCATATATATATATGTATGTGTATTTGCGTATGTGTGTGTGTATGTGTATGTGTGTATGTGTATGTGTGTGCGTGTATGTGTGTGTGTGCCTGTGAATGCGTGTAAATGTTTATAAATTTTAATATTTCACCTGGCAGAGGACTAAACTAGACAATTATGATACATTGATTACTAAAACAATCTCGAGAAAAGTTGTTTGTATATGCGTGTGTGTACGTATGTGTGTGTGTGTGTGTGTGTGTGTATGTCTGTATGTATGTGTGTAAATGTTTGATAAATTCTAAATATTTCAATTGGCAAAAGACAAAACTTATTTTCATCCATTTTAAGCAAATGAAAAATGAATAACTTTTTATTGAAAGAAAAAATAAAAGAAAAAAAAAGAATTATATGCAAAAATTTTAATAAATTAAATTTAAAAATGACTAACTTATCAAAATGAAATTGTGTGAAAAATCGTGGAAATATTACTTTCCATCGGAAGCCACGTCGAGAATCAATACGATCAATACCCCAAAGAGGCATTAATTTTGAATATGAATTACAGTTCATAATATCTGCATAAATATTTTGTTTATCTAGAAATATAATATATAATTATTATTTTTTTTCTTTTAATAATTTAAAAAAAAAGATTTTATCATCTATTTTTTTCTTTTTATTTTTTTAAATTTTATTTTTCAATTTAAACTTTAACCTTAAAATAACCTGTATAGGATGAAAAGAAGAAAAGAGATGATAGTAATGATATGTTTGAATGCATAATGTAGTTATAATTATGCAACAGTAACTTGTCCTATTTACTTCATGTCACTATCTCTCAGGTCAAAGGGCAATAAATAATTGTTGAGATCATTCATTCATTTATTCATACATTCATTTCTTTTGGATTATTTTCTTCGCATTTTTTTCGTAATAACTTTTTATCGAATTTTTGCTCAAATTTTGATCGTTTTTTTTTACTTTTCAAATTAATTAAATTAAATTAAAAATTAAAAATTTAATTTGAAATAAAAATTTTAAATAATAAAATAAAAATTTATTTCGAAATTAATACATTTAATCAATAAATGAAATGAATTGAAAATTTATAAAATTGTAGAAATTTTTCAAAATTTTATACTAAAAATTTATATTTCTAAAATTTTGCATAATTTTAAATTTACATTTTCTTTTTTTTCTTTTAAAAATTTCGCTGCAAATTTTTATGCAAAAAATTGTTTCACAAATTTATGTATTTTTTAAAAAAAAAAGAAAATTCTCCATGATTTTACACTTTTTTCTTTCAAATTTTTGTACAAAAATTGGATTTAATTAAAATTTATGCAATTTTAAATTTGTCATTTTTTTATAAAATTTGCTTTGTTGAAGAAATTAGCAATTTAATTATTAAATTGATTAATATATAATCGATTATTAAAGCAACAATAAAAATCAATGAAATTATTGATTTATTTTTCAACAATTTTTATCGATTTTTTTATGGATCGATAAATATTCAATGAATTTTTGACAAAATCTAAAAAATTAGAATATATGCAAAAGTTTGAGAGAAAAAATAATCTTTTGAAAATTGATTAAATTATTTTGTTTGTTTTTGATTTTACAAAACAAAATTTCAACAACTTTTTGAGCAATTCATCGATTACAAGTAATTAATTATTCTGAATATTTAATCTAATATGGTTTAATCAGGATATTTCTCGAGACAAAATTTTGGCACTTTGTCGTTCGAGAATTTGATGGATCAAATTGAAAGAATGAAATGTGAGTAATTGCTTTGATTACAGTTCATTAATTATTGCTGATTATCTCATAATATGGATTCATCGAGATATTTCTCGGGACAAAATTTTGGCACTTCATAGGTTCGAGAATTTAATTAAATAAATTTGAAAGAATAAAATGAAAATAAAAATTACTAGCATTAATACTCCCACAAACCATCTTTGTTCTTTTTCGATGGCTGATCGAATATTGATGGAGTTTTTAAATTTAGAATCTTTATTGATTCCTGCAACGAAAGTAAAGAATCTAGGTTGAAATAATCAACATAGCATTATCATGGATAATTTAAGTCATTGCATTGATTATTAATGATTAGAGTATAGCAAAAGTTGAAATATTTCGAATTATTTATATTTCTTGAAGTTATATAATATTGATTTTTGTTCTGAGTTTTCATCTGATAAATTAATTTCTGCAAAAAAGTTGCGATATTTTTTTTTGGGGAGATTCAGAAGCAAATGATAATTTCGCAATAACAATAAGAAAATGTTATTTTTATTTTTAGAATAATTTATTATATAAATAATTTTTTTCGTTAATTTTTCAAAATTACATTTGCTAAACTATTTCGGCAGCGAATTTCGCAGGAAATTTTTCTAAATGGAAAAAGCATAATTTAACGAACATTGGATTAAATAATTCAGCTTGTCTTATCAATGAATTTAACACACTTATCAACAAATTTAACATTCATACATTTTGTAAGGCAAATTTTCCAGTGCAACAAAAAACTACCATTAATGTATTTATTTACAGTAATCTCGAATATGAAATAATATTGAAATTGATATTTTAATTTAAATTAATTGCATTCTCTTTAATATTATCCTTGTACAATATTTCGTCTTTTTTGAAACAAAAAGGTCATAAATTACGTTGACCTTTTTGAATAATTAAATTCAACTTACTTTTAAAATGATATTTTTAATATATCACCATTTTCGAATATATTACTTCGCATAATTCAGTCGAATTAAAATTGATCTAAATGATACAATCTGAAAAAAAAAGAAAAAATCGAAATGAAAATTTATAAAATTGATAAGTAATTAATTTTATCAAATTGATTTAATTTAATTATTTATACAAATAATTGATTTATCAATTTCCATACATTTGCCCGATTTATGAAATTAACATTTCATACGGACTAAATTTGAATGATTTGGATATTATAAGCTATTAGCAAATAATAAATTCCAACTTAATTAAGCTTAATTAATAAATAATTAATTAGTAATAAATATTAATTTTAAGTTTGACAGAATAAATCCAACTTGCTAAAGCATAATAATAAATGATTACAATATGCAAAACTATTAGCTCAATAAAAAATTAATTCTAAGTTTAACTGAAAAAAATAAATAAATAAATTGAACTTAATTAAAGGTCAGTAAATAAACAGTATAAGAAACGATCCGCAAACAGCAATTAATCAATCAAATGGCCCCGTTGAATTGGTTTATTGCGCAATTGAATGTCAATACAAATTGCGCCATCATTTAAACAACTGGATAATAATATTTTGATAATCCTACTGACATTATTCCACCTATTCAAATCAGGTCACGCATGATACATTGACGTCATGTAATTGCAAGCAATGAGAATTGTAGTTTGTTCTCGAGAAAAATGACTAATATGCAAATTATTCATTTATTCTTGCATTTTGCATAATCTAACGACAAGTACTTGAGAAAAGAAATTTAATGTATTTCAATCTTCATTGCTATTATACTCTTTTTGTGGCGATTTTATTTGCGTATGCTTACTACTGCATGCAGAGATCAATGTATCATGCAAGCAGCATGCATATGCATGCATGCACGTTACGATTTTTTTAATATAATTTTTTCTTTTAATTATTAAAATAAATATTTTTACTTTTTTCAATCTTTCTTCCATGCATAATTATTCGATTTTTATTTATTATATTTTCATGCATTTATCTTAGCAATATTTCTGATTTTTATATATGTGCTGCATTCATTGCTTGCATGCAGCATATTTATGCTGTAATTATTGCATGCATGCATTCATGCAACTTATTTATTTATTTGTATTATCATACATTTATCTTAGCAATATTTCTGATTTTTATATTTGTGCTGCATTCATTGCTTGCATGCAGCATATTTATGCTGCAATTATTGCATGCATGCATTCATGCAACTTATTTATTTATTTATATTTTCACGCATTTATCTTAGCGAATTATTCTCGAATAAGTGCAACAAAAAAATTGGATAAAATTTTTAATTAAATTAATAATTTTTATTTCCAAAATATACCTTTTTAGATTTTTAATTATTATTGATTGAATTTAGCAACATTAAATAAGTATAGCGGTATATTACGAGAATTCTCGAGAAAAACTATCGAAATTCCTTTTCCATTACAAAATAAAAATTCATATGAAAATTTGAATTTCGATAATTCCTTTTTTTTAGAACAAAAACCTTCAAATAATTTTGTTTACATTTGAAAAATTAATAAAGTGATAATAATTTTTTTTTATCACAAAAAATTTGTTGGAATATTTTGAAAATATTTTTCAACAATTTTTTTGCATAATTTTAATACGAAAATAAACAATTATCAATCTTTATCATTGATAAAGATTGATAATTGAATTTTTTTCAAATTATATTTTAATTAATAATTGTAATTATTTATTTATATATATTTTTTTATAAATAAATAAAGCGTTTTTTTTGCTGAAAATATCTTTAGTTGTTATGATAATATCAAATATCGTATCATTTTGTTGTTTATCTTTATGATTAAAAAATTTTTGCATATTTTTTCATTGATATGTTTGATTTTAATGGATACTTTAGGATCAATCAAATTTTTAATAATTAATAATAATTTTCTTTTGATAATAATTTAACATATTTTAATCAGCATTTCATCCAATAATATACATATCAATTTTTATTATCTTGGCATCATATTATATCAATTTAATCAGTTCAATTTAACTTTAAACTATGCGGATTGATAAGGTTGAATAAAATCAAAAAAGATTTTAAGTAATTTTTTGAATAATCAAATAAGTATTACTTTTTGGAACGATAATTTAGGACAGACGACAGATGGAAATTATTTAATTTCATATTTGATATTGCTATGATAACCTTTTCTTCTTTGATAATTTAGATTCCGAAACGATATTAGATGGATTCTGAAATGACATTGGATGAATTTTTTAGCATAGGTTTCGAAATATTTTCAAATCGAATTCTGCGGTACCTTTTTTGATTATTTAAACTTTTTAATTTTCAAATTGATAGGATTCATTTTTAATATGCAAATGGATATGAATTGATAAGAAATGATATTGCATGAATTTCCAATATAAATCTCAAAGTATTTTCAAATCGAATTCGTGGTATTTTTGCTTTGATTATTTGGATTCAAAGATATTATTGAATTTCGAAGTATTTCCAAATAAAATTTTTAATTTTTTTATCAAATATCAATATGCAAGTAATGATTAGTGAAAATGTTTCGCATGGTACAGTAATATGATCGAGATTTCAGTTCTATCCTAAAAATTCCTCTAAATATCATTTCAGAATCTAAATAATCAAAAAATGATTAAGCTACTGATCACGAACTACTCATAACAAATTAATGATAAGACAAAAAGTTTCCTTTTTTTCTTTTTCTATTCCGAATAAAACAATGATATGAAAATTAAACTTACTTTTTATAGAATCAAATAATTATATGATGAATTAAGAAATTAAATATGATAATTTAAAAAATCATTCGAAAATTTTAAAATTTATCAATCAGTATGATTAATTATTTATCTATCGTTATAATAAGATCAGTTAAATTATTTAGCATATCAATTTTTTCGATAAGTCCATCGATAAGCTTTCCGTGTTAAGTTTGGCATTTTCATATAGTTGATAATCGTTTTGATAATCGTTAATCAATTTCGCTTATTGTATCGGTTAATTAATTGTTAATTAATTAAGTTAATTGAAGGCAACTAATTTTGAATAAATAATTTCAGGCTAATTGATATATAAATTAATACAATCAATTGTTTGATGATTTTTGATCTTAATTAGTTATCTGAACTTATTTATTTCAGAATTTTCTTTACCCAAAAATTTCGAAAAATTTATCAGATGTAATATTGGCGCAAATATTGGCTTAAAAAAGTTGCTAATTATTGGTAAGTATTAAAATTATGCTTGCAATTGATAAGAAATTATTAAAATTTAGATGAATTGGAGTGATCAAGAATCGATCCAATTATATTGATTGATCATTATTGAAAACATATAATTTATTGATATATCTATGTACGATTAACTAGCAATTTTGCATATGAAATATACAAATTTATATTCAGAAAATTTCAAACATAACGATAGGAAAAATGAAAAATCTAAAAATGAATGCTTGTAATTTGCATTAATAAACTTTATGGCACAAAAAATAAGCATATCGAAAAGTTTTCTCAAATTTTGAGATCAAAAATGATATGGAAAATTTGAATTGCAAGCGGTTGATTATCGTCTTCATTTCAGATATGTATAGAGAATATGATTAGATAAGCAAACAATGAAATAAACATCTTATGAAAATGTTAAAGATCAAAAAGTTTATTTTATGAAAATTTTAAGGGTCGAAAAGTTCATTTTATGAAAATGTTAAGGATCAAAAAGTTCAGTTTATGAAAATGATAAAGGTTAAAAAGAAATAGAAAAAGTTTTTGAGTTAAATTATATTAAATTTTTGGAAAAATTTTCGGAATATATATTTTTCAATTTTTCTAAAAGTTCTATTTCTAAAAAAAAATCCGTGAAATTTCACCAAGTTTAGACGTATCATACGTGTTATCACGTTAATTGCAAATGCACATTGTTCGATTATCATTTGATCATTTACGAATTATTATTATTATCACTCCTTATCAAATAATCATTTATGAATTGTCATTATCACTCTTTAATTATTTTCTTATTTCGTAGAAAATTGTATAGTAATATCGATTAAAGCAAAATTATATCTTCGTTCTCTGCATCACGTATAACACGTAAGTTCATGAATATTCAATGCTATAATTCGAATATTTACGTTTCATAGAAGTAATATAACTGAAAGAGTCAAAAGGGATTCAAAATGATAGAGCACTAAAAAAGCGATGTCAGTAATTAAGAATCTTTTTCGATGTATCTTTTTAATCATGAATTTTGAGAATTCTGAAACTATTCTATTACTCTAATCTCGATACTTTTGTTCGAGAAAAACAAAAAAAGCAGCTCAGAAAGCAATTTACGATCTTACCACCACGAGTAACGAAATAGCATTTGGGTGAATATGTAGGACAGTAAACGACTGCTCAGACTTTTACGTAATACTATTGGGTAATGGTTCGGAAATTTTCCTGGAATATATGTATGTGGTGGGGTTTTTACGTTTTCTCACGTACGTCATGTTTTTATCAAAGCTGTCATTTACATATATATAGTCTCTGAAATATTCGTTTTTTTGTGTTTGTTTTTAATGAATAGATAAGATATCATTCATATTTTAAGAGAATTATTATTTTATTATTTTTTTTTCTTTGGATGATTTTCTAAAATAATCTTTTGTTTGAAAATATTTAGTATAGTTAAAGATTGGAATAGAAGTAAAAGAATATATCTTCCTTCCGAAAAAGTTGGTTATATGAATTGACGAAATAATTAGGTATAAACTAATAATATATGGTCATGATGTGATAGGATAATAGATGTGATAAAATATATGTATAATAAACTGAGTCCATAACGACTATTTAATTAAATAGGAAAAGGATTAAATGCAATTTTTTTTTAAAAGGAAATATTGATCAATCGAGCAATTAATGGACTTGAAATGAATAGAATGAATAATACTGAAACTGGTCCTGGATCAATTAATGAACAACAACCAAGAATTGTCGGAGAACAGCAAGATGCAACACAAGCATTAGCTGCTGAAGCTGCACAACGGCAAGCATTACCGCAACCAAATCAGTTTGGTAGGCTTTTGATTTTTTTCATTGTTTTAAAAACTTTAACTTATGTTTTAGAATAAATAAAGATTATAAGTGTAAATTATGTTGGAAAATGAGAAGGGAGGAAAAGGCAAAGAAATGCTTAATTCTGTTTAACATTTCATTATGAATGATATAACTTACTTTATAGTATGATATTTTACAGTATGATATTTTATAATATGGTATAAATTGTCTTTGTTTTTTTATTTGATAGATCAAATATGAAAAAAAATATGAAGTAGTTAAAAATTTGAATAGGATATGAGATATCTCTGTACAGTATCACTAGATTTATTTTCTATTTTTAGGTGCAGTACGAGATAGGTTATTTCATGCGATGCTTGTACGTGTAGCAATTAATTATAACCGACATGTTCCTATGTTGGGCAAACGCTTAATTGAATTTTCATCTTTATTAACGGTATCTTTCCTACTCATTTTTTATTGTTCGTTTTATTTTTGCTTTCACATCTCATTTTTACTTTAATTTTAATTTTTAATACAATTTGAAATTAAGTTATAGAGAGAAATAAGTATTCAATAACTCACTAAATGCTTGATTTTAAACCATATGTTGTTTGAAACTTAAATATGATAGGTAGTTGTATGTATAGATAATTCTTTCCAGTGAATTACTTTATCAAAGTTGGCAAATATGAAATAGTCAATATCTTACAAACTAGTAACACTAGATCAAAAAAAATGAAAAAATTATTTTTCAGGCAATAATATTGCTATTTATAATGGTTTATGTGCATCATTTTTTTGATGAAACAGACAGCAACTGTTTAGCACCATTTATAGACCAATGGCCTAGAAATGGTGTTTTGCGCGTAGAAGTCGTCAAAAATTTGAAAAAATTTAATGCTTATCAAGATAGATTATTAGGTAAACTATATATATATATAACAAATTTTTCTGATGTTCCATGGTTTTTATTTTTTAAAAACTATTCCATCTAAGTATTGAATATCTCTTTGATTAGAATTATTCGATCGTTATGGAAATGCCACAAGTTCTGTTAAAGGTATTAGGTATTTTTTTTTTTGGGGGAAGGGGTGAGGGAAGAAACATAATTGAATGATTTATCTCTTATATCTTTTACTTTTTATTTTATCCTTACTTGAATTTCTGATTAGTTCTGTAAGGCATGTAATTCGGTTTAAATTCATGAAATCAGAAGTTTTGTGAACTATTATTTTGTTTCATTCAAGACATTAAATAATTAATTTCAGAGAAATCTTATGGAAAGCAAGGTAATGAAAGTAATATAACAGTTTATGATCTGAAACGGATATTAATGGAAGGCCCCAGCGCTCTGCCGAAAGAATTACGAACTACACCAAAGCATCACTTCCGGTTTGTTTGATTTATGTTTGGAAAGCAAAATTAAAAATTAATTGACACATGCTTTGTTTTTGTCGAGGCAACTTATTTAAATTTATATGATATTGATTACTGTTTCTTTTATCACCTCAGTGTCAGTAGTAGTGTAAGGTTTTTCAAATAATTTTAGAATTCTATTGTTTCAGAAAAAGAATGACCACTGGAGCAACTTTTTAATTTCTGAAGATTCATTATTGAGTCTTTTTATAAGATCGGATAGTAATTTGAAGACGAATCTTTTTGCTCGGGAATTAGAAGATGATGAATTTGACATTGAATCGCAGGATTTAATTGGTATATTTTTGAAACTCTCCTTAATTTTTTGCATTTTCATCGGATTGTTTTCGATTTTTATGATTTTATATTTCCCAATATTAATATAGAAAAACTTGCTAGAATGATTTCATATATTCTTAATGTTAATATTAGCGCGTCAGAATTTTTAGACATTAATAATACATTAATAATTAATAATACGACTTCAAGTTATATAAAACCGATCATCAATTTCTAGAGTGAACCCGCGACATTGGCCTATTTATTTATCTCATTCCATTTGTTAATTAAATATTTAGTGGAAGACTGATTGATTAAATGCTAACGAAAAAGTCGAATTTAATTTATAATTTAAAAAGTCGAATTTAAAATTTTTTACATATAAAAATAACATATTATTTTACTGGCTTATTATGTTATATATAATGAGATAATATTCAAGATTTACCATGAGTTTTGCACTAATCATAATCATTTTGTTTTTTTTCTATTGTTAGTATTTAGCAATCCTACAATACCACCCATTGTATGGGCTTATATTGGTATCAGACTACATTGCTTAAACTGATCTGGAAGCGTCCAGAAGAGAATATAATTTATTCAGTCCTCTAGACCAACTCATTTCTTTGTCCATATCATTTCATCGTACGATAAGATGTTCGAATTTGAAGCAATCAATAAAACTGCAGATTACATAAGCATATATATTTCAGATGATCCAGATGCAAGTTTCGAATATGTTGTGGAATATTCCTTATATTATGGTTTGCTAAAATTACCCCATTCCTATCGCCTTGAGCACAACATCCCATTTCTTCTTGTTAGGTATTATTTTCTATTCGTTGTTTTTCTGAAATGAAATATAAAATCTTAGAATTTCCAGTGCGAATTGCAACTTATTCTGGCATTATTACTAACTCATTGCATTTAAACTCAATTGTTGAAGCAGTTATAATTCAAATAATCTTTCTAAAGCTTTAGTTAGCTGATTTCGTAGCATTTTTATGATTTGTTTTAAGTTTTCGGGACTTACGCGTTACTTGTTTATTTTTTGATATGCGCTAAATGTTGCACTTTTAAATCCCATAGGATTTGCTTTAAAATCTGTAAATTCTAGAAAATAAATACATTGATAGTACAGTGCTCAGCGTAATTTTTGAATCTGTTTTTCGTGTTTTAGATCGTCAAGAATTTTATCGCTTTATTTAACTCACTTAGTGATAGTTTTTAGTTAGATCCTGAAGTTGATAGTTGTTTTGGTGATTGGATCAGTCGTACACTAATGAAGAATTTTATTGGTTATGAAGATGTATTGATGTCTTCAGTAAAAGCTTTAGCTGAAAATGAAACGGATAAAGGTAAATCGCTATTGTTTTTGCTTTTGTTTATAACACAGCTTATGGCCATACTATTATCAGATCGTTTTCTATATTTTAGAAAAAAACCATTGAGGTTAAGGTATATATGTTTTTTCTTTTATATATTCTTTTCGATAACATGATAATTTTTATACAGAATATACAAAAAGCGACTTTTGTATTTAGGATATTTGCGGGATATGATTACTGGAGAGCATTATCGATTTATCACTATGGGTAATCCAAGAGCAAGTTATTTCACTGCTTTAATTGTCATGCTAATTTTTGTGAGTTCTTTTTTGAATGGTGCATCAAATTCTGCAATTAATTTCATTCAAACAAGTACATGATTATATTTGTTGGAATATTTTTGAATACACAGATGATATTAATAGTCTTATTAACAAAAATAAAAAAAAGACAATGATTTATCAACTAAGAACTAAGGCTTCTTAAAAACAACTTATCAAGCAAATTTCAAGCATATCGCTACAGGAATGCATATTGCACTGAATGATGGAACAAGTTTGTTGTCCTTAATATTTAAATTATAAAAATTATCTAAGGTTCAGACGAGAATGAATAGCTCTCAATAGTGGTTATTATTGAATCTAAAAAATCGAAGGGATTGAAAAATCTAAAATCAACCCGATGAGAACCTACAAAGATTCCATGTATTTTGCACACATCCTTAAAGAAATGCATTTTTTTGTGAATTAAAAATATGCAAAATTTGAATTGGAACGCTTTCAGACATTTGCGATATCCATGTTATTGCGTTTTTCGCATCATCAGATATTCTTGTTTATTGTTGATTTATTACAAATGTTTGAGCTCAATCAAGCATTGGTTTTCCGGCAGCGCCACTTCTCACCGTAATTTTGGCTCTCGTTGGTGTGTTTTACTTTTCAAATTTTTGGTCTTTGATTTAATCCTAGTTACCATATTTAATACTATTTCAGGCAAACTGTTGTAAAATTTTGTTTGAAATGCTAAACTTTATTTCACATTTAATACATATTAACTCACTTTTGAGATTCATACGGATGACTTTCTGTTTTGAAAAGTCTATTATTACTAAGTCTAAACTTTTTGTACTTACTAATCTCTAATTTCAACTTCTAACTCACTTAGAAGATTGTGCAAATGAAACCATTGTAAATAGTGAATTTTTAGGTATGGAGGCGATAATGTCGGAAGTATTCAATGATACCTCGACCGCTTTTTACGTGATTTTATTGGTATGGATAGCAGACCAATATGATGCCATTTGTTGTCATTCACCTATCAGCAAAAGACATTGGTTAAGGTAAGTTTCCCTCATTCTTGAGTCATCACTGATTAAATTAAATTAGTTCAAATCAAGCTGTACTACTCGATCTATAATAATCTAATGAGATCCTCCTTTCCCTTCACCTCTTTCCCTTGAATAAATTTACTTTGAGATAATTTTCTGCTCAAAGATTGATTATTGAACGTCGGATGTTTTGCATGATAGTGAAATACTCGTGATGACAAATGGCATAACTCAAATCGAAATAAGTATTATTATTATATTAACTAGTTTTGCACATTGGCAGACCATGTTTGATTCTTTTAGACAATTCAAACTTAATCCATCGACTTCACAACGCTTTTACCAAAATTGAAGTTTCTATGTCGTATTTCTATCTGCGAAGAAATGAAATTTATTTTTAATTTTCGTGATTTAAGAAAAATGCAAAAGTTAAAAAAAGAATCAATGCAATGTTTTTATTAGCTTCACAAACATAATTATTATATTATAAAAAGTATATATAACATAAATCAATATAATTATTAGCGGTAGTCCAGATTAATTTTTTCAGTTTTGACTCGCATCAATCCATCCTTTTATTATGAGAATTTTTCAATTGCGTCATTTCCTTGCTTATTTTTCTTTTTTAAATTTATATTGCAGTTTTTGAGTTGAAATTATATTATATTATTTTTATTAATCAATAGATTAATTCTAGGGTAAAATTGTGGATACTTTCGGAATGCACAATGCATTTGGCAGTAGAATATCACATATAACTTTTATCAATCTTGATGATGTCATTAACAGTCTTGATGATATCACTAATTGTCAAAAAGTTCGTTTTGTGAACACATTTTTATAAACTCTTCGAATTTCAGATTCTTCTATTTATATCACTATTCATTTTATGCTTATCAATATCGATATAATGGCCAGTATGGTGGCTTAGCCTTACTTACTTCTACATTCTTTATTTTGGTAATCATTTCTTCATTATTTATTGTTTTGAATTTCACTTAAAATAGGTAAGAAAATTTGATTATTATACTCCTAGTGGATTATGGGAGCATTTCATCGAAATTTAGCATTTTAAGTTACCTATTTTCTCACTCCTTCTCTTGTTTTTTCTTTCTTTTTACATTTCTTATACCTGATTAAACAATAGTGAAATATTATTTAAAAAAAGTTTTTATATTTTCATGCAGCATTCAATGATATTCTTCTTTCATCATTATGAAATGCCTTTAATTATTTATCACGAAAGGCTGCAGAGAATCATTACTGACTTGCAACACAATCCGGTTAGTTTTCATGTTTTATTTTATTTTTATCAATTTAATTTGTTTCTACGACTTCCCAATGATTTTATAATTAATATGAAACGAAGTTTTATCTGCAGTTGAACATTAATATTGTCTAAAGTTATTTATTCCAAAATAATGTAATTTAAAATAATATTAGCTATAGGAAAATAAGAAATTTTTAGAGTTATTTAAATTGATTTTCAATTAAGTTTGCAATATAGTTCAGGTCGAGTTTTTTTAATCATTTTGTATGTTTCGTTTTTGATTATTCAGTCTCTTTGGCTCTATTACTCAGCAAACAGTCTAGAATTAATTTAATTTTCTGAATTGTTGAATTTGTAATTTATATTAGTTTTAATTTTAGCAGCAAAATGAAACGAATGGCACTTCACTACGTGCGCGAACTGCAACAAATGTTCCGACTAATGCCGCATTAGCAATACCATCGACGAGAAATGTAGCTACTGAAATTTCAGCAGATAGAAGTTTAAGTGGTGGAGAAGCCTCGTCATCGAGAGCTGGGACTACCGCAAGTGATTCGTTGTCATCCGAAGCAGAAGAGATACCATTTGTACCGAGCAAACGACACTTAGCAGCTGAATTAGGTGAAAGTAGCAGCTCAGTAGCTGAAATTGATAATTTTACTTTGAGTGATCCGTTGTTAATGGCTGGTGAGCGTACAGCACATGAAATTGTTGATAGCGCTATTGATAGCGTATTTAATTCAACGATAACAACAGAAGTAATGGATGTCGATCGTTCATGAGAATTACTGTTTTGATTTTTGTGACCGATGGCTGTTAATTAATTAGGTACTTGGAAATATTTGGAGTGCATAGTTTCAGAAATGCTATAGGAAGTGATAAGAGATAGTTTTTAATGGAAGCTTTTTTGTCAGCTTTGTCAGCTAATCTATAACTATGGAAGAGCATGCTCTAATTCTTTCCTATTAATTCTGCCAGTTAATTAGTCTATCGTTGTTTCAGAATATTTGGCTTTAGCTGATTCATATGTAATTTTAATCCATTGTTCTGCTTAGAACTTCTAGGAATAGATGCTGTTTTCCTTCGATTCCTAACTATTTAACTTTTGGAAAATATTTTAAGGTTATATTTGTAGTCAACTTTCTTCCTGAAAAATTTCTTGATTAAAATGAAGTTAAGTTATGTGATTTCTCATATTCCATTTGCTTGAATGAAATGCATAGAGTATTATTAGCTTCACATTACTGTTTTCTCTGTATACTTCTTCGGCATTGTATATAAAAAATCAAAAATTTTTTTTTTTTTGATTGAGCTGTCTGTATTATATTTTTACATTTTATCGTTTACTATTTTGGACTCTAGGCCTGCTTTGTTAAATTCCCCATACTAGTGATGTATTTTCCTCTGATAAGTAATTAGAACTTTATTGCTCTTCATATATAATTACCAATCTTATTGTTGTACAGTCGAGATAGAAATGATGGTTTTGTTCGAGCTCAATTTTAGGAATTTATTCCTTTCAAAAAATTTAAGTATAATTAATGCGTTTAATCGATGCATTCATAATACTGGTCAAATTTTGTATGATTATAATGCTGAAAAAGAAGTATGACGATTTTTTCTTCTCAAATCTCAAAATTTTTAATGAAACCTTGTGACTACGAGTACATGAATTATGCTAGTTTTATTGTATGGTTTACAGATTGTGATGTTGTACTTAGCTTAAATCGATAGCTTCTAAATAGATTTTGTCTAAATGTTTCTATTTAATCATTTTAAACTTTATTTGGGTTTTGGTTGGATACAATTTTTTTATCTAAATGATATCATACTTTGGAAGTATCATTATGACAAATGAAAAATATTCGAGTTCCAATCGAAAACATATTATGCTAAATAATAATCCATAAGAAATATCATATTAATTTATTCTAGCAGTAGAGAAATTTTTCAGAAAAAAAAGCGCTTCCGAAAGTTCAATTTTTAAAAGATTGATGAATAGGAAACGGTTTTAAATAATGATTGAGCAGAATTATCTTATTGATTTGGATCGAATCTCTTTATGGGATTTGTTGTTTTCGAAATTCTACAACTTGGGAAAATTTCTTAATAAAAATTCTTGGCAGACTTTTAAATTTTGCTAAATTCTATTGCTTACATGCACATATATATGTATATATACATTTATATATATTTGCAGTATATTTTGTATTTTTGTATCATCAAATTTTGATTTACATTTCATCGAGGTATAATTTTCCATGATCTTTTTAATTATGGATTATCCTGTTATGGTTTTAATAACTTGTTATCCCTAAAAAGTTTATTGTATTTTTCCCGACTGAATAGCTGTAGGGATTCAATGTTTTAGAATTGGTGAAGGAAATTTTAAAAAATGATATGAAGTGCTAAGAAATTATTTACGTGTTTCAGAGAGGAACAGAATGAAGATTATTAACAAGTGGTGATTAACTATTGTCTTCAAAATATTTTGGACTGTAAGAAACGTTTACCTGCCCTTTTTTTGCAAACGTAAATGCATCCAACTCCTTTATATCATATCACAGATGATCAGAAAGATAATGTCTATGAACCTGCCGAGGATACTTTCTTGTTATTAGATGCCCTGGAAAAGGATAAAAGGTATGGATGAAGTATTAATAGTTTTAAAAGAAAATTAACTTTGGAATTTTGATTTTTAAATCTAGATTTTGAGATAGATGAAAATCGAATAATTCTGTCAATACAAAATTATCAGCAGAAGTTAATTTATGATCTCAAGATTTGTTCATTCCATTTCAGTCTTTAGAAGAGCTAAAACCAAATGTGATTGTCGAAATTGGAAGTGGTTCTGGCATTGTTTCAGTATTTTGTCAACATTTACTTCATGTGCCGGTACTTAACTTTGCAACAGATATGAATTTTAAGGCTTTGCAGGTTTTGAAATTGTTTTTTACGATCAAATTCAAAAATTTTAAATCTTATCAGCAATCGGGCGAAAAATAAATGAAGTTAAAAATCCACCGATTCCTTCAACATTTCGATTTTTTCAAGTAGAAATAGGGGACTATTATTGTGATTGTAGTTGTCCCCAATCTTTCTGAGGTTTTTTCTCGCTTTTTATATTAACGGCAAGAAATTTTCCAAAAATATAAACAAAAGGGTAGACTATAATCAGGATTTTTATAAATCTGAACTTGTTGCTTCTTGATAGATAAAACTTTGGAGATGCTAGTTTGTGACAGTTATTTTTTTAAACAAATAATTTGATTCAAATCTATTCTTAGTGTACTCAAACTACGGCAGAACTGAATAATGTATCAGTGGAAGCAGTTCAATGTGACTTGTTATCAGCACTGAGGTATCAGTTGTCTGGCATGGTTGACGTCTTGCTCTTTAATCCGCCATATGTACCTACCGAGCAAGAGGCTACCTCCGATTCTGCAAGTTGATTTTCCTCTTTTTTCTTGCACCATTAAAAGCTAACATTAGTTTCATGTATCTTATTAAAGCTACTGTTTAAGAATTTGTTACTTTCTTCATTCATTTATATTGGTAATTAATTATGATTTATCACTTTCTTAGTGATGAGATAGTTGATGATCAGCTTGGACTGATTCTAAGGTTTTCATGAAAATATTTCCTAAATAATTAAAATCTGAATAGATGAATAGAATTGAACAGCAAGTTTTGGTAATCCTATAACTCTGGATTGAAAATTTTTAGTTTATCCAGAATTTTTACAACTTCTCTCTGCAGGCTCGTTGTTGGGCTGGCGGTCCGACGGGGCGTAGCGCTGTTGATCGACTTTTGCTCAGCTTCCACAAATTTTGTCACCAGGCGGTTTTTTATGTTGTTGCGCTTCATTCGAATGATATTTTCAACATGCTGGCTCGTAATCAATCAATCTTTTCCAGCAAAATTTTGCTTGAAAGAAGATGTGGCATTGAGCATCTTTTTGTGCTTAAATTTATAAAATTAAAAGAATATTGAAAAATTGCATTTTGAACGTCAAAATAATCTATCATTTCAATATGGTCTGAGATTCTTTTGAGATTCGAAACTAACATATTTTAGTTTTGAAGTGAACTGGAAAGAACTTTGTCAATAAAATTTTCTCTATACTTAATCTACCGAAATACCCTTGTACTTAGTGCATTATATCTATATCGTTGAGATTTTTTTATGCTTAATTCATCGGTAGAAAACACTGATCTTTAATCGAAACAGTAGCTTTAATTGTTCAATAAAGTTGAAGTTCAAATTTCAAAATTCCTCGAACCATTATCAACATAGAGATTTTTGGCATTTTTTACTGATAATTTAGAGCTTTCTTCATTTAGTAGATGCCTAATGACAGTGCCAACAGAAAAGGCGATGATACTACACCAAAACGAACTTGAGCGAACCGAAAAAGTAGCTTTTTCAAATCGCCTTTTCGATTTATCATATATTTGGGTTTCGCATTCGCTCTTTCACCATTTTTATGATTTTTCCTTTGCTTCATTTCGTAGTGTTTTACACACGAAGCACTATTGTGGCCAGATCTCCAATAAAAACATTTTTTTGCTCATGTTTATTGTAAGTAGCCTTTTTTCAAGCATAATTCACAGTCCCAATTCCTTCGACTTTTCTAACCTTTCGTCTAATATAGGATATGTATCACATTTGTCATTGCAGTTGTTACTTTCACAAAAATGTACCGTAATTGATTTCTCCACTCTTTTGTGTCAGTCTGCTAGGACATATTGCTACCATCTCTTTTGCTATTGAGTAAACTATCGTACGTTTGGTGCCATTTTCCCAGATCGAGTATCCTCTTCCATGTTATCTTACCTATTGCATTGTTGTTCTGTTTTTTATCGATGTTTTTCCTTCAATGTCCTCTTCGATCCTCATTTTTTTAAGGTATTTGATAGGGTCTTCCATTGCCCATTTTGGATTTCCGAATTTTTCTTAGGCTCTTAGCCATTTTTTCTAATATTCTCGTTATTACCTTCTCATCCAGTTGTATTATTTTTATATTATCCCCAATTCTTTTAATCAAGATAATAAGTTCAGAGTCTCTCTTATCATTCGAAATGGTTTCCTATTTGAACATTAATCTATTTCTGGATTTTTATATAGTTCTTTTATTTTGTTTCTTGTCGCCATATTATTCTTTTCGAATCCTTTATAACCGCGGGTAAAATGGATAAATTTTTTAAGGAAAATTTGTCAAATCGTGAAAGATTAATTTTGTCACGTTGAAAAAAAAAGGAAGGAGAAAAAACCGAACACTTATACAAAACAGTTGATAAATATCGATAAACAATTGATCTTTTTTGATAAGACGAAGTTATCTGAGGATTAATGCTGTTGGAAATTGATAAGATTGATCAATTTAAAAGTTGAATTCAACGGCAAGGCCTCCATTAGAGTAAAGCAAAATGAATGAATGAAAATGAAGCTATCCCAATAAAAGCAAAAAATAGAATTTATGAATAAAGAAGAAATCGAAGTCCTGTCGAAAAAAAACATAATTTTACAAAATAATTTATCTAAATAATAAGTCATATTTATTTCAAAATATCTCCGTTCACATCCTCATCTAATCAATCTTGCATCATCATGTATCATCCATTCTCATCTTTGTATTCAGCTAGATAGTGTTAGAATGTATATGCGCTAACGAATCCTCTCTTCTAGGACTGCAATAACAAAACCATCCCATGATTTCTACGATTAGTATTACAAGAAATCCACAAGCTCCTCATCATTCGAGAAAATTTTTATATGAATGATCTTCGATTTGTTAGTGGGCGATTGTTTACAATATTGTTGCAAAAGATTACTTATCAGATAAAGGAGAAAAGATAGATAATACCTACAATATTTCGGACAATGCACATAACCGTTATTCTTTGCAATATCACCAGACAGTTAACATGAATTTCATTATCACTTAAACAATGCATAAGATTTGGATAAAATGATTGATATATTTAAGTAAAGTAATATTATAAATTTTTATTATGCAAAATTGTTTAATTATTTCGTCATATTTATATCATAAAATATTTCGCTTTTTATTGACGAAATTTAATTTAATCATAAAATTAATGAAATTAAATAAGCTAAAATATTCAAATATTTTACATTAAAGATTCTATACAATATTAAAATACTATATCTTCGATATGAATAATAATTATTGATCTAATTGAAATGAATTAAACAAATATATCAAATAATTATTGATCTAATTGAAATGAATTAAACAAATATATCAAATAATTATTGATCTAATTGAAATGAATTAAACAAATATATCAAATAATTATTGATCTAATTGAAATGAATTAAACAAATATATCTTTTTATATAATTTTTTAGCTAACTGAATAACTGATATTTTTGTTTGGAAGAACCACTTTATGAATAATTAGCAGAATATACATTTGATAAATATGGCATTAATGCCGCGGTAGATTGTTCTTTAAATAGCTAGCGCCAATAACTGAAAACATTTAGCCTATTTCATTTCGTGAGTGTATTCTTTCATCGTAGCTCTTCGGATTCTTAGAAATTTCAAATCAATGAACTTCCCGACTCCGTTCAATTTCAATTAGTTTTATTTTTTAGAATCAATTTCATTTTGTCTTGAATTCTAAAGTTTACAAAATGATTTATTTAAGGATACAAATTATAAGAAAGTATAAATTTCTTCAGTTATAATTAAACTTTAAAAAATAAAGTGACATTCTTTGAACTGATATTTATTTAATACATTTCAGATGTGACCAGAAGAGATATCAAACTGATACAAATTAAAAAAAATTAAGTAATTACATTATATTATAATCTGTAGGTACGAATTAATCCATTCCATAAAATACATTATAAATTAAAAATAATAAAGAAAGCTATTAATTTATCTTAGAAGAAATGTTTTTAAAAATCTTCTGAATAACTAATCAAAACAGATTTGTTGTAATTACTATATCGATATTGAGCATTTTCATAATGACAGATAAATGATATTTGAGAAGATATTAATCCAATGATGGCATCACCTTTAACCTTTCGAATGCTGCTTTTTCCAGATTCTCTCGATGATTTGGATGTGAAATTCTTATTAATTCATATGCTCGTTGTCGCATATTTTTACCCCATAATTGAGCTATACCATATTCAGTAACTACATAATGTACATGAGCTCGTGATGTCACTACTCCAGCTCCCTATAAAATATTATATGAAAATTGAAAAAAAATCAATCATTGGACCTAGCATCATTTTAATCACCACACAGATGTAAGATAAATCATACCTGACAGAGATAAGGAACAATTTTTGATTGGCCTTTCTTTGTTAAAGAGGTAAGAGCAATGATAGGTTTTCCAAGACCATCGACACTAATCGCTGCGCTACGAATAAAGTCTACTTGTCCACCAAAACCAGAAAGAAATCGAGAACCAACAGAATCAGAACCAACTAAAAATTAAAGCACATTACTTGATCTGTTTATAACAATCCTTCATGACAAATAGATATTAATAAGATGAATAGTGATTTCTTCGAGAGTACTCAATTAAATAGAATCTCTTATTCAGTTTTCCATTTAAATTAGAATAAAAAAAAAAAAAACTTTCAGAACTCTGATAGCCATAATCGAATAAAATAATTAAAAAAGAAAAAGAAAAAAAAACCTTGTCCTGTAATATCAACTTCTACTGCTGAATTTATTGCAGTCATTTTTGGCATAGTTTTTACAACCGATGGATCATTTACCCAACTTACATCACCAAAAATACAAGTGGATTATCATGCAAAAGGAATATAATTTTTTGGAACCATAAACAAACGAAACTACCATCTGAAAATTACATATTATAATATATATATATATATATATATATATATATATGTTTATATTTATATTCATAATTAATAAATTAAGCGAAATGAAGAAAGATAATTATAAAAACTAATAAACATAAATGGATAGTATTAGAAGAAAGAAAATGATTTTTAGCTTAATGAAATTTATAAAAAAAAAAAAAAAATTGCTAACTTTTCCTGGATGAAGAGATTTTTCGGCATTAGTTATAGCATTACATTCGACAAGTTTTAAAATACCATCAGAGAACATTTCGGTATGTATTCCAAGATTTTTATGATTACATAATGCATTTAAAGCAGCATCCGGTACAGCACCAATTCCTGAAACAACTTATATATCATACAGATTGTCTATTTATCTCTCACTTAATAATCTTTAATTATCAAACAACAATAAACAAATTCCAGGAAGCAATTTATATACAATAAAGTGGTATTTTTCACTTTATCAATTAACAATGATAAAGCAGAGAAGTAATCACGTTCACTTTGATAAAAAAATACTAAAAAGATAATATGTAGATATTAGTTGTATTAGGAAAACGGGAAAAATTGCAAATTAGCGCCTGGTAATATCAACAATAATGCGCTAAAATTCTTAAAATTTCAGCCAAACAGTTATCAGAGTTTCTTAAATTTCTACAATCAATAAAGATATGATAATAACAAAAATAAATATCATAAAAATATTGAAGAAAAAATGAAAAAAAAAACCTATCATTTATTTTCAAAATAATCCATCAAATGAATGTATCTGAATTTATTAAAATGAATAATTATATTATTGATATATAAATGTGAAGAATTTTTTTAATAAATTTAAGAGAAATAATATACCCATTTGAAGAGTAGCACCGTTAGAAACTAATTGATTCGCAATTAATTCGCCAATTTTAGTTTCCGCTTCTGATGTCTTTGCGGTAAATTTACATTCATATAGCGGAAGTCATTTTCAATCATGAAGTCGATATGACTTTCATGAATCAATCCATCACCGAATGTACGTGGCATATTTTTATTACAAATTGCTGAAACCAAAAATTTCTCGGATACTGCTACTTTTCGAAATTTATTCAACCTATAAAAAACCTAAATTATTTGTAAAAATATATGATTAACAAAATGAATGCGATTATTAGATAAAATACAAACCGATAATATGATCTGCTGAAATTATCGCAGCACGGGCACAATCAACACTAGTTCCCAGTGTACAAAAACCATTCGAATCAGGTGGTGAAACCTAACAGAAATCAAATTTAAAATTAGGTTGACGAAACTTTATCATGAAGTAACTGATCAAAAAAAGATTTTTGCACCAACGAATTTAATCAGAAAAATGCTGCTGAGTAATGATAAGCACTGAAATCTTTAAATACTCTACAGTGTCGTCTTTTTTAAAAGAAAAACTAACCGTAATTAAAGCGGCATCCAAATGAATCGCGCCTGATCGAAACAACAGCGGAATTTCATGAAGAAAAATTGAATTAAAATCAGCTGTTCCTAAAAATATTTTAATTAAATGAATGCAATATAAATTACGCTGGATCAATCGAGAAAACATATTTAAATAAAACTTACCATCATTAACAGCATTCCTCAAGTTCTGTCCGGTGAATAAAGAATTCGAACGGATACGATCTAAAAATACGAATCTTAAAGTACGACATTGATAATAAGAAATTATGATAATTTTAAGGAGTGACTGATCGATCATAAAAGAGATATTGAAAACTAAGAATGCTAACCTTTAACATCAGAAGCTAACCATGGAATATGACCTTCCAAATGCATATGATGTAAAGTAATTTTCTTCAGATCATTTACTTTAGCATGTTCACAAAGACCATCCAAAAGTGGTGTTGGTGTAGCTGCGATACCATGAACAAATATATGAGATCCTAAAAGATATTTCATCATAATTTTGATAAATTTATACTTTTGTTTTTTCTTCAATTTTAGCTTAACTATTAACATCACACTTATTTAAGAAATTTTATATATTGGCAGGTATGTTACAAAGAAGTGAAATATTTATTAATTCAAACTTCAGCACTTTGTACCAGAAATTAATCAATATTTATGATTCTTTATGATAATATTTGAATATTCTGTTTCATTGAAGCTATCAACTATTATCTAATAAAAAATGAGGGACAAAATTTTATTTCAACAATTTGTGAAGTAAATTTTTCAAATAATTGGAATCTTTTTTTTTTTCTTTACAATACTTATAGCATAGGAAGGAAGTATTAAAAAGTCATTGTTAAAAACAGAAAAATCACATAAGAATTTTTAGAATAATTTATAGAATCATAATATCATTATTCATTTAATACTTTTTATTATTACTTTTTATATATCATAGAAATTCATCATTAAGAAATATTTAATTTTAATTAAACGATGCTTATTAGCATTGAACAGATGCTTTTCATATTTATTATATTTGTAATAATTTTTTTTATCAAAAATTGAAAATCAAAGGAGTGAAAAATTTATGAATAATAGAAATATTAAATTTACCACTTTTAATGATAGCAACAGCTTCTTTGCTATCTTTCACAAATTTTGGCTTTTTGCCTGCAATCGGATAGGCTACTTCACGTAGTTTTATATCGCCAAATATCGATGATGGTATTGCCGTAATGGATGATAGAAATCTTTGTCCAAATGTTGGAGAAATCATGCGATTCAGATAATTCATATTAATATTCATTAGTACCAATATCACGTCATTCAATCCATTTTAAATTAACTTCAAGGAATAATTTTATTTACAAAAAAAAAAAAAACAAAAAATTAAAAGAAATAATAAGCAGTAAAATAATCTCATAACTAGACCATGCAAAATTTCTACTCATATTTCTGAAAATAGAAAAGTGGAAAAAACAAAACAAAACAATATTTTAAATGGGTTATAAAGTACTTTGAACGGCAACTTCAGATTGAAACAATTGATAATAAAGTTAAAATAATAATCATTGAAATAAGTGATAATGATGCTCAAATGATAATCATTGAAATAATTGAGTAAATGATAATGATGTTAAAATGATAATCATTGAAATAATTATGTAAATGATAATAAAGTTAAAATAGAAATAGTTGTGTAAATGAGTTGAGTAAACGATAATGATTTTAAAATGATAATCATTGAAATAATTGAGTAAATGATAATAAAGTTAAAATAATAATCATTGAAATAACTGATAATGATGCTAGAATGATAATCTTTGAAATAATTGTGTAAATAATGAATGATTAAAATTGAAAATACTTAATGAAAAAATAAGATGAAAAATGATGAATAAATTATTTACCTGATAATTGCATTAATTGATAAAATAACTTTTACAAACATAGAATGCGTATAATATTATTCTTTCATTTTTTTGAAGAGAAAGAGAGAAAGAAGAGGGAAAAAGAAAGAGAGAGAGGGGAAAAAGCTAAAAAGAAGTAAAAATATTGAGAAATGATTAAGAAGAAAAAAAAAGTATATTGATAAAAATTATCATTTCAATTAATAATTCAATAATTTATCAATTAAAATCACTGATAACTATTATATCTCATACAATTGTTATAATAAACAATTAAAGAAATCCATTAACCTCTTATCAATTTAATGCAAATAATAACAATTCAAATATGAAATAAACTTATTTCCTCCTTTTTCTCCTAACGTAAACAATACGTCACTGATGGCATGTGATAGCTAGCATGTGATACTTTGCTTTGTTGATAAATGCATATATTCTATATGTTAACTTCATATCTTGCTAGTACTCCTTTTTTTCTTTTTTTATTTGTTGCAAAAGCAAAATATCGCATATTCGTTTGTAAAATCAATAATTGATAAGCCTATCGGCCAATGCAATTATAGAATATTTAAGGCTGATAAAGGCTGAAAATAGTTGAAATAATAAATATATTTTAAATGATTAAAAAAGAGTATCGAGTGATAAGGAAATTGAATAGAGGGTGAAAATGCTATTGAAGTCATGATAATATGATAACATATATCATGTTTTACGGATGGATCGTAATGCGTAATTTTGGATTTGAAATTGATAATTCGGTTGTGGATAATAATAGTATCCTGTTTGGAAAATTAATGCAAGAATAATTTGAAGCACTTGATAATGTTATCAGTGTTATGCTGTTGGATTGTAAAACTCCTATGTATCAGGCTTAATCTTCATTTTTTTAAATGACCATAGTTTATAAAATTTATAGAAAAAGTCATTTAATAACTGATAAGCATATAGTACTATTTCATCTCGAGAACTCGCACTGATTATGATTTTTTTCCGTAACTTCTCGAATTCACAGAAATTTCGATTTAGAAAAATTTCGTTTTCATTCAGCGATGTTTTGTGCAATTTCAGTTTGATCGTTTTTAGAAATAATTTCGATTTGTTTAGAAATTAAATTTTAATGCATAATTTAAGTAAGAATACGACTAGAAGACATTAAACAAAATTGAGAGAGTATATGAATTTCTTCAATTATAATAAAATTTTAAAATGTAAAGTGATGATAGTTGCAGCGGGAAAAAATTGACACATTTTTGAATTGAAATTTATTTAATATATTTCAGTTATAAAATAAATTATCAGAAATGAAATCAAAATAACATAATTTAACAAAAAATTAAACGATTGCAACACTATAAAAAATATCAAACCAATCAATCTTTCAAGTATCAAACCAATCAATCTCAAGTATCAAACCAATCAATCTTTCGCAAAACTATAAGTTGAAATCAAATAAAAAGTTGGTATTCATCTAATTAGAAGTTGCTTTTAAAAGTTTTATTTAATAAATAGCTGACAGATTTGTTGATACTATTGCTATCGAGCATTTCAAATAACAAATAAATGATATTTGAGAAGATATTAATCTAATGATGGCATCACCTTTAACCTTTCGAATGCTGCTTTTTCCAGATTCTCTCGATGATTTGGATGTGAAATTCTTATTAATTCATATGCTCGTTGTCGCATATTTTTACCCCATAATTGAGCTATACCATATTCAGTAACTACATAATGTACATGAGCTCGTGATGTAACCACTCCAGCTCCCTATAAATTATTATATGATAATTGAAAACAAAAAAAAAGGGAACAATCAATCGGTTCATTTTTATATATGAAAAAAGAACTTCCAGTTACCTTATTGATATAAGGAACAATTTTTGATTGGCCTTTTTCGTTGAAGAAGGAAGAGCAATGATAGGTTTTCCAAGACCATCGACACTAATCGCTGCGCCTCGAATAAAGCTCTACTTGTCCGCCAAAACCAGAAAGAAATCGAGATCCGACAGAATCAGAAACAACTGCAAATTAATCATGTTATATTACTTATTTATAACAGTGTGGAAATTTCCTTATTTTTTTTTTTTTTTTTGCTTTACCAAGCTCAAATCAATATATTCATATAACAGCTTTCTAAAAACTAAGCAAGGTAAACATTATCTCTCAAATTTAAAAAAAAGAAAAAGAAAAAAAACCTTGTCCCGTAATATCAACTTCTACTGCTGAATTTATTGCAGTCATTTTTGGCATAGTTTTTACAACCGATGGATCATTTACCCAACTTACATCACCAAAAATACAAGTGGATTATCATGCAAAAGGAATATAATTTTTGGAACCATAAACAAACGAAACTACCATCTGAAAATTACATATTATAATATATATATATATATATATATGTTTATATTTATATTCATAATTAATAAATTAAGCGAAATGAAGAAAGATAATTATAAAAACTAATAAACATAAATGGATAGTATTAGAAGAAAGAAAATGATTTTTAGCTTAATGAAATTTATAAAAAAAAAAAAAAAATTGCTAACTTTTCCTGGATGAAGAGATTTTTCGGCATTAGTTATAGCATTACATTCGACAAGTTTTAAAATACCATCAGAGAACATTTCGGTATGTATTCCAAGATTTTTATGATTACATAATGCATTTAAAGCAGCATCCGGTACAGCACCAATTCCTGAAACAACTTATATATCATACAGAT
Organism: Dirofilaria immitis; assembly: GCA_024305405.1. Lineage (NCBI taxonomy): Eukaryota > Metazoa > Nematoda > Chromadorea > Rhabditida > Onchocercidae > Dirofilaria > Dirofilaria immitis. The sequence goes on from JAKNDB010000098.1 coordinate 3,727,060, forward strand.
TGTCTATTCTTATCAAATAGCATACAAATTTATATATTACATTATAAAGTGATGTCTAATAAAAACGATGAAGAATGACGAAGAAAGAAAGTAGTCATTTCCGACAAAAGCTAAAAAATCTCATATCAAGTTATATTACGAAATCGGGAAAATTAGTTTAGCGTTTCAATAGTACCAACAACAAAGCATCACTATCCGAATATTTTAGCCGTATAATTCTAAAATTTCCAAAATTTCTACAATCAATAAAGATATGATAATAACAAAAATAAATATCATAAAAATATTGAAGAAAAAATGAAAAAAAAAACCTATCATTTATTTTCAAAATAATCCATCAAATGAATGTATCTGAATTTATTAAAATGAATAATTATATTATTGATATATAAATGTGAAGAATTTTTTTAATAAATTTAAGAGAAATAATATACCCATTTGAAGAGTAGCACCGTTAGAAACTAATTGATTCGCAATTAATTCGCCAATTTTAGTTTCCACTTCTGATGTCTTTGCGTTAAATTTACGTTCATGTAGCAAAAAATCATTCTCAACCATAAAATCGATATGACTTGCGTGAATGACTGTATCGCCAAACGTGCTTGGCATGTTTTTATTACAAATTGCTGAAAAGAAACGTTTCTCTGATACTGCTATTTTTCGAAATTTGTGGCAAATTAAATGAAAGAATGCAAGCTATTATTAAAACAGATTATGAACAAAATGAATTCAAAAGTAAAATAAAAATAAACCTATGATCGAATCTGCCGAAGCTATTGCAGCACGAGTAGAATCAGCACCAGTTCCAAGTGTGCAAAATCCATTAGAATCGGGTGGTGAAATCTGAAAAAGTTTGCCATTTCGAAATCAATTCAATATGTAGTTACAAATAATTTTATGCACTAATGAATTCGACTGGAATAAACATTACCAAGCAAAATATTATTCTTTGAAAATTTCACTATATCTTTCTTCTAAACTAACCGTAATTAAAGCGGCATCCAAATGAATCGCACCTGATCGAAACAACAGCGGAATTTCGTGAAGAAAAATTGAACTGAAATCGGCTGTTCCTCAAAATATTTTAGTTCAATGAATGTAACATAAATTACCGCTGGACCAATCGAGAACACTTATTTAAATAAAACTTACCATCATTAACAGCATCCCTAAGTTGTGTCCGGTGAATAAAGAATTCGAACGGATACGATCTAAAAATACGAATCTTAAAGTACGACATTGATAATAAGAAATTATGATAATTTTACGGAGTAAATTAATGCAATACTATGATCGAACAAAACTGATCGATCATAAAAGAGATATTGAAAAGCAATAATGCTAACCTTTAACATCAGAAGCTAACCATGGAATATGACCTTCCAAATGTATATGATGTAAAGTAATTTTCTTCAGATCATTTACTTTAGCATGTTCACAAAGACCATCCAAAAGTGGTGTTGGTGTAGCTGCGATACCATGAACAAATATATGAGATCCTAAAAGATATTTCATCATAATTTTGATAAATTTATACTTTTGTTTTTCTTCAATTTTAGCTTAACTATTAACTATTTGTGATATTTAATATTAATGATATAATTTTTGCTAAAAAATCATAAATCGAAAAAAATAAAAATTTGTAAATAATAGAAAATATGTCAAATTTACCGCTTTTAATATTGCAAACAGCTTCCCTACAATCTTTTACAATTTTTGGCTTTTTCCTTCGATTGGACAAGTCACTTCACGTCCTTCAATATCATTGGGTATTAGTCGAGGTTGCGCAAAAGAGCTTGAAAATGTTCGTCTAGCTGTCGTAGGAATTATACGAATCATATTAAATAGCATTCCTTAAATTAATTTTAAAATGATAAGAGTATTTTTTTTAAAGTTTAAATGAAATTTTAAATATAATATTGGAACAGTTGATTATATTGATTGTGTATATTTTTCCTTAAAATATATAAGCGATACAATTATGATATGATAAAACGCGGAAAGGAAAAAAGTATAGAAATGAGTATGATGATTATGTAGTTGAAGTAAAGGACAATTCTTAACACTATGATAATAAATCTGCTACAAACAGTTGTCAATAATTATGATAACAGTTGTGAAATGATATGAAGAACAAACAAAAAAGAATTGAAAATATATTATTTTGAATTTCAAATATGAGTTTTCTTTCTCTCTCTCTCTCTTTGCGTGACACTTCCATCGAGTGAAGAAATTACGTCAAAAACGTGTAATGCGTAAAATATTACCCTTTATCTTATGTTTGAAGAGAAAAAACGCTAGAAAAGATGAGAACAGAAAATATATTGATAATACTATTATCAATTATCATATCAATTGATAATTTAGAAACTCTAATAGTAGTAATTAAAATCAACAATTATTATATCTGATAAGATTTATGGAAATTTTGATAGAAATGTTAATAAGCAATGAAGTATCTTTTATTATTAAACGTAAGCGACATTTCAAATATGAAACAAATTTATTTGTCGCAATGTAAACATATTCGGCGCAATGTAAACAATATATTATTGGCCCAAAATGAATCAAACTTAATTCATCGCAATTTCATCGTCGCAACCATATATGACATATCGATTAGTTTGAAAAGTTTATTTGTTATACAGTAAACTTCATATTTTGTTTACGCTTACTTTGAAGGAAATAATCTTTTCTCTTAAATGCTTAATTTTTCTTATTTGAAGCCATTTCAAACTTGCTTTATTCGAACCTACTTGCATTTGCCATAACCTTTTTGATCAATTTTTTAAATTTTGCAAGCATTTCAGTAAACCTTTTTTGTTCTTTTTTTTAAAGAATCTCATTCATTCATCTGTAAAATTAACGACTAAAATAACCACAATGTGTACGTAAGATGATCAAATGCAATATCCGAATTCTTGAAGTCAATAAAAACAATAACAAAAGATCGGTGTTACGTTTTGGATGATCAAAAGATCAGTTTTACGTTTTGGATGATCAAAGATCAGTATTACGTTTTGGATGATTAAGAGATTAGTATTACGCCTTAAATAATCAAAAATTGGTACTTTTCGGATAATCAAAAGATCAGTATTACATTTTGAACGATCAAAAGATCACTTCTACGTTTCGGATGATCAAAAGATCACTTCTACGTTTCGGATGATCAAAAGATCAATATTATGTTTTGAATGATCAAAAATCAATATCATATTTTAGATGGTCAAAAGATCAGTATTAAGTTTTGGATGACGAAAAAAAAGCATGGAAAGATAAGGAAATGAAATGAGGGATGAGTGAGGAAGTAGAAGCGATGTATCTCAAATCGATAAGGTTGATGTCGCAATTTTTAAAAACGCGACAAAAATCGTTTCATATATGGTTTATGATCTCTGGTTTGCCGATTGGAAAGAATGGATTGAAATGCTGAACATTTTGGAAAGATTAAAGATCAATTGATTGATTACTATAATTTAAAAAAAAAAAAAAGAAACTTAGCATGAAGTTTGTTTGATTATATAAAAATTTTGCAACTTGGCATATCTATTTGTCTCTAATCTCTAATGTATTATCCATTTTGAAATAATTTTTTTCAAACAAAAATATCAGCTCATTTCAATTATATCAATTTGCATATATATATACATATATTTTAGTGAAAGATATCAGCTAATCATTGGAAAACTTCTAGCCTTAGATTTATTTCAATTCGAAGAATTCGGATTGATTATGATTCTTTTTTTGTTTCGTAATTTATTGAATTGCTAGAAATTTCATTTTAAATCAATCAACAATATTCTAATTCAATTTTAGATTTAATTTTTTTCTTTTGTTTTTTTAGAATCAATTTTATTTTGTCTGGAATACTGAGGTTTAAAATATGATTTATTTAAGGATATAAATTGAAAGAAAGTATAAACTTCTTCAGTTATAATTAAACTCTAAAAAATAAAGTGATAATTGCTGCGAAAAAGTGACATTCTTTGAACTGATATTTATTTAATACATTTCAGATGTGACCAGAAGAGATATCAAACTGATACAAATTAAAAAAATTAAGTAATTACATTATATTATAATCCGTAGGTACGAATTAATCCATTCCATAAAATACATTATAAATTAAAAATAATAAAGAAAGATATTAATTTATCTTAGAAGAAATGTTTATAAAAATCTTCTGAATAACTAATCAAAACAGATTTGTTGTAATTACTATATCGATATTAAGCATTTTCATAATGACAGATAAATGATATTTGAGAAGATATTAATCCAATGATGGCATCACCTTTAACCTTTCGAATGCTGCTTTTTCCAGATTCTCTCGATGATTTGGATGTGAAATTTTATTAATTCATATGCTCGTTGTCGCATATTTTTACCCCATAATTGAGCTATACCATATTCAGTAACTACATAATGTACATGAGCTCGTGATGTAACCACTCCAGCTCCCTGTTAAAGATGAATTCAAAGGAAAAAAAGGAAAAATGAAATTCAATATTTAGAGCAAAATATCGTTGAAATTATAATTATAATGCTTACTTTAGTAATATACGGTACAATCTTGCTTTGATCTTTTTGGTTGTAGAAGGCATTGCAATTATAGGCTTGCCAAGGCCATCATCTCCAATTGCGGCCCCTCGAATAAAATCCATTTGACCACCAAAACCGGAAAAGAAACGATCTCCAACAGAATCAGCAACCACTGAAACATTTCTAGGCACTAAACTCTAACGAACGGCATTGCTAAAGTAGTAGGTAATGAAGGTTTAGAGAAAAACACAAACATCAAAATCAAACTCCACGGTAAGAAGTTAGGTTTTGTTAACGCCATAGAGGACTAAGGAAGGCGGTAGAGAGAGTGTAATAAGCCAAGAATAGTTAATGAAGCTGGCATAATAATTACAATAGGACCTGACAATATGAAAATAATTTATGGTAGTTGTAGCTATTGTTTATATTTTTACATAAAATCTTGGGTCTTTTACCTAAAAACTCGAGATCTATTGCAATAGTTTTACTGTTTTATAGATTCCATGATTAACTCTAGTAACATGCTTCTTCTATCTTCTATTTAGTTTATTAATGTATTGATTATTTCTTTTTTTTTTCTTTGAATTATAAAGTTCTTCTTGCTTTCACTCATTTTGTTCTTCAAACCTAATATATCTTTTTTTTAATGCTTTTTCGTCTTCTTTTATTTTACCACTGCAATAAGACTTTAACTTGATGTATCATATCTGAGCAAGATCTATTTATCTTCATATGTAGAAGATTGCTTTCCAATATTTCTTCAATCCCTTCATTTCTAAGTATATTTTAATAAAAGCTAAAAGATTAATGTATTGAAGAATTTACGAAAATTTCTATAAATTCAACAAATCAATGAGAATTTTCAATGAAATTTGCTCATTTAATTTATTAAAAAAAAAAAATTAGAAATATAATATAATAAATAGGTTGGTTGATAGTTTTTCATTTACTATTTTAAAATCTGATCAACTAAACAATTATCTTACCTTGACCAGTTAAATCAATTTCAACAGCCGAATTGATCGCTGTCATTTTTGGCATCATTCGTATTGTTCTTGGATCATTTACCCAAGTTACATCACCAGAGAATATAATAGGATTGTTGTTTACAAAATTATAAAGTTTATCAGATCCGTAAATGAATGAAGTTACTATCTGAAAGCATTCATTAAATATGCTAAATATATTATATATGTTCAATTTAGATGATAGAATTATTTGAAAGTTTTCTCGATGCTTCTTTGAATAATTGTAATAAAGAAGATTCTATTGATTAACAGAGAATTTGTTTCTTTCACATGTTCTAAAAGACAGATAATCATTTTAAAAAAATATTTCAAGTAGTAAATTTAACAATCATATCATTTATGGATTGTTATTGTTCAATTGATGAATTGTTCCTGTAGAATTTTCTTTGACATTTTCTTCAGTTGTTGAAATGATCATTCAGATTCGTCCTGTTATAATCTAAATGTCGTGTTTATACTACTTTACTAATCGTTTGCTCTGAGAGTTTCTATTCTTTTGATAACTTATGATTATTTTGATCGTTTCATTTGCACAGCGAATGTTGATTCTGATATTAAACGATTGCTCATTGGATCTTCTTCAACAATTTCTTCGAGAATCCTCTTTGATTTGATTCAATTTGTTCTCGTTCTAATCGTACTGCTACTTGTATAAATGTTCATTTTACGATTTCTTTTCCTGATGAGTATTGCTGTTTGTTTACTCTAATAGTATCAAAATAACCGAAATATTTTATAATACAAAATATATAGAAAATAATAAAAATATTTGTATTATTAAATATCACGGAATAAACAAATGAAATTATTTTGATTCATATGATTTTCCAAATGAAGAAATCATCCCTTTAAATATCAATTCTATTATTATATGAAGGATGTTGTTTAGAGCATTGTATCTAATCAGATTTTGACTTATCATCCTTCAGATCATTACTTAAAATATCACTTATTATCAAACTCATCCCTCCAACATTAATAAGTTTCAGATATATAAAGAAGAAAGGAAATTCAAACTATCAATCGTATTATCGATATTTCTCAACGAATTGGAACTATGTATCGTAGCTGCGATGAATAAAAATCTGTTATAACAAAACTTTGTTAGATCTGAATAAAAATCTGTTATGACAAGATTTATCCAATCTTCCAATTCCTTAGCATCATAAATAAACCTATCACGATAATTGATTATGATTATTTTGATCATTTGTTTTACACTACTTTTCTGGTCGATGCCAATTCTTTGTATCGAAAAGTTTGCTTACCACATTTCAATCATAGCACAATTTATAATATGTTAATTTATAGCGCAAATTAGTATAATTAAATTTTAGGATATTTTTAAAATATACAACAGCGATTCTTTGATCATTTCATTATATCTATATCCTATATAAACGTTTCGTTTTTTCCGGCAAGAATTAGCAATAACTAACTTTTCCAGGAAACATGGTTTTTTTAAATTTGTGATTGCATTACAATTAATTAGTTCCAATATTCCATCTGAAAGCATTTCGGTATGAATCCCAAGATCTTTATGATTAACCAATGAAGCTAAAGTAGCATCCGGAATTGCGCCAATGCCTGAATTATATTTTTATTTATAATTTTACAATTAATATTATTTTAATCTTTATTCAAAAAGATTAAAATAATATTTTGTCGAGCTAGATGAAGAAGATTATTTTGAATTTATTGTCTGCATATTATCATTCAGAATCCAGATTCAAAGCATCTTGTGATTCAAGATATCAGTATGCAATGAATGCAATGATTAGTAATAGGGATAGATTATTTTACTCTTTTGATTTTTCTTCTCTCATTTTGTCTATTTTTTCAATCTCTCTTTGTATTTACTTATTTCCGTCCTTTTTATTTTCGTTCGCAAACCTTTCATTAGTTTGATAAATGCTAGATTAACTTACATATGCTCCAGGCTCGAATAATGTGAATTTCCAAAATTCATATTTGTATCATGTGATAAAGATAAAGAGGAAATAAAGTCTAAAAGATTATAAAATATCAATTTATAATCTTATTTAACATTTAAAAATTCGCCTATTTGTAATGTAGCACCATTGTCTACAAGATTATTTGCAATAATTTCGCCAATTTTTTGTTCTTGAAATCCAGTTTTTTAATTTCTCGTTGATATAAAGGATAATCCATTTCAATCATAACATCAATATGACTTTGATGAATAATCGAATCACCAAATGTACGAGGCATATTTTTATTTGATATTGCTGAAATATAAAATTTTAACGTATAGCAGCAACTATGAGAGATATTCAATTAATTAATGAAAGATGAGTAACTTCTGGGAATAAAAATTTCATTCCACGAGAGGTATAATAAATAAAAAATGATTGATTTTAATTATAGTAATTAAAATTTCTATCTTTCTTCTCTTATTAATAATTTCTAACTTTTTAAAAGATAATAAAGAACTGTACCGATGATATGATCTGCTTTAGTGATAGCAGCAACAGTAGCATCTACACTTGTGCCTAAAGTGCAATAGCCAAAATTATCTGGAGGTGATACCTGAAAAGAAATTATGTTCCTGAAAATCTATATGAAAAACTAAAATTTTATGTAGGTAATATACCCTGATTCTTCTTTAATTTGCAAATAAACCAGATAATCATCAGAAGAGATTACCGTTAGCAAAACGGCGTTGAGCTTAATTGCTCCATTTCGAAAAATTAAAGGTATTTCATGTAAAAGCACTGAATTAAAATCAGCTATACCTAAAAATTTTATAATTTTTTTCTCATTTCATTTTTTCGTTTTTATTAATAAAAATAATTTGAAATGTAAAATGTTGAACTTTTCGTAACGAAAACTTTTTGAAAATTTATGACAAAATAATTGAAAAATTTTCAACTGTTTGATATGCAAAAAAGAAAAAGATTCTTTACAAAATAACATAAAATATAAATTATAATTTTCCTACAAATATCTTTTTTTTCCTAAATTTAAGCAATTTAAAAAATTAACCTTCATTAACTGCTTTTCTTAAATTTGTACCCGTAAATAAAGAATTTGATCGGATACGGTCTAAAAAAAATCTTCCAGCTAAATTTATTTATCGAAAAATCTAATAAAAATTATTTTTATTTTATTTGTTTCAAAAATTATTTTTACATGAAAATATCAAAGAAGCACCTGTTTACCTTTAAAATTAGGTTGAGTCCATTTAGTTGGTCCCTCCAAATGCAAATGATGTAATGTTAGTTTTTCAAATCATTACTTTCTGCATAATCACATAAACCTTCTAAAAGTGGTGTTGGTGTTGCAGCCATTCCATGTACAAATATATGATCACCTGAATATTAGAAAAAGAGCAATGATACTCAACTGGTGAATAAACAAATTTGTTTGATCTAATAATATTAGGGCAAAGAAAATTTTATAGGCAATAAAAAGAAATTTCATAAAATGAAAATTTGATATAAACAATGACAATATGCATAAATATTAGAATAAATAAAAGGAAAGATATTATAAGAATATTAAATTGATTTTTATGTAATCATTTGCTAATTAATCAAAATTTTTGATAATGTGTTACAGTGTTTTATAATGAATATAAAATACGATAATCTTTATAATAAAAATTTGATCTATGAAATAATATTTCAAGAAATTTATCGATTGATTTCACGATTAAAATAATCTTTGTTATCTCAATAATTATTACAATAAATTTAAAGAAAAATGAAATTATACGAAAAATAAAAATCGGTAAAAATTTCCAAAAATAAGATAACGATTACGAATTTTTAGTTTAATTTCAATTAATTTAATTAATTTCAGAATAATTTCCAGAAAATATGATTAATATTTAGAAAAAAAAAAAAACATTGCATTTACCAGATTTAATCCCATCAAAAGCATTTTTGATATCTGTAACAAATTTCGTCTTCTTTCCCGCAATTGCATATGCACATTCCTGACTGTCGAACGAACCAGGTACTCGTCGTGATAAAGTTATACTTGTATGAAGAGTTCTTGATGAAATTATCGCAAGTCGTGATAATAGATTCATTTCTTTAAACAAAAGTCCAATACTATTTGAAATAATTTTTGCAAAATGTATCGATTAAAGGAAATGATGAAAAAGAAGTTAACTAATTATAGATAAAAATCTCATACATTTATTTAAACAGAATTTCAGTCTGGCAAAATTTATTTCTGTTAAAATTGAGATCGAAATTAATTATAACTTCACAGTTTTCTTTATTATCATAGCTTTAGAAATGCATAACATAGCAATAAAATAAAGTTTCGATTGGAAAATTTTAATTTTTCAATCCTTGCAATTATTCTTTTCAATTAAATAATATTCGAAAAATACTAGGAAGGAACAAATGTTGAAAAATTTAAGAAAAAGACATCTAAAACATGTGGCATAGATCAAATATATAAATGATTGTCAATTGCTGAAATAATGGTATGTTTGCTAAATCATACATTCAGAATTTTTATATATCATAGAGCATTCATATTATCATTGACATTCGACGCTTTAGCGTCGCTTATTCGCTATCTATATCTTATCAGCAATTTATTTGTCGCTAATCTATTTACTTGTCAATAACGTTATTAATTGATGGTTTATTGATGCAAATAAACAGACACTAATTTGAACCATCAAAATTGCTGTCATACCTTTTGTATATTAGAGAAACTATTGCTTCATTATTAAATAAATGCATGTGAGATTGATGTTACTTATTTTTTTCCTCATTTTTACCATCATACCTCAATTTCATTAATACAAAACACGTTCCGATTAATTAAATAATTTCAATTAAAGTTAATTTAAAATTTATAAATATTTAAAAGTTATAATCGAACTAATGAATTCTCAAAAGAATATCTTCAAGCTGTAAAGTGACGTTAATGAAGTATCTTAACAGGAAATTTAAGTAATCTTTTTATCAAATATAATGAAAATGAAAATGAAAAAGAGACGGTAATAGATGGCATTGAAAGAACATATTTTTTTCAAGATCGATTATTGGTTTCAGAAGAAAGCGAATTTCTATACTTCTGCCAAAATAAAACATTTTACAATAGCTTTAGCGGAAATACATTCTTGTATTTCCGCTAAAGCTATTATAAATGCCAGAATCACATCAGTCACAGCAACAGCAACACATCTCTTCAGCTTGTATAACATGTGAGGATACAGTACAGAGGCCTTCTGATTCCTACAAAGAATTTTTCAAACTGTTGTCTGAGATCTCATTCTTTGTTTTCTAAACGAATTAGTTTTATAGGTATTCTGTGAATATCCGTAATAAACTTTACTAATAATATTATCATTGAATTATAAATATCCTAAACTTCATTTTTATGCATTTTTTTTGAATAATTTTTCCATCTTGAAGATAAATACCTAAAAATATACCTTATTATTCGATTTCTGACTAATAGCTTCAATCAAATAACGGATTAAATAGAGAAAATATATTTGATATCTACTATTATAATTCAAAAAGAAATCTACAAGAATGTATTTCCGCTAAAGCTATTGTAAAATTCTTCTTTGAATATGGAAAAGTGAACTGATGTTTCATAGGCAAATTGCATTTAGGAAAGGTTTATTGGATCGGAAGTTGCTAATACTGAAAATAGGAAGAAATTGTTCCATCACTTGGGAATAGATTACCAGGGCTTTCCGAATCTCTTCTTCCACCAGAAGAGAAAGATCTCGTCCCTTGCTGCGACGGCATGATCACTGTTTACCATTGGAACCTTATTAAACAATGACCCAAAAAAACCCTTTGATTCACTATCTAAATGGCTTTCATGCTGCAGCATATAGACAGAGAGTAATTATCTGAGATACATGAGATAAAGAAGTAAAATTGTCTGGACATACATGAGATAAATCAATGGTATATTATGTATGCCATCTAAAAAAAAAAATCGAAACTGATCAGAAAAAGGAAATTCATTTTTCCGCGTTTAGCTATATACGTCAAGAAGATAATCGATAATATTCTGGCAATCAGTATAGGACGGGAATTAAGTTTAAAATTAATAAAAGAAGCTATGAAAAGTAACTTCTTAAATTGTACTGTCAATTATGGATTATACATTTTCTTTGGGTTTACCGACAAACACTTCCATCATGTTAAAGCAATCAAAATAATCAAATAAATATTGGTATTATTAAATAAATAAATTGATGAAATATTGTAAGAATTATTAAAGTTCATATGCTACATGTCGCTTGCATTTGAATTACAGAGAAACCTAACTTAAATATATTTTTCTAAATTGTAGAAAAATTAATTGATTTTCATTCACAATTATAATGATGTCATGCAAAAGATTAACAAAGGCACCAATCATTTCAATCGTTGATCGATATCTGATCAATTCTTTTAAGCACCGCTGATATCATCGCAAACCATTCCTTTTATGATATTCGTTTTATGATATTTGACAAAAATAAAAATTGGATAATTTATTTTCCATTAAATAATTCTTAAAGCAATAACACTAAATTATTAAGAGCTAATTTGATTCTTATGATGTCAGAATATAACAAGATGAATGGTGAACAAGATGAATGATTCTAGCAGAAATATGTCTAATTTAGATGAAATTTTATATTCAGTAGGTCAACGGAGGAAAAAACAAGAAATTTCAATAGTGTAAAGGAAATATTCATTAAGGAGGTTTTTGAAGACAAAGCTGTGTAAGTAATTCTGTTTTAATGAAAAAGATATTCTATGAGTTGAAGTGAAAAATATTAGAAAAAGCTTATTCTGTTAGTGGTTACTAAGCCCAAAATGGCTGTAATCATAACTGTACATTTTGTTCAATCACTAAAGTAAGATGCGATTACCAATTTGTGCCAATAAGCAGTATTATTAAGCAAATTAAAATTTTCGTAGCAAATGGTTACCAGGAAGTAGTACTTACAGGAATTAATATTACTGATTTTGATACAGACCTATTTGGATAAGATCATAGTTACACTAGATGAAATAATTGCTTTAGCAAATAAAACACTAGTACTAAAATTCTACCAGTGAATTAGCATGTAAGGATTTATATAACCAAATATGATCTGCAGTATCTGATTTCTCATTAATGATCATTCAGTTTTTCTTCTGATGTCAGAATATGAATGAAACAAAATTTTTCGAGGTCCAATAACATGAAAGATAATCTGTTGAAGTTATGAAATGAAAGAACTTAATTCTTAAATAATATTTTTCTTCATCAGATAATGATAACAGGTTGATCGTTCACTCTAAGGAATTTAAAACTCTTATTTTCTTTCTTTTTTCTTCCCTTTCTTAGAGCTAAAAATAGATAATAGATCGAACATCTGATTTCTTGTCTTTAAAAAGTTTTTAATTGAATTTTAATAAAATTAAGAAACTGATAATCAATTTCCTAACAAATTTTTTTTGATCAACTCACGCCAAGCATTTTTTGCTCTTTTAGAATATACTTTCGATTTTAGTGTTAATGATAAACAAAACATGATAAACAAATAAATGTAAATACGGTATATAATATAGAAGTAATTAGATATAAATCATTTTTCAGTAATTTTTAATTCACCAAAAACTAATTGCATGACGAGACTTAATGTATCAAAAAATCTAATCCATAAAAAAATGAGCATTAAAATCTAATACCAAAAATAGTTCACATACTTTTTGTGTACGAAACATAGAAAGTGATTCATTAAAGTTACATTCGAAATGTTTGGAATTTCGCAAGACGGAAATTTTATAGTGCAAGTGTACTACAAAGTAAACAAAGTAAGCGGAAGAAATTTCATTCAAATTTTATTGGTCAAGATTTTTAGATTCAAGAATTTAGATTAAATTCAATTAAATTTTTGATAAAAATATGAATAAAAGACAAACTAAAAAAAAAGAAGAAAATTTCTGTCTACTAATAGATCACATAAATATAAATATTGTACAAAAAAAAAAAAAAGAAAGAGACACAATTTGTTGGGAAAATTTTATTACGCAAAAAGCATTATGCATAAAAATAGATATAAAATCTTTTTTTTCTTAATTACAAATATTTCGTGATAATTTATCGATTTAAATTACAAATATATTGTCAATATATATGACACTTTTCACATTAGGAACATTTCTTGAAAACTGTTAAGAATGTGAAATGGAATGATACGTATCAATTTCCATTTTATGAAACATATAAACGATAGTAAATGATCATATAAAACGATGATAAATGATCTGATTACGATTAACGTTTATGTTGCGAAATTTTATATATATATATATAAAGAAAATAAGCAAATTTCATAATTAATGCTAAATTATTATAAAATATAATTTATTTCTGCATATTAATTTTTCACCCATGTTAAAGTAAAATTGCAGAAAAACATTATCAGGACAGTATAATGTCATCCGAATTACCTTAATACATCAAAAGGATGTTGTTAAATTCATTTTCTTAAAATATGGATTAAAATTTTATGTTTTATAAAAACTAAATAATGTAAAAGATTTTTAGCACCAGCGATTTTCCATATAATGCTCGATAAAAATTTTTTATATAAATTAATCATGATAGGAGAGAAAAAAGAATCTCATTTTAATCAATTCAATCAGTTTCCTTTCAATAATTAACACATCAGAGATGATAAAAATACTTAGCATTTGAGCAACATCTCTAATGCGTCATATCGCTTATTTTTTAATAGCTATCTATTTGAAAAAATGTGATAAAAATTATTTACGCAATAAATCAACTAAATTTTATGAGTTATCATAATGACGAAGGAAAGAGGACAATTATTCATATAGATATGCCCAAAATGTAATCACTTCTATCATATTGATGGATTAGTTTATTTCTGTCAAAATTTTGAGATATCGGTTTTTTTATCAATGTTTTTTATCAATGTCTAAGTCTAATTATTCAATTAACCAAATCAGACATTTAATTCGAAAACAAATAATACATTTCGGAAAAAACATTGACATGAGTTAATGACTTGGAAATAATTTAAAAATAAATTGACTGTGAACTTGTAATGATAAAAATAATTTACGAATGATTGAATCCAACAGGAAATAATTTACAACTTTAAAGTTTCCGCTGTATAGCAGATAATACTAGACAAATTGCACTGAAGAAGTAGTGAGAGATTATTCAAAGTATTCTTAGAATATATTTTTATCTGACATTACAAGTGAAATATGGCTAAAGTGACTAATTAATTATATGGATCATGTAGCAGTTAGATTTGAAGTTTTCGGGACATTTGACGCTTAACGTGAAAATCTCTTGATGCTTGTTTGGAATAGGTAAGTAGATGTGATAAAGGTTTATTGATTAATGATATACTTTGCACACGTTAAAGCAAATAATTATCCAAAAATATTCAAGTACAGTTGGCAATAATCCGAAAGTATTATCGGTAGAATTGATTGTTAAATGGTTCAATTGAAGGACTGCTCTTCGAATTTTCTTTAACGATGGATTGATTGTTTCGTTCATTCTGTTAAATTTCAATATTCATTCCGTTCATACTGTATAGTGCTATTTTTAGTAATCATTTGTTCTAAGAGTTTTTCGTCTCTCGATGAGAGTTTCTGTTCACTCTGATAATTATATTCATTACGATCGTTTATGTCATATATTAAATGTTCCGGTTGATTCTCATTCTTTATGTAGTGGAAATTTGTTTATTCCATATCACATAGTATAACAAATTTACAATATGTTAACTATAGCGCAAAATAGCGTAAAGATCAGAATCTTGGTTATGCCAAAATATTTCTATCATACAAAAATTCTTGATTATTTTACCATATCTTATTCCATTTCGATTTTCCTACAAACATTGATTATCGAATTAAAAATAGAAAAATTGCTCATACGCATGATGAAAAAAATTTCAACCCATCATTGTAGTCATTAATTATTAATTTCATTAATCTACAATGGTAAACATTCATCAGGTGTTTCGCCTCAGTCATGAGAGGGAAACCATTGATTAATGTTTCTCTTTCAACTAAATTAAAGACCAATTCTCATGAGGATTTTATTAGATATTAATTTAATTTGCATGTTCATGTAACTTTAGATTTATATTGTTCATATAAGAAGAAATTGTAACAGCTATTAGTGATTGCTATAGCTAAATTCTTAGTCTGAAAAGATATGGCATTTTTTAAAGTTCAATTGGCAATTATTTGATAGTATCTTTTATGATTTTTTTGGCAATATTCAAATTTTACACTTCAGTATACTTTTTTTTCCAATTTATATTATGGATATTGCGTAATGCAATATCTTATTATTGAATTGCAATTAATGTGATTCATTTAGTACATTATAAAATTATATTTATTAATAAAGTAGCGTTTCAACGAGATCAAATTAATCGAAATTAGAATATGTATTGCGTAACAATCTAATCAACAAATTAATTACGTTTTTAAAGAAATCGAATAAGAGGTGCAGGAAGGCTAACATCAAATCATGCTATTCAAGATTTTATTAGTAATAGTGAAATTTGTTACTACTTTTCTAGATGACAATGCTGTTAGTCCACTGATATTGATTTATATAACTTAGATGCATAAATTTTGAAAACAACTTTGTAATTTTCTTCCTTTCGTAAGGGAGAACAAAAATGAATGGATGATAGACGACGATCGTATTGTCTTTCATAATGAATAAAACTATCAAGCTTACTATGATTAATTATCATGTAAGATTGTTAATGGTTCATTGTTCCTCAATCATTATAGAATTTTATTTTTCAATAACGAAAATAATCAAAAGATTTCAGGTATATAAGAATTAGCTAGAATAATGACAACATTGCAATTGCCTAACATGCCTGAAGTTATTCGAGGTGTCATTCAAATCAGATCCACATTATTGCGAAACGCATTATCGGAATGTGTCGGTACATTTATTCTCTTGGTAAGCTTGGTGTATGTATAAGCATGATGGATGTAATATCAATAGCAGAAAATATTTGATAAGATTTTTTTACGTACGTAATGAAAAAGAGAGAAGCAACTTTTTTGAATCTCAAAGATTTTTGAGATAGCTAATAGAATGATTCCATGTATCATAAATATTTTTTAAAAAAAATTTAATTATGGATAACATTTAGACATAGTATAATCATTATCTATTCAACAACGTATCCCAACATGAAAAAAAATTTCAGCTATTTAAAAATAGCAATGATTTTTAAATTAATTTAATAATTGCTGATTATAGTTAGTAGTGTAGTGCAAATCGGTTAATTATAAAATTAAATTTAAAATAGAATAGTAATACAAATATCATTACAATATTATGAAATTTTGGTTTATCGGAACAAGTATTATTGCGCAATTTCATCTATCGAAAGGCACAGTGAATTCATGGGTTCAAATTAACATCGGATGGGGTTTTGCTATAACAGTATCTGCTACATCAGTTTCCCGTCTTTCGGGTAAATCATATTTATTCATAGTTAAAATTTATTATACTTTATCTAGAAAAAGAAATACGTCATAACAAATAACACAGAAGACATAACTACAAATTTATTCGTTTTAGCAGCTCAGCGATAAATTCAGATTATATGAAATTTAGAATTAAAATAAAAAGTTAGAAATAATAATGAGGGCAATCACATATTCAAAATGATAAGCAGTAATATTTATGAATTAAATGGAAAAAAAGTTGTCAACAAAAATTTTTGAAATTTATTCACAAATTCTGCATTTTATTATAATTCATAAATACAGACGGAGAAATAGAAGATATTGTATGTTCAAATACTGCAATTTCAATCTTGTGTTGTATCAAAATAATGGAATTGAATATTAGGTGGACATTTGAATCCAGCAATGTCAACATTGTTTTTCTCAATGGGTGCGTTAGATATATTATCATTCCTGATATATATCATCTCTCAACACATCGGTGCATTCTGTGGTGCTGCAGCAACCTATGCCATTTATCGTGGTATGCTTATTTGGAAAAAATTTTTCCCAAAAATCTGTATAAATTTCACAACATTCTTTTTCTCGTTCATAAGTTCTTCATTTTTCGATGATATATTCGTTAATATTACATCAAAGAAGTCTTTTGTTCCTTCATATATGGGACATTTTTTATTGTAATAGTTATTATTCTCGGTTACGAAAAAAGGAAAATAAGAATTTCAGATGCAATAAACGATTATGATGGTGGATTCAGAGCAGTAAAAGGTCCAAATGGGACCGCTCAAATTTTCTCGACATATCCTCAATCATATATGACTCATTTTGGTTCATACTTAGATCAGGTATATCACACTTTAAAAAATTAATCAAAGCAAGAAGCCTTCTTAATTTGGCTGATATTTATTTGATTACTACGCTTCATACGAACTTATGCGATGCAAAAATTACATGAACAATGAAAATAATCTTTGCTATCAATCTTTTGAATATATATTGATGATAAATTTAACTGCTTTGTAATTAATGCCAACTGGAGGAAACAAAGGATACCAATAGTCATTTGAATGCTTACTAACTTGCCGAATTTTCTTTTCTGATTTATCGTACTCTTTTCATTCCGCCATTGCTATTATGCAACTATCAAATCCAAGCATAGCTTAGATTTTTCAATGAAAAATATGCATAACAGCCAGAAAAGAAAACTGAAACATTTATTAGCAAAATTTCCATCCATTTTTTGTTAATCTATTTTTTGATTGAAGGAGATTTTAGACTGCAGGAACAGGTTTACTTGCATTTTGTGTGCTATCGATTATTGATCCACGGAATAAGATTCCTCCAGCTGCTCATCCATTATTATTCGGTATATCGTTACTTGTCATTGGTTGCGGATTTGGACTTAATTGCGGTTATCCATTGAATCCAGCAAGAGATTTTGGACCACGAATATTTACTTATTTCATTTACGGGAATGAAGTTTTCACGTAAGTAATACAAATGTGTAAAATTTTCAAAACAATATATATTGTAATAGATATACAAATAATAGCTGAAACCAAATTATTTCATAAATTTTGTTTAAATTATGTTAATAAATTATGTTAATAATAAGTTATGTTAATGCTTAAATTATGAAAATTGTATTAATTAGGCATCCATGGTCTTATTGGTTCTTAGTACCAATAATAGCTCCAATAATTGGTGCTTTAATTGGTGGTTGGTTTTATATATTACTGCTTGGAAGTCACATACCGGATGAAGTATTAACAGACTCCTCAGAGAGAAATCAATCAAAGAGAAGATAAGCAATTCGAAGTGGAAGCAAAAATAAAACAGAAGCAAAAGAAGAATAAAACTTGGCAAATCCACAAATTGCTAACAAATTATTAAATGCAAGGATTGGATTGAAAACCAAAAATATGATAGCTGACAAATTGAATGCTAAAAGAAAAGTATTTATATTTATTATATTCGTGTTTGAAATGTATGATAAATTCTTAGTTAAAATTCGATATTAGATGTAGATTTAGAAATACATTGTTTATTAATCTTAATCTAAAATTCGCATTTATCTCTTATATTCTGCTTTATGCTAATGTTTTCTGCTTTCAATACTTCATTAATGTATCTATTTCATAATTTAAAAAAAAAGATTTCAACTGGTAATAATTGTTTTTAAATTATTATCTGAAAAATTATCGAATACTAAAATAAATTTATGTACAAGACTAACAATAAAAGCTAAAATAAAACTGCTGTATCCGATATTGTTATCTGGTAATCATCACAGTTGAAAATTATTATTGAAGTAAATGATTATGAGGCTAGAAGTGAATCAAATTTAAAACAGAAAAGAAAAATCAATTAAAATAAATATGCAAGAGAGAGAGTAATTATGAAATAAATAATATTTGATCAGATATGTTAAAATCCAAAGCATGAATCGATTCGAATAGTACTTGCTAAAAATTCACCTCACCCATTCTACTTCACACTAGTTTTAATAAAAGAAATTACTTTTGAAAAATTGTAGCACAAAATCGGTTAAAACTGGTTAAATAATAATTAACATATGCATTTCGCCCATATCTTTTACTGATAATCTGATTAATTATTGTGATATTTATTCTCGAAAGATTGAAATTCAGTTTTATATTTTATGTAACTAACAGAAAACTCCATACGTCATACACATTATTCTCATTGGAATGTAAAACTTGCACATGATTTTGCGAATCATTTGATGATATCATAGTTTTTGATGTATGAACATTATGCAAGTATAATTTATGCCGAAGTTTGATTAAATTACTAATATTAATTAAGATTAATATTATAATTAAGTTTGGCTAAAATTCATATTGAAGTGATATTTTATTGTGTATTATTTTTCATGTTATATAGGATTATTTAAAATACAAATAATTAATTTAAAATAAAAATAATTCATATTGAAAAATTTAAAAGCTTCATGTTTTAATATACGAAAGATATGGGATGACATGAGAGAAGTATAATTCTGGTTTGAGAATTTAAATCTCAGGTAACTCATCTTCTTCTTTCTAAGCTAATTAGTTATGAATAATATTTCTATATAGCCCAATGAAGTGACGATAATAATAATAAACAATTGTCATAGATAGTTACCAAGGCAACGGTTAGTTTAACATCCACTACGGAAGGTTTCAGATAATAAGAAAGGATGTAAGCAACGATCTAATAATATGACATCTATTTTTACTCATTTTTTTCCTTCGATAATTCACAAAAACGATTACAACAATTCCATAAACAGGTGAGTAATAAATTTATTTTTACACAATCCAATAGAAATTTTCCATATTTGATTTCGTTGAATGATTGTTATTTTATATATTATTGTTGATGAAGAAAGAATTAATAATACTAATTTTATAGGATTACTACAGCATCGTTTAGCTGTTGAAAATTTTTTTGTTAAATTCTTCGAATAAAAATATTTGTACGATTTGAAGTCTTTAAATTTATATATAAATTTCAAATTAAGCTGGAAAAGTTAAGCCAACAAAAGGAATCACATAATCACGACAATGATAACTCATTTGTTGAATATCAATTTCAACGATGCTGTAGCGTTTTACGAAAAGAAATGGATGATTACAAACGTAAGATAGAAGGAACGAAAAATATGGACGAACAACATCAAAAAGAAAATACGCTTAAAGAGTTGGAAACATTGACTGTAAGTTAAATGTATAGTTTTCCCAATGATACTAAATTTATAAACTTCTAATAAATTCAGTATTTATTAATTTAATTTTATAACGGAAAATTTTACTTAAAATTTAAAATGACCAAATAAATATATTTTTTTGTGATAGCATTTATCAGGATTAAAATAAAGCATATGAACTAAATTTGACATATTTAAATGTCTGAAAAAAACAATTGCCGAAAAGTATTGATGATTAATTTAAATTGTTAAAAGAATTTATTATATAGAATCAATTGTCAAGTTTGATGACACCGGGAAAAATTACTACAGCAAATGATTCTACCAAAATGTTTGCTTCGGAATTTCTAAAGTATGACTTTGCAATTTTTATAAAATATCACAAAAAATACAAGAAGTTGCAAGTATTCGATTTAATTATAAATTTTGCAGGAACGAAGAAATTGAAGAAGCAGAAGAGAAGAATAATGTACAAGAGGAATATACTGTTGAAGCTTCATCAAATGATTCATCATCAGATTTAACTCATACTTCTGATCATTCGACAGATGAGGAACAATGCAAAACACAAGATATAAATTTAAGGTTAAGGTTAAGTTTTGCTCTCAAATATTATCATCTAGAATGATAGGAATTGAAGAGAAAATATAGCACATAATAATAAATTCTAGGAAATAATGAAGATGAAGTTAATCAGTGATAATATTCATACATTTTTGACAATCGTCTAATAGAATTCGAGATTAATGGACTTTTACTACAATATATGGATCATAAGCTGAAAACGATCATGAAAATGCTAATAGCCAAATTTGGTTCACTTTTTACAGTAAATAAATTGTTTAAATGGCCTAATTGACCATTGGCCAGCACCGATATCTTATAAAATTTTTAAGATATTTGTAAAGTATGTATCCTGCTGTGCTTGTACTAATATGGATATTGTTATGAACTTAAGATAAGCTTTAATTTGTTATCTGCTAGCTATACGCAGACGAGATCGTCGTTTTATTTTTCAAATTTATTATGTATCAAATTACTTTTAATTGATTGTTAAGAATTTATATATGGCGAAATTTTCAAATTTAATAATTTCGTAAAATTTTCCTCATTCTGATTTTTTTTTTTTTTTTAGAGAAAAATTGGAAGATGCAGCAACTACAAACGCTGAAAATAATCAATTTATTGCTTTGGCTAATTTTGAAGGACAAGAAGAAAAGATTTAACTTTGAAGAAAAATGAATTAATACGTATTATTGCTAGGCGGTATATAAAAATTTGAAAATTGTCAAATTTATTTAACTTATTTGTATTTACCTTTAAGATTGTTATGAAAATAATTGAAAAAAAAGGCTATTATATAAATATAATTTTTCTTTAAAATGTTTGTTTCTTTTTTTTTGTTTTTAGGGAAGATGGATGGTGGTTAGCAGAAAATCAAAATGGTAAACGTGGATATGTTCCAAAAACATTTCTAAAAATTTATAAAGAATCGATTGAATCTAAAGAAATAAGAAAACAATTTGATAAACCATCACCAATGCCACGACAAACTGCTGTTACAAAAACAAAGCAAATGTCAAATTTGCGAATAATCAAAAATGACGATATCACGGAGGAATCAAAATTTCCGATGAAAACGAACAACAAAACGAAACAAATGTTGCTATTGTCAAAGAAATAACTACACCTGCAGAAATTTCAAATATTGTACATGTTGGTGAAACTAAAATTCTCGAAGAATCTAGCTCAGATAATAGCAAACATTCAAGACAAGATTACGAATTGTTAAAGCCAAAAATTCGTAAAAATTCTTTTTCGGTATCTATTTCACATTTCTGATCATTAATTTGAATGTAAGAATTCCTAGCATTTGTTTTTCTTCTCATATTTATCAGGAAAAAAAAATTATTTTCAGGAATCATCCACACAATCTATAACTGTACCAGATATATTCGAAAGTTCCAACAGTTGCAGTAAGAATCTTATAATTCCATATAATCTTAATGAAGATTCAAATATTTTGATTTCATTACAAATCAAAGATATTGAAAAGTAAACAAAAATGAAAAAAAAAGAAAGAACAATAAAAATTTCGAAAAAATAAATAAATACAAAATATATTTTGATTTATTTGATAAAATTTTTCAGCAAATCATCTAACATACGAATGTTATCTGGCACCACGTCTTAGTAAATCAAATTATGCATTTCATGATATTTATTGGAACTATGAAGATGATCGAGTAAATTATTATCGAATCAAATCAAACTTTGAAATTTTATAAAAAAAAAAAAAAAAAACAATAATCAAATATTTTAATTTTTCCTTCTTTCTTCGTTTTAAAATATATAAAAAAAAAATTTTTTTTTTTGTTAGTTACGAAAACGAAGAGTACGTGTTAGCAAAATGATCAAAATTATTCGTTTGGATAAGATACAATTAAATTCAATTGATGTACATTGTCGATTAGTACGAGCATATTTATTTGATCGAAAAACTACGGATGAAGAATATCAAATTGTAAATTTCTTTTTTTTTTTTCAATGATATAATTTAACTAAATTCAAATATTTTAAAGACCCTGTTGCAGGATGTTGATAATTTTTTAATAGTCATCATTGCAATAGCATAAATTCGATATACTATATAAGAATAGATAAAAAATTAATGATATTAAAAATTTGAAATTACAGGTGAGTAATGTTTATACAATCAAAGCACAACAACGTATACGTGAACCACGAGTGTGGATTTTTCTACAACGGTAAAACTCATAACCTAAAATCGTTTAAATTCACTAATCTGAAATTCCTAAGTTAAAAAAAGTTGTTAATAAGCAATATGATAAGTTCTTTGTTATATAAATTAGCAATTAGTAATGAATATTTGAAAAGTTTGAAGTAAAGGAAAAATTTATTTTAAACTTTGCAAAAAACAAAAACAATTGATATGAATAATTTCTTCAGAAAATTTACAATCGATGTAATAATTTCTATATCAATAAAATTTACTCTAAACGTATGAATTGATAAATATACTATCAATTACGTAAGAATTGATAATTTATACTATCAATTGTTTGCTAATTTATAAGAATGAAATTTTAAAATTTTTAATGTCAAATTATTTATCGTTAAAAATTAATAAAAATATTGTAAAAATTTTTAAAGAATGATATACAAAAATATCACTCAATTATCCATCATTTATCTTACGTTCCAATTATGATCAAAAAAATGTTACGCTATGCTTAGAAGCTGCTATTGTATTCACTGATCATGTAAGTTATTTTTTTTAAAAAAAAAAATTTCTCTAAAAAGTTTTATTTTAAAAGTTTGAAAAATTTCGTACATTTCTTTTTTTTAGAAAATAACAAAAAGATTGCTAAGAAAAAAATTATTTTAAAAAATATTTTATGAATTTTTTCTAAGAAAAAAATTTTTTTAGCAGAAAAGAGCGAAAAAAATTTAGTAAAAACTTTATTGAAAACTTTTGTTGTTTCAATTCGTTTTTTTCTTTAATTTATAAAATTAAATTTATTCATACATAGGCGTAATATTAGAAGCAATGAATTGACGAAGTGAAAAATGGAAATGGAAGTTTTTTTTTTAGCTAATTTAATAGATTGTCAAAATAATTATAGGAAGGTGAAATGTCTGAACAATCATTAGGTTGTGTTATGATACCGATCATCAATGAAAGTGGACATTGTTGCATGCAGAACAAGTATTTTTAAAATTTGATATGATTAGATTTAATCATTTCTAAAAATTATACATATAGATTTTTTGATCAAAAAAAGTTAAAATTTATAATTTAAATAACTCTAAGAATAATTTCTTTAGTTTCACTCTCTAAAAACTTTAGAAAAAATTTGATAATTTTACAATGAAATTAAAATTTTGAAAATGAATAAATAAAAATTGATTTAATTTTGTCAAATCATATTTTTAAAATAAATAAATAAATAAAATATACTAATTATTTTAAGCATATTAAATCTTATCTTAATTTTTAAAAAAATTTTTTCAGAAATTATACGGTGAAAATGTTTAGTCGCAATTCGTCTAACATAAAAGGTATTGAAATTGTTGAATTGAAATTCTTAGAAATAAACAAAATTCATTATAAATATTATAGTTTGGTAAAATAAAAGAATTATTTATTTTTATGTATATAGAAAATAGTAAAAAATTGATTCCAATCAATAAAAAGCTAATAGATAGAAATTAATAATAAATAATTCAAAAAATAATTTCATTAATTTAATGCAAAAAAAAGCTAAATTAATATAAAATTTGAAAATGATAATTTCTCAGAATTCACTTCTATTCATATGAAAGTTACAAATTAAATTAAACATTACTGAAATTAGCAATTTAAATTATAGAAGAAATCCCGGGTAATAGACAGATTCAAATAACTTTTCGTGTATCAGATATATCTAACAACATTGTTCATCAAGTTGAGTAAGTATTATATTCATAATGTTAAATGTAATGTTAATAATGTAACAATTTTTAATAAATTTCGATATTTAATTAAAACTGAAATTTTAAAAATATCAATTAAATGATTTCCTTTTAATAATTTTTAGTTCGTTGCCAGATATTTTTATTTGTAATGCATTATTTCTACCAATGTTTTTTACTATCGTCGTTTATTGGGTGAATTTTTGACGAAAAATTTTATTAATTGCAATAATGCAGGTAACTACTATTAAATTATTATTTCTTGAAATTTTTTTCTGAATTATTGATTAAAAATTTTGAAATTTTAAAATCAAAAATGCATTAATTTCTTTTTTCTTTTTTTTTAGCACTTAATGCTGAACCATTCCTTGCAACATTTCCAGCTATCGCTGATCAGCCTGATATAATGGAAATGTTATTGCAACTTTGGAAAGTTGAAATAAAAAAACAGCTAATAAGAAGGTTATTTTTTTACTATTCTAATCACTATGCTTTCTAATTTCTGCAAGTTTAAAAATTTTTAAGGTTTTTAAAATTTTCAAAAATTTTGATTTCAGCTTTCTGAAGTAGAAGAAGCTATGCAATTTCGTTCATTCTTCCTGACGACCGGATTCATTCTTCATCAAACCGTTGCTATGCCGAAATTTAGCTGGACAAATGCTCGATGTTTTGCCGATCGACAAGCAATACTAAATCATTTTCGAGAGCAATATTTGCATAATTTTGATGCCATTAAATATCTTAGCAGACAACGTTGTCATCCAATTAATATATATAATTATGCGGTAGATATAATCGGCCCACATGCTGTCATTTGATAATATTTTTGTTTTTTTTTTTTTTTTTTTATCAGGAGGAAAAAAAGAAAACCATCAAAATTCAAACTTCTTTTGCAATTGATAATTAATTTGTTTAAGAAGAACTTGAAAAAAAAACAAATAAGCATTTAATATCATGGCAAATGTCGTAATAAATTAATGTAATAAATCTTTAAGATTTATAAGACAATTTAGTAACATTTTCAAACATAAGTGATAAATAAACAAATTATTGAAAAGTTTAATTTAGATATTGGCAATGAATTCCGTGATTGTTATAGTGAATTAAAGATTATGTTTACATCGATATATTTTTGTTTGATTTTCTCACTCAGTTTATATGCTAACAACTATTTCGTTCTTCAGTTGTTTATTCAATCAAATATTTTAATAAAAATGAGATTACATTACAATATGAGAATAATTAAATTATGATAAATTGATTGTTGAAAAATATGAATTGATACACACACAATATACGTAAAACAGTTCGAATTTTGAATTTGTATTTAACGATTGGATTTCCAACTTCCATGGCCTTAGAGGTTTCCAACTTCCATGGCCTCATTTTACTGCCTTTATCAACTAACGCCATTTATGGGACATTAAGAGCGGAAAGTTCGGCACTTTAATCCAATGTTTAGTTCATTCCGTAGTGTCAGTTTTGCTTATCACATATTTTCTTTCATTGGCATAACTAGTCATTACGATGATTGACGTGAGAGACTATATATTATACTAAAATTTGAAGTATATTGTTCAAAATAATAAAATTTTACATTAATGGAAAATTTCGGAAGCTATAATTAAAACAGAAATAAGCGGAAAGAAAATTGGAGCAAATTTGTAGCAAAACTCGAAATGGCAATTAGTTCTTAATTAACCTGATTCTGTAAGATTAGAAATGTTCATTTCATACATTTGTACTCATGGATAACATCATTTTAAATGATAACATAATACTTATAAATTCACTAGTGTTATGTTTCTCTAATCCAAACGATATTACTTATCCTATACCAGGAAATGATGACTCAAGAAAATCAGTAGAGCTTTATTGCAGGTCAGAGAAAACTAAAAAGCCAAATTAAATTTCAAATGCTCGCTAAGAAAGCCAATATGCAGAATTATTTTGGGAGATGTATATATGACTACTCTTTTTATGCGTAATTGCATATCACAGAGAAAAATTGCTACATTTAATATTCGGCAATTTTATCAATTCTCTTCTATAATAAATTTATTTGCAATTCATTCTGTCAATTTTTTTAGCTCAAATTATGATTTAAACAAGGTGAGAAATGCAAGCCATTTTGATTTATCAAAGTAATATGGTTAAGCATTACTTTTATTCTGATCATGAACACTGATCATACAATAAACAAGCCATAACTGCACTGAACTCAATCAAATTTATCTATCAAACTACGAACCTATTTCACTGTGAGTTAATGTCAGTGATCAGAAGATCATCATTTTAAAAATGGGAGAAAACGAGAATAAAAACTGCAAAAGTTACATTACAATAAATTAACAAGAAAAATCGGATAACCTTTATTCACTAGCATTAAATGGCAACTTAATGATATTCAAAAACATCTAGAAATTCGAAAAAATTAGTTCCAGAAAAATCATTTTGAGCGTTATGAGAACAAACACTAAGTAGGAAATTTATCCTGCATTTCAACTTAGATATGACTTAAAATTTTTATGGAAATAAAATTCTATCTATTCATATTTTTCTGATTACTATTACATAAGGAACAAAGAAAAAGAAATAGCACTGTTATTTAAATACCAACCATATAGCAACTGTTCAAATCACTTTTCAATGTCATGAACAGCCTTTATCAGTGCCTCGTACGTTTCTATTTCAATTTGTATCATAGCTCGCGCATCATCTTCCATCAGCTCTTGGGAACGTCGTTGTGCTGAGCTCAATTCTTCTTCCGCCTTCTGTAAGTACGCTATTTTGATTTTCACATTTTTATCGTTTATAAATTTGGTCACAATGAATAAAATAAGTTTCAATGATAATCATTATCTTTGATCATATTTTATAAGAATCTTGGCAAATTAAAATCAAAGAAATCAAACCGAAATCTGTAAAATTATACCGCTAAATCAATATCCTCCAGTCTGATTGCTTCTTCCGCCAAAACTTGACAAGAACCATCTGGATTCATCGAAAGAGTACCAGACGATGCAAAAAATTTAATGCTTTTATCTAAAAAATGAATAATATTAATAAAATAATTCAAAGGATAAATATATCCAGTTTTCAGACGAATGACACTTAAATTTGAAATAACTTGCCATCTTTATCCACGACTCGAACAACACCTGGCTTTAGCATTCCTAGCACTGGTACATGCTTTGGCAGAATACCAATTGAGCCATTCAAGGTAGAAATATCGACTTGCTTTACTACATCATTGTTAAAGAACACCTGCAATATAAAAATATGAAATTTTTATCAACAACTACAAATTAAACTTTTACATTAAGTTTCAATGACAATTCTCATTATTATCCATTAGATGACTAATTTATAAAATGAAATCCCGACTGAAGTTATTAACTTAATTTCAGGTGGTGAAAATTCTGGCTGAAATGTTGATTTCAATGCCCAACTTTCTGTTGGCATTGCGAACTGAAGATACATGGAAAGTTAAAATATTTGGATGCCAAAAATTACTTGATGTATGCAAAATAATAGAATACCTTCTAGAATCTTTAAATATCACTAAAAATATCGATTACTTTTTTGCTTGGCTAGAAATTAAAAATAATATAGAAGAGTTATTACTTATATATGAAGAGAGGGTAATAGAACATTAGAAGAAGAATGATACTTTTTACTAATCAAATTGAAGCATAGTCATACCTCAGCAGGTGATGCAAATGTCAATCGCAATTCTTCAGCATTTACATCTTTTGTTGCACTTTGTGCAGATTCTGCTGTTGCAGCGTAGCATCGCCGTAGAATATTCGATAATCCGCGAATGCCACGCCTTGCTAACATTCTTAAAATTCTATATGAAAATAGCAATCGATGAAATGACGCATACGCACGTAATAATTCAGATCTTCAAAATTATAAAGCTATAGTTCAGTATATGAAAAGTCATATAACTCATTGAATTGAAACAGAAATGATGTACAAAGGAAAATAATCATAAATTATAATGTGTTAATGGAAAAAGAGAATAAAGAAATAAAGCGCATTTAAATTTGGGAAAGAGTTAACCCACTGGTAAATTGCAATGATCACAATGAAATGATCACGTACTCTTGAAATCTTAGCATCTGAGTATATCTAATAAATCGAACAAACGACGAGAAGAAGACACAAAGAGTTATAAGAGAGCATGCAAAAAGTTAGGATTGGTTGGCATAACAGGTACCGAAGAATGCATTGAGTCGTCAGAGTTGATATGCAAATTTTCAGCTATAAATTGCACAATGGCACACTTTTTGCTATTTCCTGCAAATCCAACAAACAAGCTGAACTTTAGATTACAATAAATGAGTCGTTATAAAACTTCCACATCCCATCGAATGACGGAATCAAATCCAAACCCCGCCCTGTATTCCTTCCTTCTCACTCACCATTTATATCTCCTCTGAAATAATTGGAAAGCTATCCTCTGATTTTAATATTGACAACATGTCAGAAGTTTCTAGTTATTTACGAGAGTTCGAAATGGAAACCGTTTTTGATGATTATAAATGTAGTCTTCGGAATTAATCCACACATATGCTTCAATCTGCTATAAACCTTATCAATCGCTACTTGGTCATCATGATAATAGTAATAGGAGGAGAACTTCCATATCTTCAATCCTTTTATCATATTTGCCAATATTCAGAAAAATTAAAAAACTATCTGTTATGTAAGTGCGAAAAACAATCATTTGCTCTTTATGTTAAAAAAAAACAGTGAAATACAATTAGTGAGTGCATATAAATAGCTTTTAGTAAAAAGAAAAAAAAATGGGACAGTATTTCAAGAAACATCGAGAAATCTTAAATAATCATGAAAAATTGATGATGCGCACATTTCCATAGATATTATGAACAAAAGGAATACATCAAAAATCAACTTTCATGGGAAGCACAGAGAAGACGTCTTTTTGCATAAAAATGATTTCAAACGGTCAAAATCAAAAGTATACAATACATAATAGTTGTATAAAGATGAAACAATCATAGCTGAATCTCCGTGCTTTTGCGACATCACTCTCTCAACTCTATTTCGCCTCATTTCTCACGCTAAATTATTCCCTTACTTCCCACCCGAAAAAAAAGTACCCAGAAACCATTTGTTAAAATATCCTACGAATAGCATGAATGACGCAGTCAACAGATATTAA